>JANAVB010006596.1:6873236-7300736 GCA_029216955.1 Iris pallida | reverse complement strand
ACAGAAGACGCTCCTCAATGCTCCGGGCCAACTCTAGGCTCTGGTAGTAGTCAGTCGTACCGTTCGCCACTATAAGAATGCCAATGTCTGGAACTAGACAATGGCAAAACCTACGGGTCATCTCCTCTGGATCAGCAACCAGACTAGGAGCGAAATGGCTCAGGCGACTAAACTCTGCCGCATACTCATCAACAGAACGGTTCCCCTGCTGGATGTTCTGGAATCGTAGCCCCATGGCTACTCTAGCAGTGGTCGAGAAGAACTTCTTCTTGAACTGGGTCTTGAACTGGTCCCAAGTGGCTCTACCTCTCGCGAACAACGGCTCATTCCGGAACCAGACTCCTGCTAAGTCTATCAGCAGAAATCCCGCTGCCTCGACCTGGAGGTCATCCGGCATCCTAACTCCCAGAAGCTTCCTCTCTACCGAATCTAGCCAGTCATCAGCTACTACTATGCCCTCAGTCCCTGAGAACTCCTTGGGATTCAGACCCATGAAGTCCTTGATCGTCCCCGTTCTCTACCGTGGCTCTACATGTGGTGGGACCACAGGACGTCCCTCAGAACGCTCCATGCTCTGGCGGAGTAGGGTAGTCTGCTCCTGATGGGTTGTTAGGAACCCCTGAATCAGTGTGAGCAGCTGGTTCCCGTCGAGTGTGACGGAAGCCTGGGTGGGTATAGTGATAGGGGGTGATAGAAGTATCGGGTCCTGCTGGGACTGGGATGTGGAAGGTGGTATCTGGGTCTGTGGATCTGTGGAGTGGGGGAATGTGGTAGGTGAAGGTGTATCAGTCAACTGGTCAGCTGACTGGATATGGAGGGCCCCATTCTCGGGGGTAACATACTGGGATGTACGAGTAAGCACCATCTAAATTACACATAAAAAGACTTATAAGGACTTGTTTAAAGTAAGCAATCATATGCAAGAAAATCTAATTATAATAGCAAACATGTGATGTAATTCCTATGTTGCAATCCTAGCATTCCTCTAAGTGTTCTAAGCGTCTTTTCTAATGTTGTCTAATTACCTTAAGTTCCTAATTGCAGGCATGCTTGGTACAATAACGTAACCAAACAGTTTAGTCAGGACCTGCATGGGCCACCAAAAAAATATGTCACGACCCGTTACCCAAATTTTTGGGCCGGGCCGAGCTATGTCCAGCCTACGCTTAAGATAAAGCGCAGTAAGCTGTTCTAGAGATAACAAGATAAGACTAAATGTGCTAACAGATCTATAAGTGAAGAAGAATCATAAATGCTCCAAACACAAAAGTCATCTCATATATAGAAATAAGTCCAAAGTACAAGTCTGAAATGTAAAACTGAATACATGTCCAGTTACAAAATACGTAGTCTAATACATGACTACACTAAGTATCCCAAGTGACTACGCAAACTAGGCGAGTCTCCCCGCAGGAACATCCTCGTATGGCAAAACCGGGTCCTCGGCAGTGACTCCATAATATGAATCATAGAGCAACTCCTCCTCAGTAAGTATACCTACAACGTTATCCTGTCAGGACGGGAGCAAGTACTGTTTTCTAGCAAACTAAATATACAAAGCATGAACATGAAGGTAATAAACTGGAATCATGACATATCATGCTTTAATTGGTTCTTTTTAGGAATGACAACATATAGTTTAAAAGTTTAAAACTGTAGCATGTACGTGAATCGGTCAATAGGTGAATAGGATGTACAGCGGCACATATCAAGTTTTTCTGGCATGCACATACGTGCACGAACGGCATCGGTGTATATCCATACACAAACGCGAGATCAGAACCTACGGCAAGGTTACATATAGAATGTCTCCGAGCGCGGTAAATACATACGGAGAAGGGGGTCATGATCACGTACATTACTAGCAGTTTTCCCTTAACCCGTTATTTTAAACATGTAAGAGATATGAAAACAGTAATAACATGTGGGAGATACGAGAGCGATATAAAGCATGTGAGAGATATGAGATACTGTCCTAAACATGGTAGAGACTGAAAGTAATACAACATGTAAAGTTCTAACTTGCTACCCCAAGGATCAGCATTTAACATGGTTGGTAAGTCGCAGTTTATTGTTCTAGCAGTATGTAAAGTTCGTAGAAAGTACTTGCCTCTAGTAAAGCAAAACAAAACAAGCTGCGATAACAATGCTATGGATGTCTGGTAGCTCGTCACTGTAGAAGTAAATACAACAACTTAGTTTTACACTAAGCTAAAACACTAGGACACTAATTGGTAAAACACGACTTGTGATTGGGCACCTAGCCAAAATGATGACTTGGCATAGGAGACCAATGTGGGGGTGACACACTATGTTAACTAACTTTCTAGGGTCTTTACACTAGTGAGGGATGAGGTTTAACACGGCTAAAACTCAAAAATAGCACAAAAACTATAAGTCGTAATTAATCAATAAATAAATCAAAAGATCATTATGTTCTAACAATTTTTGAAGTAGACAAAAAGCCTAGTTTTTCTTAAAGTAAAGTATCAAAGTGATCCTTGTTAATCATAGAAATTTATTATAATTTTTCTGGAATTTATTAACCAGTACAAGTATTTTATAAAAATCAGTTTTCCTAAGTATACAGAAAATAAGTTTTGGTTTCATATGCCAAACTAGTGGCAAAACAGTAAATTAAATACTACAAAAATTATACTAAATTAGCTAACTTAACATAGTATCTAAATACTATTTTTTCATAATTTTAGCAGTATTTAAGTATTTTTAGAAAATCAAAAACAGCATTGCACACAATAATTAATTATCTGCGTATTTTGTCCATGTATATAATTTGAACCAAAGTTCAAATACAGGACCCAAGGCCATGAATCAAGTCCAATATGACTTGTACAGGTCTTGAATGTGTGAAAATACATTTGAGCCCAAATATCCATGCTAGGCTTGGACACCAAATGGTTGCAGTAATTTAAATACAATAAAAATACAATTTGGTAATAATCAAAATAAATATTATTATTTTAATAAGGTAAAGTTTTACATAGTAACTATAAAAGTATGAATATTATCTTATAAAGATAATTTGTACTAAGCTAAGTGAAATACAAAAATAATATATATATACATAAATATAGAGATATTTATGCATATAAGAAAATACCCAACTATATATTATATATATATATACAAATATATATATATATATAAGAAAATACTTATCTATATAACATATATATATATATATACAAAATTAATGTATACATATATATATAATAGTATATATATAATAATATATATACATAAGGAAATATATATACATAAAAATATATGTGTACATAATACATATATATATATATATATACATAAAATAATGAAGTATATATATATATATATATATATATATATATATATATATATATATATATATATATATAAACAGTAAATATATATATACAAAATTATAGTATATATAGAATAATACATATATATACACAAATATATGTATACATATATATATAAATATATATAAAAAGAAAAAGAAAAAGAAAAAAGGAAAAGAAAAGGGAAAGGAAACAGAAAGGCTCGAACCCGAGCCAACAGAGCGGGGGGGGGGGGAGAGTTTTATTGCTGCGCGCTGGCCAATGGGCCAGTTGGCCCGACTATTAGGAATAGGGTTTTGTTTCTTTTATTTAGGCTCGAATGAATTAACATAAAATAAAAAAAAAAATATAAAAACCATCCTGTGTCCTGACAGTTAAGGACACAGGTATCAGCGTGTCCTAGGCCTGCACGACACGCACGAGTTCAATCTCGCGTGTCCAGTTCCACACTTGTGCTCGCCAGGACACGGTGAACAACATACTTGCGTACGAGACACGCACGACACAGTTTGACATAAATACTCACGTGTCAAGATCTGGGGGGGTTCGACGGTCGTGGACGGCGGAGGAGCGGTCGGGACGATGGCGCTCCGGTGGCGATCGACGCGTCTCGTCGGGGCGCGTCGAATGGTGGTGGTGGTTGGCAGTGAAGGTCGACGGTGGGGCTGGGCGGAGTTCGTCGGAGTAGGGTTAGGGTTTGGGGGTTCGTCGGGGAAGGACGGGGGCAGCGGTTGGTCGTGGGGGAGATTTAGGGTTAGGGTTTAGTCATGGGGGGAGAGGGGGTTGTTTTATAGAAGTTTGTGGCGGTGGGGGCAGCCGGGAAAGGCGGGGGCAGCCGGTCGTAGTCGGTCGGGGCAGGGGTCAACGGGAGCGGGTGAGAGCTGGAGGAGAGAGAGTAAGAGAGCTGTCGTGGGGGGAGGGGGTTTGGCAGTTGGCACTGAAACCCCTAGAGATTAGGAAATTGCGTAAAGGGTTTTTCAGTATTAAAATACAAAATAATATTTGCATTCCTCTATTAAGAACAAATCATTTATTACAAACTGATATACTAACAATTCTAATAATTGCAAAACACTATTAAAACAATTCAGAAAATTACAAAATGCTTTTAAAACATTTAAATAAATTACAAAATAATATTTTTTGTATTTAAAACTCATTAAAAATTCATTTAAAAATTCTAGAAAATTCCTAAAATCATATTAAATTATTTTAAAACCAATAATGACATTTAATAATTAATTAACACTAGTTTAACAAATTTTTGAAAATTAGGGGTTGACACGTAGTCCCTAAAAACATATTACGGTCCCTTTTGGGCTTCAGGCCCCACTCCCTCTCTACCTTGCGAGCCTCCGTAAAGATCTCGGCATAGGTCGCATAGAAAGAGGGAATAAGGATCTTGATATCCCATATCAATCCCTCTCTAAAGCGGCTCGTCCTGATCTCCGGCTTACGCACCATGTACTCTGCTTATCGGCTAAGTCTGTCGAACTCCACAGCATACTCCTCTACAGACAAACCACCCTGCTGGAGGTTCTGAAACTGCCTCGCCAAGTCGATCTTGTCTGTAGTAGAAAAGAACTTCGCCTTGAAGAGGACCTTGAACTCGGCCCAGGTATGGCCCTTTCCTGCAAGGTCTGGCTCGTTTCTGAACCAGGTACGAGCAATGTCTAACAACTGTAGCCCCACCGCCTCGACCTTCAGGTCGTCTGCTAGGCGGGAAGTCCTCATCTGACGCTCTATGTCCTTGAGCCAGTCGTCAGCAAATACTACGCCCTCAGTCCCGCCAAAGTCACGAGGCCCCAGTTTTTTGATGTCCTGGATATTGCCCGACCTCGGATGCGCCCCCTGATGCGGAGTCCTTTGCTCCACAGCTGCTAGATCCAACTAGTGTGGATCCCTCACGTCCTGACGCATCGCGTCTGTCTGCCTCTGCTAAGCCTCAGTCTGGACTCGCTGGGCCTCCATCATCTGCCGAAGGAAGGTAAACATCTGTCCCATATCGGTAGGTAGTAGAGGCGGAGGAGACAGATCCTCGGCTACAGACGGAGGAGTCCGATATGCAGGAGGAAGAACACCCATGACTGCTCCTGCCGCAGCGACCTCCGGGACAGTCCTCGTAACTGGTGGAGGAGCACCCCCGACTGCTGCTACAGATGCAACGACTACAGGAGAAGTGACTGGCTCAGGTTCGCGAGATGTGGCGGACCTCTCAGTATCCATAGGCTCAAAATGCTGAGATCGAGTCGTCACCATCCTGAAGAAAGATCGAAAGAAAGAAGTCAATATGACACAAGATAGATCATATCAAAGGTGGACAATTTAGAGTACAAGTAATCAGCATCAAGAAAGAACAGTTGTATAGAAGCAATTGGAAGTTTCCTAATTGTGATTGAGTACCCTTAGCCTATAGCCTATATCTTCTAAAATAATAGCAGGCTCGTAGCAGCACTCTAAGTCGAGCACCACTACGACATCGCACTAATTGCGACTTCTGACCTGCATGGGCTACCACTAAAAATGTGTCACGACCCGCACCCGAGGTAAGGGTACGAGTACGTAACAGCGTCCCAGCCTACGCTGCATAAACGACGTATAACTCTGTCTAGGTCTACCATCTATCAATAGTTATAATATCAAGACCTGTCGAGAATGGTCAACTCCGAACGGAGGATAAGCAATGACAATATAATATACTCAATCACAAACTCTAAGAATGACGATAATAATACTGAAAGATAAAGACAACAAGATTTATAAATATCATCCTGAAAATCCAACACAGAATAATACGAGTCCAAAATCTCTGAGTCAACAATCTCAAAACAGAAAACTAACTAATAATAACAAGCCAAAGTAATCTGGAGACAGAGTCCAGTACTATACTAAAATCAGCTAAACTATACCAAGGCCTCATCTGCTAGAGCTAGCCCCTGCTGCACTAGGATATCCAACTCTATACCAACCATGTCATGAGGACCGTAATAGGTAGGGCACTCCTTCTCATCATCTGTAATATTTTTAACAGGTCCAGTCAGGACGGAAACGCGTACAAAATCTCAAACAACAGTTCTAGTTATACAACATTGAAAATGTAGCAGTAGATAGAGAGAATATACTAGGTAAAGTAGAGCGTACATGCATCCTGGCAGAGTATATCAAAACTGTAATGAGATAAGGCAAGAGAATAATGTATAACATGTACGAAATCTGGAACTGCTATCTATGTGAGTTTAGCACTAGTTTCAACATGTGATCGGCTTAGAACTTGATACAATATTTGACCTGGCTAATCATACGTGAGTGTATGATTAACACTATACAATGAGGATACAATAGTGATACAATGATGATACAATATAATACTGTGGGGTATTGATCACATATCTACGCTAACACCCCCATCCCTGACTAATATAGTGGATCCAGTCATGATACGTCATGACACGCATTCTCTGGGAAGTAGCGCTCCTTCACAGGAATCGTGTCTATACAATGAACAAGGAAAACAAGGAAGTCTTGCACAAGGCATACCATATATAAGAGGAATAACATCTTATGACAGGATCCAGACAAATAGCAATCTGTGTGAATAATGTGTCAAGAGAACAAGGATATCTACACTAAATACTAGAAACAAAGACGATATCATAAAACAGAAATATTATCAGAGAATGTACTCGTCTGTCACCCTGTATGACTGATATGAATAGATGTCCGAACTGGTGTCTCAGAGTCCTATTTAGAGTAAAACAGGTTATGATGTATTCAGAAATAAGGTAATTGAAGTGTATGATGCAATCTATTTGATTTCTAAGTCAATCTAGACCAAAGTCAACTCTAAGTCAAACCTGGTCAACTGTCTAGGTCAAACTAGGTCAAAGTCAACTCGTGGTCAACCTTGGGTCATGTCAAACTTGGTCAACTAGATCAACCTTAGTCAACTATGTCAGACTCTAGTCAACTTAGGTCAATTGGTCCAATCTAGGTTAATGAGTCAACTTTAGGGTTTGGTCAACTAAGTCAATTTTGTCATATCTAACTACTTAGCTATCAAATCCCTAATATCTACAATACAAGATACTAGGATACCCTGTATACCACCCAATACCTAATTTCCTATAGTTTACATACCATATTCAACCAAGGGTCTACCCAAAGCATTAGTGGGATACTTTTCCCTATACTCAAAATTTATAGCAGTATACCTGCTAACTATCTATAGGTTTTGATACATGTGATCCATACATGGTAACACCTATATAGGATACCCCCATATATTCACACACATATATAGATGTCTAAAGGATTCTTAAATAGGATACCTACATATATAGATACTAACTCAACTATTTTAGGATAGCTTATATATATATTCTGATTCAGGTATTAGACAGTCATTAAGGTCATGAACACATACACCATATGTGTATCTACTGTACAGAGCACCCAGGTTTGTGGCTGCCAAACCCCCAACTGGTCTTCCCCATCTCTTTCCCAGATTTCCTGAGACAGGACCCCCCATTTACTGTTCTGCTGCCATGTGCAGCAGAACATGGTCCCTTCTCCTCTAACCTACAAGCCTACACTCAAGCGTTCACACCCCTCTCTTCACTCACACGCATCCTCCCTCATACAGTCCCTCCAACTGATGTATGCCTCTCCTCTATTACTAATATACCCATATATATACAAATACATATAACATCATATAAATCTGAAAAGAACTGCTCTTATACATATCTATATAACTCATAAACCGAAACCCAAAAGGAAAGATGTATCATAAATCAAATAGAACTAATCACCTAAAAACCAAAACTCTGGAAACCAACTTTGGATCATAACTTTAAACCCAGGTAAATGTATAAACTCCTTTTGAAATCCCCAAATTCAAATTCAATACATATTCTTATTTTCGAAATACCAAACAGCATGTATCAGTCAACATAATTCGAAATCCTTTTGAAACCTACATCACTAAAATTGAAACCCAATCAATCATGAAGCCAATTTCGGAAATGAATATAAACTCAAGTATCCAATGTATGAAATCATTTGAAATCTCCAAATCAAATTTACCTATAGAAACATTTTCAAACATCATAACAGCATGTATCAGAAAATCCTTTTTTGAACCAAAAAAATATGAAAATCAATACAAAACCCTATATAGGCATTCGTGCCAGGTGGGGGGTCATGTGTGTGACACACACACGTGTCCAAGTGTCAATAATGGGTCGAAATTGTGTCCAAATAGTGGGGGTCGATACAGTATTTAAAAACAGCACAGAGGCTGCCTCGTGCACGTGTGCAAGTCGGGCTAGACACGACACACGCAACCTTGGGTCTCGTACACATGCCAGTAGCTAGGTGGGGTGTCAGGGTATGTGTCTAGGTGCCTGAGTCGTGTCCACGAAGTCGCGTGTCCACGCACGAAGCGCGTATCAGTGGGCAAAATCCCGCACGTACAGTGCGTGTGCGACAGTATGAATTTCAGTGCTGGCTCAAGAACTCCCTCGATACTCCACCATATCACCTAAAATTTTGTGGGTGGCCTGACAGTCATGGTCCCCATAAGCATGCCAAATTTGGTGTGTCCAAGTGTCGTGTACAGGAAGAATTTGGTATCGGGTAGCAGGGCATGGGTACGGGCCTGTGTGTGTGTATGCGTGTCCATTTTGGACACGAAAAACTCTCAAACTTCGACTCAGTCCTTACGATTATTGATATACACATATTAAACTAATTTTCTGTTCAATTAGATTTTAAAAAGAACAAAATTCATTTCTTACAAACATTTCATCGAACACCCTTTTAAATACACCGATATGTGTCCGATACGGACACGAAATGGACACGAACTCCTACCATACTTGGGCTACACCTAGGGGAACCCTAAATGGATGCATCTATGGAAAGAAATTAGGAATTTATAGGTGTTTGTAGGGTTTTACCTATTGAGGGTGAACCCTCAATGAAAAGAGCCTCTACTCGACGTCTTCCTTGATTTGCTATGGTTCAAACGTCCTCCAACCTTGCTAGCAAGCACCCACAAGTCTCCTCTAATGTTGGAGATGATGATGCAATTGATTTGGCTCAATTTGGGCTCAATTTGGATATTATGGGAGAAGATTAGGGAAGAACAAAGTAGGGTTTTAAGAAATTGTAAAAGAGGCAAAGGCCTTCTTAAGGATGCTTTGTAGGAAGGGGGGGCACTTGATGGCTGGTCATCTAAGGGAATTAAAGTTTGTTTAGGTATAGATGAGTGGCCAAGAGTATTCCACCCAATTCCAAGCCTTCCTATTGGTTCTAGGCTTTCTTTTCACAAATATCCTAAGAAAAAAATATCCTACTTATAAATATCTAGATATTACTAACCTTGGCACTTAGTAGGAATGTTCTAACCATGATCCTAACCTCATGACTAATCTAGATTATGTTAAGCTTCTAGGTTAAGGCTTAACTAAAAGATTAACACAATATTTAATTAATCAAAATTACAATCTCACAAAATTGTCAAAATGACCAAAATTTCCTTAGGCTAAAAAGTTGTAGTTAGTCATCCTAATCACATGACTAGGCTCCCTTGGTCAGGGTTAGTCTCTAGGCTAAACAGTTTCTAGGGTTGTACTAGCAAAACACCCAAAATCATAATACACCAATTTAAATAGTATTAAATAATTTTAAATTCACCAAAATTATGGAAAACTGAAAAATGACAAAATTACCCTTGATTTTGAAAACAGGCAGTTACAAACAACAAAGAGAATGGGGAGGGATCTCACCGAAGATAACTCTAACAGATTATTTCCGATCGTATATGAAAAATAATTTTTCAAATCCGATTAGAATATTTAAGCCAACAAACCAACGTCTATCATTCCAAGCTAATACCTAGGCTGCACAATCATGTCCAAAATCTCCAGCATAACACTTCAACTTGCACCGAGTTAAAGTCAGGACTTATTATCGAACCACGAGATCATAAAAATGCATAACACGATTACCCCAATGCTTGGGGAATTACACCCGTCGAGACCTATCTGCAGTAATGCCAATTTGACTTCGTGATAGTAAGATCATCAAACAACATATCTCGTATGAGTGGATTCGACCAATATGTACTACTTTTGGATGCATAAACCACTCAGAGATTCTCTGTGCAGACCCATCTAGTGAGGATATCAAAGAATAGCTTATGGAGGTACTTCGAGAGGGCATGAATTACACACTTCCAGCCAAAGATACAATGATATTCATCCGAATCACCTGCCTAAGGAATCGGAACCCCGGCTATTCACTCAGACCAACAACTCTGGTCATGTGGATGACCTGGGCCGAGTTATGCTAGGGCTGAGATCACTGCTGTAGGTCCTAAAAGATCAAGTTGCATCAATCGACAAAGTCAAAGAAATCAAGATATACATCATTTTGGTGAATTGCACAGACAACAGATTGTGCAGCAATCCAATTGCGCACACTGTTTTGTGCACACTCCCAACTGCGCATGCTGACGTGGCAAGAGTCATTATTACCTAAATCAAATCAAATCTTTCTGACAACTGACAGTACGGAGAATGAGGAGACTGTTCGTTTATTGTGCCGTACAGTGCTCGAGGGCGGCTGACAGCTGGCAGCGCAATCCATTTCTGCGCAGTCTGATTCTGCGCAAACCAAGGCTGCGTAATTCAGTCTGCACATTCTATCAATATAACTGATAAAGTACACGTGACATTCATGCCATCAATTGTTCATTACATGGCAACTGTCTATGCATGATCATGCGCATTTCAATCAAATGATACCATGTGTCCATGATAGTTGGCCCACGATCCAGCAACTGCCTGCGCAGTCCAATGCTGCACAAACCAATTGCTGCGCAAATTATCCTGCACAGTCCAGAATAACTGAAAGTTAGTTATTTTCAGAACTCTATAAATAGAGTTTCAAGTCTTCATTCAAGGGGGATCAGATATCAAGATCACGAATTAGAGATCAGAAATCAGAGAGTCCAGGAGTTCTTACCCAAGTGCTGCTGCATTCTTCCGAGGCTTTTGCCTTCAACTTCCGAGGCTTTTGCCTTCAGTTTCCAGAGTTGTCTTCAACTTCAAAGGCTCCGTCTTCAAAGTTCACATCGTCTAAGGGATAAAGCAATCGTCATCTAGATTGGATTCCTATAGTTGTAATTTTCCCAGAATTCTTGTAATCTTTATTACACAGTTTGTATCAATAAAGTTTTATACTTTTGTTTTTGCAAACAAAATGGCGACTCTGCTGGGGACAACTTTCTCCTCCGACGAGGAAGTAGCAACTCAATGTGACATAGCGTCTATCGGGAAGATGCAGAAGACGCTGGTTGTTAAAGTCAACCAGACAGCCTATGAGGCGATGCTCAACTCCAAGACCTCTTCCCGTACTTCAGCCACTTCTGCCAAGAGCAAAGTGCGCTCAGTAGGGGTCTCCAAGACTGCTGCACAATCTGGCAGTTTTGCCACCAAGGATGCTGTACACTCTGTTGTACAATCTGCTAGCCAGACTGCTGCACAATCTGCTGTGTCAACTGTTGCACAATCTGCTAGCCAGACTGTTGTACAATCTGCTGTGCCAACTCTTACACAGTCTGTCTCAGCAACTGCTGCACAAACTGTTTCAGATACTGCTGCGCAATCTGTTGCAACTGTTGCACAGGCTACTTCATATGCTGCCTTGTCAAAATTCAAGACTCCTATGACCCTGGCACAGTTGGTAGTAGCTTTTCCTGTGCAAACCAACACTCCAACAACCAAAATGCATCCCAAGCACTCCAACGCAAGGACTTCTAATGCGCAAACCACAGCTTCTGTGGTCAGAACCAGTACACTTTCTGCCAAAGCTTCTAATGCACAAGTGGCCAGTGCGCCATCTACCCATGCGCAAATCAAGCATGCGCAATCCAAGAGTAACAGTCCTTTGGCTAAACTCTCCTCTTCTCAGTAACAAAGGGAAAACCTCTGTTCCTCCCCTTAAACACTCTGCTGTTCCAGCACAATCTACTGGGGGTAGTCCTTTGGCTATTCCTCTTCCTCCTCAAAACAAAGGAAAAGGCCTGTTGTTTTTTTCTAAGACTTCCTTGTCTCATGACTTGGAAGACAACAGAGGGAAACGCTCTTTAGCTAACCCTTCTTCTCAAAATAAAGGAAAAGGCCCTTTGGTCTTTTCTCAGTCTTCCTCGGTCTTTACTGAAGAAGATCAAATTGAACGTGTTTCGGCACCTGTCAGTACAAGAACTCCTACAAACAAGGATTCTTCTTTCCTTCATGACAAGGGAACTTGTACTGATCAAAGAGGTATTCTGCCTACCCCTAGTAGCAGAATTCCAAGACCTTCCAACTTTCAAAATATCCCGTTCCAAACAGGAAAACTGTTGGTGTCTCAAACAGAAACCCCTGGGGGTGAATTTACAGACCTAAGAACATATCTTAACAGGCCAACTTCGGCAAAACGTAAGCAACCTATGCCGAAGGTCAAGCCTCAAAGACAAACCTCCAGGAACAAAAATCCTGATACCTATGCCAATGAGGTGAGCACTTCCTTGTACACACAGGGGACAAAACATTTGAAGAATCGGAACCATGTTCCGAATGTTGTTAAAGAACATATTCCTCGAACCTTTCCTCGTCCTGGCATGGTTTCTGATCTCCGAGAACATCTCAGGCAAAAACGGGATAATGCCTCAACTCCTTCAGTTCAATCATCTGATCATCATTGCAATCATAAAGTCATCATCCAATGTTGCTGTCAAACAACAAAACGATCTGTCTTTGATCGTTTGACTTTTGCTAAAACAGAACCGATGTCAGAAGATGAAGAAGTGTTGTACGCTTCTGTTAACATGACTTCTCGAGACACTGGGGGTAGAAGGTGCTCTAAGCACGGCAAACCTCGCAAACCAAGTCAACGGTATCTGGATCTACTTCAAGAATCTTCTGAGGGAGTATTCCAACATACCCGTTCCCGAAGCCGAGATACAATCGGTCAAAGGAATCTTCCTCAAGATCCTTCTGGTCATTTCCCTCTTTCTCAGTCAGGAGATGACTCTTTCTCCGACTATGATGCATACAGCGAAAGTTCTGAACAGACAGTGTCTTCCACTGTACCAAGAGAAGTGACATCTTATGTTGTCACTGATGATCAAGATGCTTCAACGTCTGCAAATCAAGAACAGCGAATCGCTGCACTTGAAGACAAGCTAAAGACCATGGCTGAAATGGTCGCTAGTATGCATTCTATCATTGTGGCCCAACATGCCACACCACCAACTATACCTACCGCAAGTCCGGAGATCATAGCATCTTCAGTACCTGTCAATGCTGGGTTGGGAGTAATGCCTTCTCAAATGCCTCCTGTACAAGTACAAGTTCAAACTACACCTAGTCAGTCAGCTGGGGGTAGTGCTTACAATGCTGTTCCTCCTCCTACTACTCTGACTTCGCCGGCTCCTTCTTCATCATCTGAAGACACCAATGAAGCTGTCAAACTCTTGCGAACTCAGTTCGAAGCCTTCAAAGAGAAGGACAATTTGCAAAGGTTGGGAATCAAGCAGCCATACCCAGTTGAATGGAAGGAAGTTCCATTTCCTCCCAAATACAAGATTCCAACAATCTCTCTTTTCGACGGCAGTACCTCACCAAGCCAGTTCATCAATCACTTCGAGGTAATGACTGTTCAACTCCAACCAAATGACGCTCTTCTTACCAGGGTGTTCGTCGGTTGTTTAGCCGGCGTAGCATACGACTGGTACAGAAGTCTGCCCGATGGTTGTATTACTTCTTTTTCAGGACTTAAGCAGATCTTTCTGGAAAGATTCTATGAGGGATTCAATGACATGACTATGTCTGCCCTCAATAAAATCAAACAGAAACATAATAAAACTGCTGAGAGTTTCATCGAACGTTTCCGTCGAGAAGCCTTGAAGATGCCTCCAGGGACTCCTGCTGCTGTTACCATAGACACTTGCAAGGCAAATCTCTTGCCTATCATCAGTATGTGGACAGGCTCAACTCAGTTCCAAGACTGGCCATCCTTTATCGTCAACGCCAAAGCAGCTGAAGTGAGTGCTGAAAAGTTCAAACAGCTGGGGGTACAGATGTCTAACCCAGATCGGGACGAACATCAATCATCAGGTGGCGGTAATCGTCAGAACAACCGCAAGAACAAGGAAACTCTGAACATTAACCTGAAAAGCAAAGAGTCCTTGGCTGTCAATGTAGCTCCGCCTACATCTACTTCTACTCCTGCTGCAACTCAACCGAGGGAACCTCGCCCTAAGGTAGAGTATTCGTTTGATGAAAATGACACAGCAAGCATCTTCGATTGCTTACTCAAAAGCAATAAGATCCAACTTCCAGACCCAAAGAAACCTGATGAAGTCGGTAAGACCGATCATCCTAAGTATTGTGTCTACCACCGATTCATTGGACATCCTACTCGAGCATGTTATGTGCTCAAGGGTAAGATTCAAGAGCTTGTCAATGCTGGAGTTGTTACTCTGCAGCAAGATGAGAAGACTGTCACTGCCAATATGGTTTCAGTCCAGTTCGGTAACTTTCCCTCGCAGATGATACAGCATGGTGTTATTCCTATTCCGAAGGCTACTCTCGAGATTGAAAATCTTCCTTCTCCACCAAACGAAGGTCTCGTTCCTTTGTCTCTTGACAATGGCGAGGTTATGTGGATCCATCCCGATCTTACTTCAGAGTTCGAGGATTCTTCTTCTTCCAAGAAGAAAGGTCGCTCCAAAAACAAGACCAAGATCTGCAACATGGTGTCTTTTGACCCCATAGTTGATGAAGAAATTCTGTTGGGCACCAGATCAGGGAAAACTTATCTGAAAGATTACTCTGAATCTCAAGAGAATCCTGCCTCTTCTTCTGAACCTGTCCCAGCACAACCTGCTGCTATTGAAGAAATTCCTTCTACATCTTCACCAGTTGTGGTTCTATTCCTCCCAAACCAGTGGCTGCTGATAAAGGCAAACAACAAGTCCGCTTTGATAAACCCTTGAAGAAATCATCCCCTACAGGGCTTGAGAAGCCTTACAACTTTGATATATTGGCTCAACTAGCTAATACCCCAGCAAGGCTATCTATCTTTGAGCTCTTGCGTCTTTCCAGAGAGACGCGAGAAACTTTAAGTGAAGCTCTTATGCAAGCTGAGACTTGTTTAGCCTTTCTCAAGAAGCCGAAAGCAGAACCAGTCTCTTGTCTACATTGTCATAGTGTTATGGAGTTGATTCCGAACATTACTTTCACACAAGATGACATGCTGATGGAGGACAATAGGCATGATCGTCCTCTCTACTATACAGGATATGTTGATTCGATGAAAGTCGATCGTATCCTGATAGATCCAGGATCTGCTCTCAGCATCATGCCGAAAACAATGCTCGATGCTCTGAAAATTCCTGTACATAGTCTCTCCACCACAATCACCACCATCCTTGGATTCAATCAGGGAAGGAGTGAACCTTTGGGCAAGATTCACTTAAAACTCCAAATAGGCAATCTTCGCACAAAAGTTACCTTCTATATCATTGACAATCATGGTTGTTCTTATAATGCTCTATTGGGGAGACCATTCTTACATGAGCATAATATTGTTCCATCAACCCTTCATCAATGTTTCAAATATGTTGATGATAAGGGAGAGGTCCATAAGGAAGTTGCGGATCTTTATCCTTTCAAAGGCGTTGAAGCATACTGCAACGATGCTCGGATGTACAAGGATGAATTCATGAAGATTGTGTTAGCCTTAGACACTGAAGAAGAACAAGAAGCAATGCCCAAAGACACTCTTATCATACCTGTCAAAGGGCGAGTTTCACATCCTCAGTCTTCTAAACCACTGGCTATTCACTTGCCAATTCAAAAGAAATCAGTTGATGCTGATCAAGATCAAAGGGAGCTCACCTCTTCTGAGCCACTTGTTATCGACCTACGTCGTAACAAGGACAAAAAGCAGCTCACTCCTTCTGAGCCACTTGTTGTTGATCTCACTCGCAACAAGGAAAAAAGGGAGCTCACCTCCTCTGAGCCACTTGTTATCGACCTCCGTCGTAACAAGCCTCCCCCACGTTCTTCTTCTCCCCCTCTTGTAATTAATCTGACCAAGCCTGCTAAGGCTAAAGGTCCTGTTGTAAATACTGATGTACAAATCAATGAAAAAGTACCTACTTTCCAGTATACTGATGTTATTTATTATACTAAATGCTATTTAGATATGTTAGATAGCTTCCAATCAATTACAATGGGAGTTGTACAATCTCTTCAGACAGAAGTCTCACTTGAAGATCCAGATGATTCTTACCGTATTCACCCTTCTCGAAAGAAAGGTGAAAGTCCAATACTTTTTAGTAAAGGACCAGAAAAATAATTCAGCTATACGGATGATAGCAAACTTAACGATACGGACGTCTCCAGTTCCATCGTTATAGTCAACAATCAAAAGACATCATCCGAAAAATGGGCTATGACTTCAAAAGTGGCCTCAATTACGGTAAAGGTAGACGAACTCCTATCCGTACGACTGTTCCGGAAGGAAAGTCGGAAATGTACTACAGCAGGACTAAGAAAGGTCTCGGATATACTTCTCCTCCACTGTTATCCCCAGCAGTCTCTGACTCAGACAGTGAAGAACGCTCTAATTCATCTGATTCTAGATCTTGGGATTCTGATACTAGCATTGGTGAAGTTCACAGGCTGATCGTATCATCTAACATGGTCTCCGCTGAACTACCAGAAGGCTATGATGAAGACGTTGAAGAAAATCCTGAAACAGATCCTTGGGCTCAACATATGGATAACCAATGGGTACTTCGCTTTGAACAACGTGAACCTCCTACTGAAGATCAATTAGTTCAAGTTGATGTAGGGGAAAGCGAGTCGCCTCGTCCAATCTTCATCAGCAAGAATCTTACAGAAGCAGACAAACAAGAGTTGATTCTTCTTATTAAAGAATACATCGACGTCTTTGCCTGGAGTTATGAAGACATGCCAGGTTTAGATCCCAAGATTGCTACACACAAACTGAATATTTTGCCTAATGCAAAACCAGTTAAGCAGCAACAACGGCATTTTAAACCAGAAATGATGGATGCAATCGATGATGAAGTCAAGAAGCTCATTGCTTGTGGTTTTATTCGAGAAGAGCAGCATCCTGACTGGGTGGCCAACGTCGTTCCAGTTCTAAAGAAAACCGGCAAAGTTCGAGTCTGCATCGACTTCCGGATCTTAATGAAGCATGTCCAAAAGATGAATTTCCTCTCCCTATCACGGATGTCATGATTGACAATACCTGTGGGTTCGAGCGAATATCTTTCATGGATGGATTCTCTGGGTATAATCAGATCAAGATGAATCCTGAAGATGAAAAGCATACCTCTTTCTGTACTCCTCGTGGTGTCTATTGCTATACAGTGATGCCATTTGGTCTCAAGAACTGCTGGTGCAACCTACCAACGGGCTATGAGTACCATCTTTAGAGAACATCTTCGCAAGACAGTCGAATGCTATGTTGACGATATCGCCGTCAAAAGTCGTCTAAAAGAAGATCATATCCAAGATCTGAGAACAATCTTCAATCTCATGCGTCAACATCAGCTCAAGATGAATCCCACCAAGTCATTCTTGGGTGTCTCTAGTGGCAAATTTCTCGGCTTCGTCATTACCTCTAAGGGTATACACGTGGATCCCGAGAAGATCAAAGCCATCCAAGAGATGCGTCCTCCACGCAACCTAAAAGAGCTACGAGGATTCCAAGGCCGACTTGCGTACATCAGGCGATTCATTTCGAACTTGTCTGGACGCTGCAGACCATTCACTCAACTAATGAAGAAGGGTGTATCTTTTGTTTGGACTGAAGAGTGTCAACAAGCATTCGACGATATCAAATGATATCTTATGAATCCACCAGTCTTGGTGCCACCTATCTCTGGAATTCCATTCTTGATGTATGTCCGTGCTATGGACCATTCATTGGGTGCTTTACTTGCCCAAAAGAACAAAGAAGGCCATGAACAGGCTATCTATTATCTTAGCCGAACTATGATTGGTGCTGAACACCGTTATAGTCCGGTCGAAAAGGAATGCCTGGCTCTCATATTTGCTGTGCAGAAAACGAGACATTACATCATTGGCCAAACTATTCATGTCATATTCCGAGTTAATCCTCTTAGGGTACTCATGAAGAAGCCTAGCACACTTAATTCTCGGCTGGCTACATGGATAATCCTGCTAGCTCAATATGACATGGTGTATGTTCCACAAAAGTCTGTCAAAGGTCAAGCGCTGGCGGACTTCTTAGCAGCTCATCCTGTGCTTGAGACATCTAAACTCTATGACGAAATTCCAGACGAGACATTGGAAGCCAACATGATCTCTAAGAATTTCCAACATGGCGTTTATTCTTTGATGGTGCATCGAGAATTGGACCAAATGGTGCTATTGTAGCAGGAGTTGGAGTGGTCCTCGTTTCTCCAGACGGATCAACTATCCAAAGAGCCTACTCTTTAGATGAACCTTGCTCCAACAATGTGGCGGATTACAATGCTCTACTCATCGGCCTTCAGTTAGCTAAACAACTGAATGTTGAATATCTCGAAGTCTACGGCGATTCTAAGCTGGTTGTTAATCAGGTTAGAGGAACCTATGAAGTACGTCATCAAGACCTGGTACCTTATCATGAAGTAGCAATCAATATAGCTATATCATTCAAAGCTTTCTTCATCGACTATGTTCGAAGAGCTTGCAATACCGAAGCAGATGCTTTGGCCAATCTTGCAGCTGTCTTAGCTATCCCTATCAAAAGACAGCAGGTGGTAGTTATCTCCAACCGAGAACTGTTCTGCATCGAAAACAATCGTAATATTGAATTCAGCAACTTTGCTGAAGTCAATATTATCGATGAAGACTGGAGAACTCCTTTTATCGACTTCGTAGTTCATGACATACTCCCTGAAGATCCTAAGGAGGCTACGAGTGTTCGTCGACGATCTCTCCGATTCTATTACAATCAAACTACTAAGACCCTCTATCGACGAACTTATGACGGTCTTCTCCTACGCTGTCTCGCTGGTGATGAAGCTGAACAAGTTTTGCGTGAAGCTCACGATGGTGTCTGTGGAGCACATCAACCTGGTCCTAAACTACAGGATCGTATTAGACGCATGGGTTACTACTGGCCCTCTATGGTATCCGATGCCATTGAATATGCAAGGAAATGTCATGCTTGTCAAATCCATACAGACTTCATTCATCAACCATCGGAATTCCTTCATCCGACTGCTTTCTTCCTGGCCTTTCGAAGCATGGGGCATGGATGTCATAGGTCCCATCAATCCTCCTTCTTCTAGAAGGACATCGGTTCATATTGGCAATAACGGACTACTTCTCCAAGTGGGCTGAAGCTATACCTCTGGCTGAAGTCAAGACTAGTAGCGTCATCAACTTTGTTAAACACCACGTCATCTATAGATTTGGTGTACCTCGAAGAATCATCCATGACAATGGACCTCAATTCATCAGCCAGAAGTTTACCAGATTCTGTGATGATCACCGGATTGACAATGTCGCCTCGACAGCATACAATCCTGCCGCTAATGGTTTAGCTGAAGCTTTTAACAAAACCATCATCAAGCTCCTTAAGAAGTTTGTATCCACTAACAAATAGAATTGGAGTGAGAAACTCGGCGAATGTCTTTGGGCCTACCGAACTACGGTCCGCAATCCTACAGGCTTTACACCTTTCTCTTTGGTGTATGGCTGTGAAGCTGTTCTTCCTTTGGAGCTGCAAATTCCTTCTTTAAGAATTGCCATTGCTAACGAGCTTACTACAGAGAATAAAGATCTTCTTTGACTTCAAGAATTAGAAGCACTTGATGAGAAGCGATTAATGGCTCAACAGCATATTGAGTTATACCAAGCCCGCATCTCGAAGACTTTCAACCGTAAAGTTAAAGTCAGAACATTTCAGCAAGGAGAACTTGTTCTAACGGTCAGACGTCCTATGACTATGACTCATATGAGCAAAGGGAAATTCGATGTGAAATGGGAAGGTCCCTATGTTGTAAGCAAAGTCTTCTCAAATGGAGCTTATCAACTTTCAGAGCTTGATGGTCGAGTTGCTATGATGCCTATCAATGGCAAGTTCCTTAAGAAGTATTATGTATAAATGTAAATGCTTGTAAATCATCAGACAGAATCAAGTTCATAAATAAAAGTCAAATTTTATTTCATTATATGAGAGTACATGATATTAAAGATCACTATCATCTTTCTCTACATTGGGACACAGGCCACTGCCGTTCCTTCTCGAAAACACGATTAGCAAAAGAGCCGAGAACCTCCTTGCTGGAACCCACGAGGAACTTGCAAGCGGCCATCCTCATGGCTTCTTCTTCTTCAGTCCTTCCTGGTTCGAGCAGGAAGTCCAAAATGTCTCGTGGCGGCTGGGGTGCAGACGAACCTTGTCACGACCCGCACCCACTGTGAGGGTACGAGAACGTAACAACGCCCAGCCTACGCCGTAGTATCGACGGTAGAACGCTGTTCTAGGTTATGAACTATAACTAGCATAATATGAATACTCTCCATAAGGAGGCCAACACAGAGATACAACTCAATCACAATCTAAGGTATAATGTAGCACGATAAAATAGATAAGAAATCCTCAACTGAGGTACAACAGAAAAGAAATACAAGTCTTATCATCTCTAAAAATATACAAACTCTGAATCAAGAACAACAACTAAACATGAAAAGGAAAACAGTCTAAACTATCTATACTAAGCAAGGTATCGTCCTCAGTAGCTGCCTGAACCTCCCCTGGGGTCCAGGTCATGAGTGTCAACTAGGCAAGCTCCAAGTAAGGGGGTGCAGGGTTCCTCATCATCCTCTGTAAAATTTTTAACAGGTCCAGTCAGGACGGGAGCGAGCACAAAACATCTCACGCAGTTCATATCATGTTAGAAAATATAAAGCATGCAATAGAGTAAGGTACATGAAACGCTGAAAGAAAGAAGTATATGAAAAATAGTAGAGATTTGATAACAGGAAATATCTAAATATGATAAGTAAGAACTGTAAGCCTACTGTGATTTAGAGTACAATATGGTTATGTAAACGGGTTAGGTTGTACAATAAAATGGGACTCCTTTGTACATGAGTGTACAATGGACATATACAATTTCTTATACAATAGGATTGATCACATAACCACTTCTACTCTCCCTCCCCAATCAATACACAAAGATCCAATTCAGTTACGTTACCTTATACAATGGCTTGTACAATGGCTTGTACAATGGCTTATACAATGGCTTGTACAATGGCTCAATGTGATAATGAGAGTACAATATGCACAATGAGTGTACAATGATAAGGGTATTCAATAAATATAATATGTAAGTGAAACGCACATCACAATATGTATTTAGTGAATACAAGAAGATAACATCTCAGAAGAAGATCCGTAAAGTACCAATCCGTGATAATGATCGTGTCAGCATCAAGTACAGTAATCTAGAGCAAGAATATAAATCCAGACAAGTATGAAACGGTCAGAGAATGTACTCGCCTCGTATCTGAATGTCTGAAGTAAATGTACTGTCCGAGATGAGGTACCTGACTCCTAGTTAGAGTAACACAAGTCAAGATGTATACATGGGATGATAAATGTAATCTACGATGCGTCTGTATGCTGTCTAGGTCAAAATAGACTAAAGTTAACACTTGGTCAACTCCAGTCAACTACACCAGTCAACTAGGTCAACTAGGCCACTCCTAACCCCAGCAAGTCTAATAAGTCTCACTAGGCCTAACCAAGCCTAGTCTAGCAATCACACACCAATCACAAGGCTATACAAGCCAACACAAGTCACACATCAAGATACATCACTATCATGCATATTCGATATTATATATATATATATATATATATATATATATATATATATATATATATATATATATATATATATATATATATATATATAAGAGAAAGGAACTAAATGTAAAGCTATGTGTGTGTGTGAACATGGAGGTGTACATGAAAAGAGAAATCAACACTAGTTATGAGTTTATACTACACATGGCACAAAGCTAACCCATCTACATTACACATGTATTATACTTAACATGCATGGCTACAAGTATACATCTATATACATTAGAGTAGAGACTATTTAAGTTATAACTAACATGCATCTATACTTTACATAAATCTATATATATTATAGCAATCATTTAGAGAAGGGTTACATGACATGGTGGTTGAAATAGAGTGGGGTGTCCTTGTGCAGAGGGTGAAGTTCATTCTCAGTTTAGTTTTACATTTACATATAAACTAAAGTGAGCTATCCCATAAACTGGTGTAACTAACCACATAAAATAAATCATGTTATCTGAAATCTGCCATTAAGCCAACATTCCATATGCATACAGCTCATGCATTGTCTAATACTGAAATTAACTAACATTTCGAATTAAGGGGTTGAAGGTTAACATTACAGTCATAGACATTTTACTATATTGAAAACTAAAATTGGCTTGGCAATAGAAAAAGGAAGGTATATATGCTTACATGGACAGTTCATTGTTCGAACAACCTAAAATGAACTAACATTCTATCTAAATATCAGCTATGTATTGGTTCTATGTCTACATATGAAATCTGATATTGCATTTACAATATTTATACATTATGCATTCATATCTATCATTACATATATACCTTGCATTTATATCTAGCATTCATTATATACTTTCATGCATGCATTGTATATCATTCTTTCATTCATGCATTGCTTACATATATTATATCTATTATTATATTATATTCATGCTTGCATTCATTCATCATTCATTTATTCTCTTGCACCACTATATGCACCATACATTACATACTATGGAACCTACATATTTATTACAAGCCATACTTATACATGCTTACATTAGATAGGATACTTATACCTCATACATCATTTATTTAAACATTTACTCATGCTTGCATTCTCTATTTAATTACATAATGTATATACATTAACATGGGTTAAAATCAAATAGAACATTATATTACACACAAGGGTGCACAAAATGCATATGCCGAATAGTAACTCCTACTAATAATCATTACTGTACCATCTCAGCATGAATTAAAATCTAGGATTAAAGTATGTTATAGATCTATGTGTTAGCTTTCCGAAACTTTAAACGGATCACGTTTTCGTTTCCGGAAACTCCCGGAATCGCGAAAACACCAAAAACGCGTTTGTCTTTCGTACAGCTGACACTCAAATAATTCTCCAAAAAGTTACAGAAAGAATTAGGCCTATTAATACATGTTTTTGGAAAGCTAACTTCAATACACTTCTTTTAAAAAAAATGGGAGATTAAACCGAGCTTTGAGCTAGAAGTTATGACATTTCTAAGTTAGGACTGAAATTAAAAACGTGGATAAAAATCATGACGGATTTGGGTAGTTTGAGACAAAAGAACACAAGTATATAACATAATATATCAAGAACTCACTCTCTACACTAATATATATATATGAGACACTATAGAACACATCTCCAATACAAAAATATGAGATTAAACATAAAATAATTCATTCATACATAACAACAACACATAGTGTGTCCAAATTTGGGATTTTCCCACATGGACACAACCACAACACAAAGGACACTCCTATGACCTCCAAATAGACACGAAATGGACACAAATGGAGATACAACCATGGGGGTCATTCCAATGGGTTCAAAATAGACCTATATGTATGAAGAAATGAAAAGGAGAAGGGATTTATACCTCCCGGTAGATCGAATCGAAGAAAAGTCTTCCCGGAGCGACACCAACACGTAGAGATTCCAAAAGGACACGAACGAGCTCCGAATCCTCTCAAACTTGGGTAGCTCCCTCCTTGGCTAGAATGGAGAAGGAAAGAAGAAGATTTGGTGGCAAAATGGAAGGATTTGGTAGAAAAATTGCTAGGGATTGCTCTCTAGAAATTTGGGGAAGAACAAGAGAGAGAGTGTGGATGAGAATAATGAAATTAACTTGAGCCTATCCTCTCCCAAAGTGGCTGGCCATATGGGGATATTTGTCCTATTATGGTAAGGTCCAAAATGCCCCCACTAACCTATTCTATGAGTATTAGAAAAGGGCTAATTGGTTGGGGCTAAATTAGTCATTCTAAAGTCTCTAATCACACTAACCTTATCCATAATAATTAGTCTAACCTCTAACTAAAATATTTCTATCATGTGGACTAAATTTAATATCATGTGGGCCATGCCTAACTAGTGTGTGGGTCCTACTAGAGTCAAACAACCCCCGGGTCCCCGTTTCAAGTCGGATTGAGTTGAAATTCGAACCCGACTCAAATAACCCCAAAACAATATCATAAATAATAAAATAATATCAAAATAATTCAAAGAGGTCAAATGTAAAAATATCCTTAGGCCAAAATGACATTAAAATATCATAATCACATGGTTAGGCTCTAGGTCAAACAGTCTCTAGGGTTTCACAAGCAAAACGTCAAAACCACAAGTCATGAATTTAAATAGTTTAAAATAATTTAAAAATAACTAAAAATTATAATATGAAATAAATATCATTAAATAATAATTACCCTCATCTGGAAAACTGGGTGTTACAATCCTACCCACCTTATAAAAATTTCGTCCTCGAAATTAAGATGATCGCACCCCCTTCTAGGTCAAACATAGTCAAGGGTCAATCACTAGTCAATTTCTCAACATCCAAGTACTTGGTCATCAACTGGTCAACTTCTTAGGGTTTTACCTATGCTAGCTATTTAGGTGTTGGCAACTAGAATTTAGCAAAAGAAAAACTCTATAATAGACTAGCTCTTAACTTCCCAATCCTATCAAGTCACCTATAACTAAATACCTACAAGCTAAGCACATGAATACCAAATACGACACATATATATATGCTCAAGAACAACAACCCATCACATATATCCTAAGTATATCATCTATATATATACATGACTGATCAACCAAGGGTTAAGGCAGACTAAACTTATAAGGGTCTGAAACAATGCTTAGAACTAGGCTAAGGATGAATGGTCTGAATCAAGGGGACATGCACTACCAAAATACATGGATTTACCGACGGCCTTATCCGTCGGTAATCCGTCGCCAAAAATAAATACCGACGGATTACCGACGGATATTTTGGTAAAATAGCCGTCGGGAATAACCTCGTCGCTAAAACATATCCGTCGCTACTCCGTCGCTCAGCGACGACTTAGCGACGGAATCCCGTCGGCGCATCTAAATATATATAGCGACGGATTATCGACTAGCTTTCGTCAAAACATGTATCAGGATATAGGGTTAGCGACGGAAAACTCCGTCGCTAACCAGTCGGCAAAACCGTATCACTAATTTTTTGATACCCAATATCCGTCGCTAATCCGTCGTCACTCCGTCGCTAACCTCAGTTTCTCCAGTTAGCGACGGACTATCCGTCGCTGAGTGGTCGCCAGTCCGCCGTAAGTTAGTCACCAATCCGTCGCGAAAGCTAAAATTTTTGGACATCAAACAGCATCAGGTCGACGGATCGTCCGTCGCCAATCCGTCGCTTTATTGAAATGCTCCAGGTAGCGACGGATTTTACGTCGCCACTCCGTCGCTAACCTCAGTTTCTCCAGTTAGCGACGGACTATCCGTCGCTGAGTGGTCGCCAGTCCGTCGCTAACTGCTAATTTTTGAAAAAAAAAATACTGCAAACAGACTCTTTCCTGTTTATACAACACATCCAACACAATATCAAACATGCAAAATATCCATATACAACATCATATATCCATATCCAACACGAATATCCAACGTATCCAATATCCAACACCATATATCCATATGCAAAATATCCATATCCGACACCAATATCCAACGTATCCAATATTCAACAAAATATTACCAACACAATATATCCAATATCCAACATTAAATTATCCAAACATAAAAAAAATATCCGAACATACTCAGTATCCAAATGTCTACAAAACCAACAACATAAACAAAATCAAACCCCGTCCGTCGGATCGTCTCGTGCTCGTGCCGCCGCATCCGCTTTGCGTATGTACTCCTCCACCGTGTGTGCCGGCACTTGGGACAAGACATGGTCTGGAAGCGCACGTAGCTGCTCTGGCGACATCATGTCAAGGAGCGTCAAGATGGTGTTATCCGATACGATACGGGCGTCCGCAGAGCGGTTAAACGAAAGCCGTCCGGGGGAAGAAGGACCAGGTCGATCCGAAGCACCGACAGCAGCAGTAGACGGATCGGGAGCAGACGGACCGGGAGCAAACGGACCGGGAGCAGACGGATAGCGCCCCAACACTATCGCCCGCAAATCTGACACCGCGGAGGTCAGAGTCGCAAGCTGCGCCCTCACATCGTCAACCGGGGGCGCTGGGGGAGGCGGAGGCGGTGGATATCTCGGGGACGGCTGCAACGAGGGCGCCATGGAACCTAAGCCGTAGACGCGCCCTTTCCTAACGCCGCCGACGGATTCTACGAACACGTCGTCGTAGCGAGCGGCCATAGAAGAGTGCGTCTGGGTGGGCGTCGTTTCGCCGACATTCTCGGAAGGGAGCTCGATCTCAAGCCGACTAAGTGCCTCACGATTCGCAGCCTATCCAATGAATGTGTTTATACTATAAGTTTTCCTAAGTTATAATCTAAATCCTATGTTTCCCTAAGTTATAGTCTGAATCCTAAGTTTATCTAATTAACTTAACAATAATTATATTTCTAACATAAATCTTATAAACGTAAGTACTTACATCAGTCTCCTCGGCCCTCGCGTCGACGAAGCTCCCGTCCTTCCGCCTCTTGTGCGTATGCACGAATACATCGTGAGCGGTGACCGTCTCCGCCTCTTTCCCCTGCTTCACCGC
Organism: Iris pallida; assembly: GCA_029216955.1. NCBI lineage: Eukaryota > Viridiplantae > Streptophyta > Magnoliopsida > Asparagales > Iridaceae > Iris > Iris pallida. Next base: position 7,273,419 of record JANAVB010006596.1, on the reverse strand, counting down.
CCGTTGGGCCTGCATACGTAGAATTTAATTAACTTCGTATATTAACAGTACGAAATTAAATAATAGAATGAATTTGAATTTGCGCTATCTCACCAAATTTGCACGCGTCAATGCGTGGGGCCTTGATCCCCCCGTATGCAGACCCGCGACCTGTCGATTAGCCTTAGCTTTCTCCGATTTCAGCTTGAACTGCGGAGTATCCATCTTCTCCAACATCTGCTCATAGTACTCCGCCCGGATCCAGTCCTTCCTCGTATGCGCCGTACGAAGGTCGTACACCGCATCCCGTATCTTCTTCCCGACGGCGGCTTTGTAGGTCCTACGGATCGCCTCCTCGCGATGGGGGGGCCACCAGAACGTCCTCTGACAAACAAATTCAAATATCACGTAATAAAAAATTTAATGATTTAAAGAATAATTAATAATTCACCGACGGATTTATACCCTCATCTTGTCGAGCCAGACGTACTTCATGTCCTGAGGCACCTCAGAAAAATTGAGGTAGGGGCCATGGTAGTTATCCCGGATAATGCGCCCTAGAATCCGGGCAGCATCCCACGGATAAAACCTATAAAGAAGCAACGACTGGATTATTAACTTGAATAAATGAAACAAATTTAATAAATTAACTTAAATTTACTTACGATTCACCAGCGGGCCATAGCTCTCGTCGGAACTCGCCCACCAGCCTCTCTGGTGGCGTCGTGGGATCCGCGGGTCCGTGCACGTACTCCCCGGTAACAGGATGAAATTGAATCCCGGGGTACTCCGAGGCCCACCCTGCAGTAACTGCTGGGCCCCCTGCTGCATCTGCTGCTGCATCCGCTGGTACATCCGGTGGCAGAACGGATCCGCTAGCGGATGGAGTCACAGGCCTCGACGACGATGTCGGTAGCACCGAGGAAGAATGACGGCGGGAAGAGCCTGTGTCCGGGCTCTCCAAGTCGGGATCGGAGGTCACATCCGGGGAATGCGGCTGGCGACCACGACCGCTACCACCACGCCCACGCCCACGCCCATGACCACCACCACCACCACCACCGCCGCCGCCGCCGCCGCCGCCACCCGCCACGACCACGACCAGCACCACCAGTACGGGTGCTCGCAACCATGCCCTGTAAATAGAACACATAAACAAAATACCGACAACATAGATTTATAAATGAATATAAAACTAAACATATCCATACGAGCAGCAGGGCGATGAGTGCCGCCCAGACGAGTAGGCCTAGGAGTGCCATCTGCAAAAAGAAACTCATACAATAATACGCAAATATCCCAAACTGAAATAAATATTACAATCAGAAGTGAAGTACGAATAAAAGCTAGATACACAAAATCTGATAAAATCACGCACCAATACAACAAAGTACAATTCTTGTAACTTTTGATGAAAGGGCATCTTGTGTTCCACTAGACTTGTAATTGTAAATCCAAATGTAATAGGGTAATTTAGGATTCGAGACTAGATATTGGGTGCTTCAAGATACATCTTGTGTTCCACACCTGCCTGAAAATCGTCACTCACACCAATTCTGCTCTCGTGTTGTCGTTTGTACATCCATGTACGATCAACAAAGTAACGATTCATGCTCGATTTGATGTGAATATCTGTATCGTAAGACAAACTAAACATAAGAATTAATAGCCCGATACAGATACTCATATCGTAAGAAAAACTAAACTTGTGGATAACACGCTAGGCCTACGACGAGGCTACTTAGTATCACAATCTAACATAATTAGTATATAATCATGTAACTGGTGGATCCGCTAGCTAGTAAGCCGGATGTACTTAATATCAGAGAGTATCAGATTAGTATCAGTATATAGGTTAGGTAGACCGTATCAAACGCATATCGGAATAGTAGGCCGAATAGGAGGCCGAGATAGTCGAATGAGAAGAAGGGAAGAAAGGAGGAGCAGATGGTATACTAGACTAGTTCTCGGTCAAATTAGGAGTCCAAGTCAACTCTGTCAAAACTAACCTTAATTAGGCTAAACTTCTACCTTAGCTAATCAAATATATATACTAGACTTCACGACGTGTGTCTGTGTATATATATATATATATATATATATATATATATATATTTTATTAATAAATTACTTAAAATTATGCCTATATATATATATATATATATATATATATATATATATATATATATATATATATATATCAAGGTTCAAAGTATCGGTATCGGAATCGGTATCGGACTATTCCTATGAGTATTGGTATCGGCGATATCGGTAGTATCGGCGGTTTCGGATCGGAGTATCGGATTTTTTGGTATCGGGGAACAAATAATTATTAATAAATTATTTACATTTAAAAACATATATTTTATACATTTAGGCATAATTTTAAGTATTTTCAGTGTTATTTCTTAGTAGTTTTGAAATTAAATGAAATAGTAGTCACCCTTACCGATTGGTTTACAAACAATAGATGTGATTTTCTTCAATTGATGTGATTTTCTTCTTTTACATGCTTCTACAACCTTGTTATGCTTTAAACCCTTGTTGATTTGTCTTTTCTGTTTAATTTTCTTTGTCGAATTGACCGGAACAAAGACCCCCAATGTCGGTATCGGTCAATACTTGGTATCGGTCGGTATCGGATCGGAACATGCCAAACCGTATCGGTATCGGCCGTATCGGATCGATATCGGCCGATACTCTAAACCATGATATATATGTCTGAGTGTGTGTGTATCCGTGTGTCTGTGTCCGTGTGTGTGTGTGTGTCCGTGTGTGTGTGTGTCTGTGTGTGTGTGTCCGTGTGTGTGTGTCCGTGTGTGTGTGTGTGTCCGTGTGTGTGTGTGTGTCTATGGGAGAGGAGGAGGAGGACTCATGCGCGGGGACTCCAGAGTCCCTCCTACGCCCCCCCTGCCCCGACCCCCCCCCCAACCCCTGCCCGATCCCCCCCCCCAACCCCTGCCCGACCCCCTCTCCCACCCCACTGCCCCCCCTGCCCCGACCCCCCCAACCCCTGCCCGACCCCCCCCCAACCCCAGCCCGACCCCCTCCCCCACCCCCCTGCCCCCCCTGCCCCGACCCCCCCAACCCCTGCCCGACCCTCCCCCAACCCCTGCCCGACCCCCTCTCCCACCCCCCTGCCCCCCCTGCCCCGACCCCCCCAACCCCTGCCCGACCCTCCCCCAACCCCTGCCCGACCCCCTCTCCCACCCCCTGCCCAGACCACCCCCCCACCCCTGCCCGACCCCCTCCCCGACCCCTCCTGCCCCCTCTCCCACCCCACCCTTGCCCCGACCACCCCACCCCCTACCCGAACCCCCCCTGCCCAGACCACCCCCCCACCCCTGCCCGACCCCCTCCCCGACCCCCCTGCCCCCGACTACCCCACTCCACCCTTGCCCCGACCACCCCACCCCGTACCCGAAACCCCCCTGCCCCACACCCTCTCCGACCACTACGACAGCCCCCCAACCCCCCAAATCGTAAAAGAAAGAGAGAGAGAGAGGGAGATAGAGAGAGAGAGAGGGGGGGGGGGAGAGAGCATACCTTAGAGAGAGAGAGGGAGATCGCCGGTCGGAGAGAGCGAGATCGTCGGAGAGAGGGAGAGGGAAGAGAGAGAGTGTTTTGGGGGAAATGAAAATTTCCCTTCCGTCGGTTCAATTTAAGTTAGGGTACAGAAATTAGCGACGACTTAGCGACGGATTATTCCGTCGCTCAGTAGTCAGTAAATCTTGCGCCAGAGTAGCGACGGATTATTCCGTCGCTAAGTCGTCAGTCAAATCTCGCGCCAATATTTTAGGCTTTTCCCGCCAAAATATACGACGTTCTAGCGACGGATATAAAACCGTCGCTACTTGGCCGACGACCTATCGACGGCGTAGCGACGGATATGGACATAAAAAAATAAAAAAAATTGTCCACTGCTTTTCGTTGGTATTTCGTCACAAATCCGTCGGTGATCCGACGGTAATAGCGCGGACATTTTCCGTCGCTAAATGGCCTCGCTAAAATGCTGTAATTTGGTAGTGATGGTATCTAGTGAAGGGTCTACATACTGTCTATAAAGGTGATCAACACAAAGGAACTCAACACGAAGGAAACTTAACTAAAATGGAAAACTGAACCAAGTATAGGCTAAACAACATGTTTATAACCCTATACAACAATGGCCTATAGATACCAACTAACCTATATCCCATATGCCAATATCATCTGCAATCTATCTATGTAAATAGACCTCTCGGTCTTAGGTGAAACTACAACTATACTCAAAGGCAGGCTCTGGTCATGGGTGCCTCACTGGAAAAGGTAAGGGAAAGTAGTAATAATCATCAAGGATGTAAGGCATACTAACATCCTATGTGTAACTGGTTGGTATCATAATAACAGAAAATTATCTGCAATGGGTTACTATTCTAGCACCAATGCTAACTATCACCTCTAGGGTACAGACACTCTACAAGTCATTATACCATTATACTATGAAGGAACTACCTATGAATAAGCTCTACAAAACTAAATATTCCTACTCCTAAGTCATTTATAACAATAAAAAGGGTATGATGTTTTAAACCTTCTCAAGATACAATCTGTTAATCATATGCGTCTGTCCAAAATCATGTTGTCCAGAGTCTTCATCATGCTAGTGAGCAAGGCCACCACTAAAAACGTGTCACGACCCGCACCCTCTGTTTGGGTACGAGAACGTAACAACGCCCAGTCTACGCTGCAGTGTCGGCGGTAGAACGCTGTCCAAGGTCGCAACATCTAGCAATATATCTCTAAACAGTTTATACTCCCCGAATGGGGGTAACATAGCAATAGCTAAACTCAATCACAACTAAGGTAAAGATAGCACGATATGAAATAAAACTCAAGGAAGATAGATGATAAGATTAGTCTAAGATAATCACAGCAAAAGTACATGGTCTCAGATACTGAAGAAAAATAATATATACAACTCAACATCTCTGAACAGAAAGTAATCTAGCTAAACATGTCCCAAGACAACATAAAGTAAGATAATCCTAACTAGACTAGTCTAGGCAGTGGGGTGAGGTCCTCAGCTAGAGCTGTCCCGTAGAAGGTATCCTCCCAGGCCTCCTCCTCGTCCTCTGTAATATTTTCAACAGGTCCAGTCAGGACAGGAGCGAGTACAGTACATCTCAACAGTTCATAGCAGGTTAGAAAATATAATAATGCAGTAAAGTAAGATATAGATACTGAAGAAATGCAGTATTTAAACAGAGAGAGAAAGCTGTAATGGAAATATCTACTATAAGTAGAGAGCTAATAGTGACTAATGAGTCAGAGTAAAATATAAATATGTGAATGGCATAGGAGGTTCATGACTACAGCTAAGAGAGTGATTCATGACTACAGCTACTTGGATAATATTCACATGTCTATTTCTACTCCCCCAACCCTAATCAATACACAAGGATCTGTTCAAGTTATGTTAAGGTTCGTAAAACTTCACATGGCTCATAAAATGAGTGGTACGTGAAGGTGATTCATGGGGGCTCTGTGAACATGAGAGTACATGTGTCACAGGCGGTTCGTGAATCAGAGGAAGCCTAGAGATACGTGATGATTCGTGAAACGCACAAAACATATTGTATCCGATGCTCCCGAGGGGCATAACATCTCATGAAAAGATCCATATAGTACCAATCCGTGTGACCAACGTGACAGTATCAAGTAAAGTAATTTAAAGCAGGAAAATAATTCTAAACAGGATATAAAATGATCAGAGAATGTACTCGCCTGGTATCTGAATAGCTGTGAAAATGTAGTGTCCGAGATGAGGCACCTGACTCCTAGTTAGAGCAACACAAGTCACAACAAGTCCAGAATGGTAATAAGATGCACTACTATGAGTTCTACATGAATCTAGGTCGATCTAGACCAAAGTCAACTCTTGGTCAACTTCAGTCAACTATACCTACCAAACTAGGTCAACTATGGTCAAGATAGTCTAGACTCAACTATCTAGGTCTAACAAGTCTAATCAGCCTATTCTAGCAGCACACATCACATCACAAGCTTTACAAATCTATCACACACAAACACATGTGTATATATATTCCATATATACATAGGCTATAATATAGGAATCTATATAAGCCAATACAACCTACATTGGTAAATACATTTCTCCTACACCTTATATACATATGTATAGAAATGGGCACATTCACATTACATAGATATCTATATATATATACTTCTAATAGTACAAGGTTATAGTTATACACATTAGGAATCATCACACTATATTTATATATAGACTTAACATATATATACAAGTTGACTTATTATGCACATATATATATATATAGATGTAGAGAGGGAAGGGAAGAGTGTGGGTGTGCAAACATGTGAGGGTGTCAATGTATATGTGTGTGTGTGTGAGATTAGATAGTGTGTGACAAGAAACATTGGTGTGTGTAGAGTGTAAATAGGAAAATTATTGACAGGGAACTAAGGGGATGTCCTGCATTGTCAAGTGTATGTGTGAACAAAACAGCGAAGAAAAAACCCAGAAATCAGTTGACAGTTTCCCCCTCCCAAATCCAGTTTCAGTCCAATCATTTGCCTTCACAGAATATTAGCCAAACCACATTAGTTAGACCCCAATTACCACATACTATTAGTGAGCCTATAGGAGCATTCATTAGAGTTTAAAACATGCTGTTAACAGTGAACAAAATGGATCAATTTGATGTCAAAGTTCATTTTAGAAATCTGGACAGAACAGTGCAATATGGACAGTATCACAGGTTTTTTTTTGAATAATAGGAAAACTGGAATTTAGAATTTAACTAACATTCAACCACACATTCAATCCCATTAAGAACTAAACCCTTAAACAATGCACACAAGTGCCAACCACATTCTCAGTTAGTACATGAAGTAAGGGAATTCAAATTCCAGGTTCAACATGAATTTGGTTCAAAAATATACAGTTCAGGTTTTATTGTTTCAAAGGAACAAGGACAACAACAATGCACACAAGACCTAGTTAAACCAATATCCTCCACCCCCCCTTGCTCAGGTTTTTGTAGAACAAATTCCAATAATGAAATGAAATCAGTGGCAACTAAAACAGTGAAGCAACAACCAATGAGGTCTGGAAAATAGGTAGTTGACAGGTTATCCATGAATAAAAATTCATGCAATTTAGTTAAGGAAAAGGAATATACATCAGTTCAGTTATCACATTTACCCATAGCTAAGGTTCACAATATCAATTCCATATCAGAGATAAATTCCCAGGTTCAACTAAACTAAAAAAAATAGTTCATATCAACAGTTCAACACACAAAAACAGTGGTACAATCTCAAGTTATTGACAGTTCAAAAATAGGGACTGACATCTCAGGAAAACAAGTTAATTCAGGTGAAAGAAAACTCAGGTTTATATTTGAAAATGGAAAGGGAATCAATTCAGTAAATCAGAAAAGAAGGAACTAAATCTCAGTTCAACATTTCATTCAAAATCCCAATAAATTCTAGTTTGACCCATTGAACATATATAGCAAAATAACTCATTAACAGGTTTATAGATTTCAGAAAACAAAACTTGATATCATTCATCAACTTAACAGGAAAGAAAATAGTTAGCAAGGATTTCAGTTCAGTCCCTTTCCTTTAAACACAGAATTTGAACCCAAACTACATCAAAACATTCCCAATCTCACCATACACCTAGACAACCATATAGGTGAACCAATTAGAGTTTTAAACTACATTATTTAACAGTGTGCAAGGGTTAAATGTGAAGACAAAATCGAATTAAAGTCTGGAACAGGACAGTGAGGGAATTACTGATATTAAGTATCAGGATTTTAGAGAAAAAATCATGGTTTCGAAATAAAAAACCATCAAAATTGCAATCTAACCTACTCATCACTCATTACATATGTAGGTGTGTCTGAATTAAACATTTAATCATCATTAAACCAAGAAAAATGCAATTTAAAACCCAAAGAAAACTAAACAGTGAACTGGTGTCAGTGTGTATCAGTCCCAAAGGGGATTCGATCGTTTGAACCCAAAATAATCATCAAACTTACAATTAAAAGGTTGGTAACATAAATACATGTTGTGTACGTGTCCCAGGGTCCATCACGTGTCTATTAATATGACACAATCGTGTCCAAACAGGATTAAACAGAACCTGGGCACGCGCAGCAGGACAATCGTCGTGCACGCGTGCCGTGTCTTCGTGCACACAGCACGAGCCAAACCAGGACACGAGCTCGTGCACCTAGGTCCGTCAAATATAGGCCTTGGTGCCTAGGACCCTGACACGAGCCAATGTGTCGCTGTGTCCATACGGGAAACCCGTATCAGAACGTGATTCCTGTGCGCACAGTCTCAGTGTGTGATCAGTACGCGTGTCCGCACGCACCCGACACGCCACCAAGTGACACGAGACTTGGGGAGTGTCGTGACAGACACTGCCCCAAGCTCCACGTCCATTGGCACGCGCCCACGTGCCCTGGGCAGCCCGCACCAGCACGCTGGTAGCAGGATTTAATTTTATAAGGTGCGATCATCTTAATTTCGAGGACGAAATTTTTATAAGGTGGGTAGGATTGTAACACCCAGTTTTCCAGATGAGGGTTTTTTTTGAAATTTTGTAATTATAATTATTATTCATTGATATTTATTTCACATTATGATTTTTGGTAATTTTTAATAATTTTTAAACTATTTAAAACTGTTTTAAGTCATGACTTATGATTTTGATGTGCTGCTAGTGAAACCTGAGAGACTGCATGACCTAGAGCCTAACCACATCATTAGGATGATTTAATTGTTATTTTTAGTCTAGGGGTATTTGAGTTATTTTGACTTATTTAATTTATTTGGTCATTTGTTGAATTGGTGAATTTCTGGTTGACTTGACTTGTTGAGACCTAGTGAGCTAGCCTAGAAGCTAACCCTAGCTATAGTAACCCTAGTCTAACTTAGGTTAACCTACATTTAGTCATTAGAAACTAATTTTAGAATGAGGGGATTAGGTTTGGTGAATTTAAGTCATGGTTTATGGTTTCATGAAATGGCTTGTGACTTCATGACTTGATTAACCATAACTTAAGCCCATGGGCCAATTTAGGAAACCCTAACCCTAATTCCTTCCTTTATGACCAGCCATAGGGATCCCCACCTATATAAACACCTATTTTCTAGGGCTTGCCTCTTTCTTTATTCATTTCAACATTGGAGAAAGAAAGGTATTGTCCCTCTTCCAAAAATCCCCATAAATCCATTTTAATTCCTTTTTGATTCTAGTTTCTTGCATTAGAACCTAATACTCCCCTACTTTCTGATTTTGGGGTTTAATCCCAGCTTTGGGCCAATTTGGAGCTTTTGGCATCAAGAGGAAGAATCCCCCATTTGAAGCTTTTCTAAGCTTTTTGCACACATAGGTAAAACCCTTTAAATTATTGTAAATTTTAGTTTTCTTTGCATGTAGGGCTAGATCTAGGAGTCCCCTAGGTGTCTCCGAATTTTGGGTGGAATTCGTGTCCGTTTGGTGTCCGTATCGGACACGTGTCGTATTATTTTGTAGGTGTTTGATAAAATGCCACTAAGGAATTTATTTTCGATTTTTGTAAATGTAATTATATGAATTGGTAGATCTAAGTGTGTGTATTAACTTTTGTGAAGATTGAGTCGTGTTTGGTGTCGTTTCTGTGTCGTAAATTGTGCTGGACACGCAGCACGGGGGCTCGGTCGGGTGCCCTGCTGCCCGTGTCCAATTTTTCTTAGGACACGACACTTCGTGACACCAAAATTGGTGTGTACGTGGCCCTAGTGACTGACAGGACTCCCACAAAGTTTTGTGGGATCTCGTTGTGTGTGCACGAAGGAAATTGACCCGCACTGGGTTTGCACACTCACACGCGCGTGCACAGACACGCTCGGATACGCGTCTCGTGCACGCGACACGATCCACGTGGACACTGTGCAGGCTGTGGGACACACTCTCCTAGTCCTGACGAACACTTAGACACGTGCATGAGGTGTCTAGTGTAGTGAGTCGTGTCCACGAGTCGACTGCATCGCAGCACGATGCAGTCTGTGCACGCATGTGTCTGTGTGTGTTTCATGACTTGGACACGCCGTGTCCAGTCGTGGAGACACGTGGGGACTCGTGTGGACTCTGGACACGATTATGACACTACCCTAAACTATTTTGTATGTATTTCATTGTATTTTCGAAATTGATATTGAGGATTCACATTCTCTGATACTCGGTTTTACTGAATGCATATTTTCAAATCCTAATTCATTCAAATTCCTTTAAATGTGAATTTATAGGTATATATGTATGTGGATGTAACTGTGATATTGGTTTACATGTCTGTTGCACTATTATTGCTTAGGTTGCTCCCTGTTTGAAATGTTGTGTTATGATACTTGTTTAGTTCAGAATTTCTAGTTTATTGGTCTTAGTTTTTTTCTAAGTATCTATTTAAATTAGCTAATTTTACATATATGTAGTATTCAGTTATATACATTCAGTAGGTTTCGAGTGGTTGTATATGTGTAGGATTGATGTTAACTAAGGATTTTGGATTAAGGGGTTTTTCTGATACATGATTTGAATGACAATTTTCAATGAGTTTTCAGAGTTTTAATAAAGGGTAATATGAGAATTAAGAGTTGGTTGTTTTTAGAAAACTGAAAATGGATGAACTATGATTTCCCCAAATGAATAACCTGAGGATTTCTTTCCTACATTTCTTAACTGTACACTGAATATGAGTTTTCTTTTGTAATACATGTTCTATGGGAAAAACTGAAATTATGGTTACATTCCTATCTAAGGTCATGAGAACCTTCATTCCTGAGATTGATATGGGATTTGCTTATGAGGTTTAGGAGTTTGTAACCCATTGACTGAACCTGTTTTACACTGTCACAAGCTGGAAACATGAGTTGTTTTCCCATATACACACATATGTACACATTAGCTTATTTACAGAAACCTGGGATTGGTTTGAATTGGCCTTACTGTTAGATTTCCTGAGATAACTCAGGTAATTGTTTTCATTGTTTAAATGTTGATTCACTTTTTAAATGTTTGATTCACTGTTAAATGTTTAAATGTGTGCAAGAGAATGCATTGGTAAAGGGTTTGGTTAGTAACTGCCATAGGTTTCAATTCATGAGAATCAGTTTCCTATCCTTAAACCAAATTTGAGGTTTGATTCCAAAACCTGAGATTCTATTGGCCATTGGCATGGCATATGGCCCTTGCTATGGCACTTGGCCATTTGACTTGGCCATGGCTCACTGCATTAGCAGTTGGCCTGAAATGTTTGCATTGCAGCAGTGTACAGTCCTACATTTAGCCCCTAGATGACAGCTCCTAGACACCTATGTGTGTTGTCCTTAACAGTCCAATGTTTGCTTCCCTTGACAGTCCAAAAACCAGCCAAACAACCCTATATTTCAGTCCTATTTAGCCCCTTTGGCTGTCCATGAATCAGTCCTAACATTGCCTAGGATTCAGACCTTAGCAACCACTTGTTGGCTGCCATGTGCAGTCCAGTTTTCAGCCATGTACACAGCCCCTAACCCTTTATGCATGCCTAACTTGTTCACACCTTACACATACACACATTCTTTGAGTAGTTTCTACCCACATGTATTAAAATTGTATATAGATTGATCTATATAGGAATAGTTGATATAGGATATAAATGGTATTGATTTGGTTTTGGCATGTGGTTTTTGAATAGAAGTTTGGCTAGGCCTAGTATGGACTAACCTATGTTATACCTCACATCACTCACCTTTACACTAAACTTAACCCCTCACATGTTAACTAACTCCCTTGCATGAATACAATGTAACCCTGATCAATATTGTATGCCTATTTATATATAATGTATGTGATATATATATGTAATATGTGTGTATGAATAAACATGTGAAGATACACATGTATGTGGATATATAGCCATAGATGAAATTCCTATTTATAGGTATTGGTTATGTGGGTAGTCTTAAGTATAGGTAATGGGATTACCTAGGTGATATGTGACAGGGTATTGAGTGCTAAGGTATTAGCTTACATTTGTGGTAAGGTATAGGTTGATACATAGGATGTTGATCTAGTATGACCTAGAAAGAACCTAGTTAACCTTGGTTTGACTCAACAGTTGACCAAACCCTAGAATTGACCAAGATTTGACCCAATGGTTCAGGATTGACTAGATGTTGACTTGAGTTGACCCAGAGTTGACCTAGTTTGACCTTGACTTAGTTTGACCTAGACAGTTGACCAGGGTTGACTTAGAGTTGACTTTGACCTAGATTGGCCTAGAAATCATCTAGATTGCATCATAAACATCATTTGTCTTATTTTAAACATATTATAACCTGTATTACTCTGTTTAGGACACTGTGACTCTGGTGCCGACATCTGACATTACACTACTCTTTTCAGAGTATCAGGCGAGTATATTCTCTGATAGTTCTCTCATTTATTTGTCAATTACTGTACTTCAGTTCTAGTTAGCTGTATGTGATTCTCTGTTACAAATACGTATTTTTATTTCTGAATCCATGTATGCGACACACATACTTGTCTTACCTCTATTATTCGAATCACCATACGAATCACCATACGAATCACTATTCGAATCACCCTATTCGTATCTTCATATGTTGGTTGGACTTTTATTCGATTGATGTGTCGGATTTTGGATTCATTTGAATTAGATGGGCGGAGAAATACTTGATTAGACATATGAACATTCCCACTATTCGAACCACCCCCTGTGAATATATTCGAACGATAGCCATTCCACACCCAGCCAGGTGTGTGATGTGCCGGATTTACCCTTAGCCGTTTACATGTCTAACTAAGTATTTTAAAACACACTTGGAGAATTTATTCGAATCATTATTAGAACATCATGTGAATCACTATTCGTATCACCTTATTCGTATCACCTTATTCGATTCACCTTATTAGAATAATGATTAGAATTACATTCGACTCATCTTATATTAGACTCACATTGGGATTACACTCGACTTATATTGTACCCTCTGAACTCATTATGTTTACTCTAGTTCAGCTAGATCTTATTTTACAGTCTTCTTTGCTATGTTTCTCTTCTTGTTTAGTTACTTACTTTCTTTGTACTTTATCTGTCTCTCTATACCATCACCTGAAAATTAAACTGCCATATTCATCAATACAACTGCCTATAACTGCTTTATAGTTCTCTGTCATTTACTTGGGTTTTCTAAATGAGATTGTGCTCGTTCCTGTCCTGACTGGACCTGTTGAAAATTTTACAGATGATTGCCCTAAGGACACATGCCCTACATTTTACTGAGGAGATGGCTTAGCTACCTATGGTTCCGACACTCAAGAGTGATCGGGATTTAGTTTAGAAGACTTGCATTTATTTTTATTAGAGCTTGTTGTATAGTATTGAGACTTGAGATGTATTTGAAATTATTCAGATGTTGTTATTATTTCAGTATTTATTTTTGTCTTCAATTTCTTAGTGATATTTCTGTGTTATCTTATCGTGCTTAGGCTGTGATTGAGTTACACCATATCTTATACTTGTCCTCCGTTCGGAGTTGATCTTGATGAGTACATTATATACTGCATGAGGTGATGGTTAGTTAGAGACTTAGAACAGCGTTCTACCGCCGACACTGCGGCGTAGGCTGGGCATTGTTACGTACTCGTACCCTCACAGTAGGTGCGGGTCGTCACCTATTTCTGCTGCCTTTAGTTGAACTGGATCAGCAGGGCGTTCTTCAGTGCCCTTCTGAGCCTTCGGGATGATTTCAGCCTTCTTGGATGCTTCTCCAGACGACATTTTTATGTTGAAGAGTAGAAGTGTTCGTTCCAGTCAGATTTCTGCTATATTTATAGGCTGAAGTTCCTCAAATAACGAAGTGACACATTCATCTGACGGTTCGCCCGTTCATTAATGCCTGACGGTTCGTCCGTTCATTTATTACATTCATCCGACGGTTTATCCGTTCATTTATTATCTCCTGACGGTTCATCCGTTAATTAAATTCATTCACCCCCTGACGGTTCATCCGTTCATTAAATTCATTCACCACCTGACGGTCCATCCGTTCATTAATTCATTCATCACCACTTGACGGTTCATCCCGTTCATTATCATCCATCATTTGACGGTCTTCCCGTTCATTTATCTCACATACATTGACGATTCATCATCGTTCATTATCCACATCAGCAACTTGTCATTTTCGATTAAGTTGTCAAATTGAAATAATAGTATTCAATATATTCTGCCACGTCCATATTACCTCTGAGAAGATATAATGAATATAATTATTTTCTACAAGAAATATATCATGTCTTGCACCTCTGAATATATTTTTTATCTCTATTATTTATATCTAAATAAGATATGCAATAAATAATGGAGCCACAACAAAATGTCTTTTATTTTTCAAAATATGAGGCATTACAGAAATGTATCTACGGCAATAAACACAAAAATATAAAAAGTTCTATTAAGAAGGAGGAATGATCAAATTGTCGATCTGCTGCTTCAGAGTCTGCAGCTCTTCTTCATGAGTAGATGTCACCTTTCTTCTAGCCTCTTCCATTCCTGTTTCTTCATTAAAAACCGGCATGTCTATTGTCCGGCGGGTAATTTCTGCACTATGGGTTGCCTCATACTCTTCCCTTTCCTGAATTAAGGTATTGAATTGTTCAATCATAAGTTGGTGATTAGCAGTTTCCTCTTCAAATTCTTGCTGGAGGCGAGTAATCTCTGCTTTCAGTTCAGCAAGTTTCTGTCCCTTGCTTTCAGCCATTAAGGTAACTGATTCTATCTTGGAGTTATATTCAGCTGATTTTGCGGAATGAGCCTCCAAAAGATTTTGAAGGTTCACCCTTTCTATATCAGCTGCTTGAGCCATTCGCTCAAACTCAGCCTGCACTAGGGACTCTATTTCCTTCTTCTTGAGCTCCTTATAGTTCTTTACGGAGACTTCTAATTCATTCAATATGTGTTCAAGGAGAGTGGCCTGAGCTTCGTCGCCTTGCTCCCTTATGGCTCTTATTAAGAGAGAAGTTGGCTTCCTAACCATAAAGAAATCAGCTCCTTCTCTCTCTATCATCTTATGAACAAGAGGTCCCAGCAATTCGAAGAAGCATCTGGTAAAAGATTGGACAACTTGTTGATTAATGGCCAGAGTTCCAGGAGTCGCAGCTACTCCTGTTGAAGATGAGGCAGCAGGTTGCTCGATCCTTTGTGGCTTGATAGCAGGTTCTTTAAACAAAGGAGCTAGAGTGGAGCTGGTCGCCCCTCCTGTTTGTTCTTCTGTAAAAGTAAAATTGTTATTTTACCAGTTGTCTGCCAAAGACCAAGAGGATCAAATAAAAGCGGTCTTACCTTGGTTCGATTCAGCAATAGGCTTATTTCCTGCAGGAATGGACTCCTGTTGAATAGAAGTAACTTCAACTGCAACAGCCTGGCTGCTGCCCACCTCAGAACCACAGGATAGATGATGACTACTACTAATAACCACCGTCATTATGGGTATTATAGCCAAGTCCGTCGGAGGTGTTAGCAGAGTTTCAAGATCTGCAAGAATTACAAATGAAGATATTAACTATCAATTTATCTTAAAAGAGAAAATTGCTAAAATCTCGTTTTATACCTTGAGGGCCGATGGCGGGAGTTTCTTTCAGAATATCTTCATCGGCTGCTTCTTCAGGAGATATTTCTATCTCAACATCATCAGGATTAAGAGTATCAACAACTTTTTCTGCAGACGCCTCCACTTCAATATCCTTTTTAGGATTTGAAGTATCATCGGCATCATCAGGAGATATATGTTCTTCATTATCCCTTTCGGGATCTTGTATATATTCATCAACATTTCCAGACGAAGAGCTTTCCTCATCTTCTTCTTCTTCTTCTGCTGCATTCCCACTGTTAGTTGCAGTCTGATCCTCCTGCAGGCTATAACTGCAATCTTCTAAAGCTGCTATCATTTCACGATCTTCTTCCTCACGAAGAGTTCTAGGAGTAGGAGGAGGTTGAGTTGTCTCCGTAACAGGTGAAAGAGGTCGTACAACATTTTGTTCTTCCTCTGTGATGTTTTCTCTGGGCTTTTCAGCCTCAGTTCTTGGGTCAAGATTTCCCCTCTGTTCATTCTCTTCAAGAGTTTTGCTCCCAGATTCAGAAACAGGTGTGGGAGATGACATTATAATTCCTGCTGCAGCATCTACTGAAGTCAGGATTTGCCTGGAAGAAGAGTTTGCTAAATTCCTTCTGGTAACCACCCTCTTCTTTCTGTGTAGAGGTCTGTCAGGACTCTCTATATTTATTGGTTCTGCTTGTTTCTGCACGGAAGTTGGTGTAGTGGCAGCTTCTTGATTTGTCTCGGCCAATTGCCGAGATTGAGATCACGTAGTGACTCTTTCAGAAGAATGTTCTAAAATCAACTTCTTCTTTGCCGCTGGAGCAAGAGGCTCCTCTCTTCTCTTCCTCATTGCAGGAGATTTACCTACTTTCAGGGAAATACGCATTGCTGCGTTTACTTCTTGAGGGAACATAATCTCCCTCGAAGTTTCTAAAGGTGCATCCGCCGGCTCGTGCACCTCATCATTTGCAGGGAGTGACAAAGCGACTCTTCCTTTTCTCAATCTTGTTGCAGAAGCGAAACTATCTGCGAGATTAAAATTCTCGGCGAAAGTATTCGCGGATGTATAAAACACTGAATATGTAAAGAGCATCCGAGGACCCTGGGGAGTACTCTTTGCTGGCATTAAAAAGGTGGCTTTCGTATCACGGGCATTGTAATAAGCCCAAGCTCTGGCCCCGTCTATCAAATAACCTTTGCCTTGGAAGCAGGTAATTGCATTCCCTACATGGAACTGATCATACCCAAACTGCCGAGCAAATCGGCTGGGAAGATATGGTTCTAAATAGCATTCTTCTTCGAACCGGTAAACCAGATGAGATGGTCGAATCGTCTTCAACCATTCAAAGGCTGCACGGGTCAGAGGCTGCATCTTCGAGTCCACCATATTTGTGGGCATCTGATCGTACCCAGTAGGGAGAGGAGCACAATAGAAGTTCCATCCTCTATTCAGATTCAAAATATATCTACACTCGCTTAAAGAAGTGTATTTCCATTGTCCTTGAGAATACCTTCGGAGAAAACTGCCATCCACCTGTCCCATGCCGGGGTCCATTAAGGTTGGATAGTGGAGAAGTAACCATCCAAATAAATATGTATATGGAAATTCCAAACGAGGAAACTCTTTCTCTCCTTTCGCCTTCAACATCAAGTCGACGTATAAACGAAGACTGGTATTTAGTTTGCAGGTCATTGCTGATAACAAGTCCATCATATAGCCGAAGACTAACTTGACAGCAGCAAACAGAACACCGCGGTGAAAACGATCCACAGCACTGGATCCGGGAACCACAAATCGCCGAAGCCAGTATGTCAGGAACCCTGCCAGTTGTGCTTCTTCTGACATGGGTCTATAGCCTATTCTTAAGTAACTTTCCAAAGTGTCCTCTGTCTTCAAAGGAGGATACTCATGATCATCTTTTACTTTTTTATCAAAGTTACCACTCTGTTCCATCAACTTTATAACTTCTGCACTGCTCAAAGGTTTGAAGAAGTTAGGGTAGCATTTGTCATTCTCCTTGGTCTTCTTCTCTTCTATGTGGTTGAGAAACAGATATGGTAACCACTTCGAAGAGTAACTAGTGTTGGCGGTAGCACTCTTATAAAATATAGAGCAGATCTTGTAATGGCATAGTAGTTCCTCGAACACTGCCACCATTGCTGCATTCTCTTTTCTAAGCTTGTCCAGCTCATCATTTGTCGGTACAAACTCCTCATACGGAGCATCTGCCATGGGCAGGTACGAGATATACTTCATCTCGTATAGTACAAATCCCATCTCTCCTTCCGGGGTCATGAAGGTCCCCGTCCTATAGTTGTACCTCTCAGCCAAGGCTAAAAACATATGTGGGTTGGGAGTAAAGCCGTATACAGTGGCGTGCACTGCTTGATACAGATTGATCTGTTGGAGTCTGTCTTGGAATGTTGTCAGAATCCAATTCGCAATGTAGTTCCATCGCTTGTAATCTGGATTCACCAATCCAGTCAGTCTGATGTCTTGTTCGGGGTATTTTCCTTCAGCCTTCGCAAATTTATTTGTGAATATCAGTGTCCTGACAGGCATCAGCATAGAGGAGTTCTCTGGTGGAATGCAGCCGGGTCTCAAGCCTCTCAACAAGACACTATATCTATCAGAGGAGCTATAAAATATATCATTCTTGTTTGGCCCTTTTTTTACGAAGATTTTTCCTGCACGGGCGTGTAGTGCCCCGTCCCGCAAAGTCAATCGGAGGAATCGAAACGCCGATGGCGTTCGGACTTGGCCTCACAACGGCGACTCGAAGACATCGCTCAGGTGGGGGAGTTTCGGTGAACTCGCTTCATCTTAGCCTTCACTTAATAATTCGTTTGTTTTCAACTTGCACAAGTAGGCTAATATAAAAGCTACGAACGCACATAGCTAAGGGAGTAATCCCGACCCGTCGAAATGTCTTAGAACATGGAAAATGGTCCCACGGTCTCAATAGAAGTCGGCTCAGCGTGCTTTAAAATGACACTCGATCCTTCGTCCCGTGGCTTGGGAGAAGGAAAGTTGGTATTCGACACAAACGATGAGTTAGCCTAAGTCATAGGCGTCGCCCGCGTAAATGCTCGATAAAGCATGTTCGTTTCCACTGCACAAGGCTTGGCATAGCCTTGGCTCGTCTCTTGGATTAAGTTGTAGGCTTGAGTAAGTTAGGCAAAGTTATGCCGATCGACCTAAGTCATTCCAAGTGCCGTCCCGCTCGTTTTGCGATTGTCAAGTCAAATGGTCCCACGATCTCACGGGCCGTCATATAACATATGACTTGGGTGATAGCGTCGCGTAAGACGAAAGTCAGTTACAGGTACGAGCTACGGTTGGCACGATATAAAGTTAGCCACGGTCCATGGCACTTAAAGAACACGTTTTGTTCAAGTTAAGTTGGAAGGCTACGTAGTAGTCGTTCCCTCGAGTTCAAAGTAGTTCGAGGCGGTCCCTCGGTTGGGAGTCTCGCGTGCCTATCCACGTTAAGTATTCGAGGCGGTCCCTCGGTTAGGAGTCTTGCGTGCCTATCCACGTTGAGTTTCGAGGCGGTCCGTCGGTTGGAAGTCTCGCGTTCCTATCCACGTTGAGTTTCGAGGCGGTCCTTCGGTTGGGAGTCTCGTGTTCCTATCCACGTTGAGTTTTGAGGCGGTCCCTCGGTTGGGAGTCTCGCGTTCCTATCCACGTTAAGTATTCGAGGCGGTCCCTCGGTTGGGAGTCTCGCGTTCCTATCCACGTTAAGAAGTTCGAGGCGGTCCCTCGGTTGGGAGTCTCGCGGTCCCGAGGCACGTTATGCCAAGTGTGATTCAGAGCACGAGTTGCTAAGTATAGTTCCGGTCGTACCAACAAGTAGGCCATGCATTTACGTGAGTCTAGATGTTCTCGTAGGTGCGTGGTCATTGGACACCTTGTCGACAAGGATTTCTGCCTAGACTGGTTATACGCCGGGGCACCGGGCCCAGTCGTCCTAGGAGGTAGACGTTATAGCAGCGCATGCAATTATTGCGTGGGTAGTCGGGGGCTTTCCATGGGGCTAGCTACCTTGCATCGAAGGACCCGCCGCCTACCCGAGCTATGTCCGCGATGGCTTGTCATGCCAGTGGCCTTTCATATAGATAATTGGCGTGCTAAGCGGCGAATCCGCATGCACGGTGTCGGTCATAACAAAGGAAGTGTAAGCACGGTATGCGTCGAATGGTGAAATGTGTGCTCGGTTGCACCCAAAGTATTATAAAGTCTACGATTCGGGTATACGTAAAGACACGTGCTTCGGCACGAGATATGTTGTCGTACTTGAGTTTTCAACGCCGGTTCCACAAGTTGGGTTATACATTTCGGGTTAAGTCGAGAAGGGCCGTAGGGCAAGTATTTGATACGACCTAGTCGTTACGTCCAAGAGTATGGTACGAAAGACAAGTATGAGTCGGTACGTTGACAATGCAAGCACGAGAAAGGTCTAGAGAGGCAACGTATGGGTACGTTATTAGTGCAAGGCACGGAGATGGTCTATAGATACTAAATAGGCCGAGCGTCGGTCCTAAAATCGATCCTAAGGCAAGATTAGAAAGACAATCGTAAAGGGGGCTTGTATTGCACAAAGTAAATGAACGTGTCGGTTTTGTATGGGTGGGCGAGGAGCTCACTCCACCAGTACAGTGGTACTGACACCCACACAGTGTTTATGTGCAGGCACAGGTAGAAGCTCGTGGCGCGGAGCTCGCTTGGATGCATCGAGGCACGAAGTTCCTTGGTGATTCGAAGCGTGCAGCCGCATGGATTCGAAGACTTATACGGGACATAATGTATGGACATCGCCTTCCGAAGCTTCCGCTGGATTCAAGTATTGTATCGAGAGATGAGAGAGAGCAGAGTGATTTGTAATATGAGGCGAGTGTATTAAGTGATTGTAATCTTGGCCTTGTGCCCCCAATGTAACCGTTATTTCAATATCAATAAAAGGGCTTCTTTGAATAACTTGTGTTCGTTCTAAATTTCTGCTGCGTGTTCAATGTCTCTGCTTGGGACTTCTGTACGACGACCCCGTCGCAGCCGCTGTAATCGGCCTTTTTGGAACCCGCCTTGCACGAGCGCAATCTAGGCTCGTGCGGCATCACGCCTTAGCGAGGACGATCGCTCCTACGGGAGCGGGGCGTGACATAATGGTATCAAAGCACGGCTTTACGTCCTTGGATTACCGATTGAATTCTTTAACTCCGTTGTTCCGCAAAACTCTAAATTGTGCTTCCGCAACGTGATATCGTTGGTGCGCTCTCTCTCAAACGTCCCTCGGCATGTCCATACAATAAGTCTAATATTTTCGAAAGCTCGTACAAGCGTTCAATCGAACTAATCGATAGGTGGTGGCCTTTGGGCCGAACGGTGCCGACCTTGAGTTGATAGAAAATGCATGCTAAAGTTAGCAAGTCGTGTGCGTGCCTAACGAGTCCAACGTCGATATTAGAAAATGAGCGTACAGAGTCGGAGTATAGTCCGTACGGGATGGTTATGCACACGGCCTTTTGGCTAAGTTGTGTTTCGTACCGCGCACCTCGACTTATTGGTGCAATCGAATTGCGAGTGATATCAAGTATCGCTCGATCGGGAACGGAAATACACTTAGAGTGTATATGGATAGGAACGTTATCAGACTAACGCTTAGGCGTATACGAAAGATTGTTCTGAATTTTGAGGAATAGTGCGAACGACTTAGTGCGTCGATGCGACGTGAACGATGATGCTAGGGATTTGTCGAACGAATCTGAAAATATCTTAGCAAATAACGTGAATGTGATTTGGTCTAGATTTGGATGACTCGAATCCCGAGTGGTGTATGGACGTTATAGAATTGTTCGAGCGAAACCAGAGGATTTACGGATAGTACGAGTGCGTCGACAAGCGATGAGAATCGCAAACAAGATATCGTCCGAACGATTGTAAACGATAGTGCGAGTTACGAAATGGTTGAATGGAAATTCTAAACGATAGATTAAATGGATGACTTGATTGAAGGAATTGATACGGATAGTATACGAAGAGTTAGCACGACAGAAAGATAGCGTGTACGAAAGGTTTGACTTTGAAGTTACGCAAACGACTCTGAGGATTGAAATCGATGTTGCTCGATGGTTTGAATTAGCAAGGGATGATGCGAATTGAGGGAATACGTTAGTCGATGACTTGAGACAGTCGGATAAACGATACGTGAATTTGGGTTGAAGAAATTGAGGTGGTGAACGGTTCGAGGAGATTATCCAGTCGGACGATAGCATCATTCGCACGACTCAGAATTCGTTGCAAACGAAGATCGTCAAGTTACGTATATCGTCGATGGTATTGAGGCGTATCAAAGATGATATGCAATAACTCGGAGGTACTCGGACTCGGTGAATGACGATCGTGCAAGTGCTATTATTCGGTTGGATGCAATACTTAGGATTTTGTTTGAGATGAATGTTGGATAAAAGTGATCGTATTCTGATGGTTGCATTGATAACCACAACGTCGACGGTCTTGTCTTGCGCGAGCGCTACTGTAGCCTCGCACATGCGTTGTGTCAGATTTGGGACGATCGTTCCGTGTGAGCGCTGACATGGTGATTCATGTCACGGGAATAATCGAACTCAGAAAATCAGGACGCGGCAACTTTGATTGTCCTGACTTGTTGGTATGATGCGAAGTCAAATTCGAGGATGTTAGGACTTGTGATTGACGGTTGATTAAAACTTGAGGATTGAGTAGGTCCAATCCGCGCATCGAGAATGAACGAGTCTGAACACAAAACAAGAGTTACGCCCCGATGAGAATGATTATTCCGCGGGAGCGTTGCATGGTGATTCATGAACCACCGTGGATGATCGGACTCGCGTGAGATCGGAGTGTGGCATATTATTAAGTCAGACGACCTTGTGATCGATTACGTGAATTGGAATAGATGATTTCGGAAACGTGAAATATGAACTACGATTTAGAGATGAATTGTGTCATAGCGTGCTTGATTTAAGAATGAATGATAGGCGAACTAATGTCGAACGTGTTCGAAGAGATAGACGATGCGAAATGGCTTGATGAACGAGCGATATGTCCTTATCGAGGATTGGTTGAAATGTGAATTATCGTATGATGGCTTTACCGATACGACTCGTACCCCGTGCAACGAATATGGGGATGTGCGTAGGAAATCGATGCTCGAAGTTTAGAAATCAGAGTGATGCGAGCTTGGGTAGAAAACCCCGTACCATCAATTTGGTTTGACCTTAGGATGGGGTCAGTGTTGATATCGTTGTTTGGAAACTATGATTCCAGTACTGACGAAAAGATAAAGCCTAGCGGTTAGGCAGGCATTCGAGCGCGAAGCGATAGGAGTTACGGAGGCACCACTTGCGAGTCTTGGCTGACATGCACGTATATCAGGGACGCCCGAATATGTGCACGATCCGACTCGAGTGGTGATGGCGGATTCTCTATCACGAGGCTTGGCTGATATGCATGTATTTTGGGGACGCCTGGAATATGTGCACGATCCAACTAAGTGATACGTTGAATCAAGTGAGACTTGAGGAACAAGAAAATGTCGAGGATTTTGAAATCGTGAGTTCGAGGAAATGTTGATGGTAATTCGATCATTGATCTGAAACGAATTGGAATGTTGGTTGATCGCTTGGTGTGCCTTACGACTAAATTAGCGATAGCACGAGCGTGGCTTGAAATCGAAGAAACGCGTAGGCGGAATGTATATGATTAAGTCCTGGCCATAGAAATGGTAGGATGGTTTGCCTTCAGAAAAGTCTCGAGGACGAGACTTGTTCTGAGTGGTGTATGTTGTAGTGCCCCGTCCCGCAAAGTCAATCGGAGGAATCGAAACGCCGACGGCGTTCGGACTTGGCCTCACAACGGCGACTCGAAGACATCGCTCAGGTGGGGGAGTTTCGGTGAACTCGCTTCATCTTAGCCTTCACTTAATAATTTGTTTGTTTTCAACTTGCACAAGTAGGCTAATATAAAAGCTACGAACGCACATATCTAAGGGAGTAATCCCGACCCGTCGGAATATCTTAGAACATGGAAAATGGTCCCACGGTCTCAATAGAAGTCGGCTCAGCGTGCTTTAAAATGACACTCGATCCTTCGTCCCGTGGCTTGGGAGAAGGAAAGTTGGTATTCGACACAAACGATGAGTTAGCCTAAGTCATAGGCGTTGCCCGCGTAAATGCTCGATAAAGCATGTTCGTTTCCACTGCGCAAGGCTTGGCATAGCCTTGGCTCGTCCCTTGGATTAAGTTGTAGGCTTGAGTAAGTTAGGCAAAGTTATGCCGATCGACCTAAGTCATTCCAAGTGCCGTCCCGCTCGTTCTGCGGTTGTCAAGTCAAATGGTCCCACGATCTCACGGGCCGTCATATAACATATGACTTGGGTGATAGCGTCGCGTAAGACGGAAGTCAGTTACAGGCACGAGCTACGGTTGGCACGATATAAAGTTAGCCACGGTCCATGGCACTTAAGGAACACGTTTTGTTCAAGTTAAGTTGGAAGGCTACGTAGTAGTCGTTCCCTCGAGTTCAAAGTAGTTCGAGGCGGTCCCTCGGTTAGGAGTCTCGCGTGCCTATCCACGTTAAGTATTCGAGGCGGTCCCTCGGTTAGGAGTCTCGCGTGCCTATCCACGTTGAGTTTCGAGGCGGTCCCTCGGTTGGGAGTCTCGCGTTCCTATCCACGTTGAGTTTCGAGGCGGTCCCTCGGTTGGGAGTCTCATGTTCCTATCCACGTTGAGTTTCGAGGCGGTCCTTCGGTTAGAAGTCTCGCGTTTCTATCCACGTTAAGTATTCGAGGCGGTCCCTCGGTTGGGAGTCTCGCGTTCCTATCCACGTTAAGAAGTTCGAGGCGGTCCCTCGATTGGGAGTCTCGCGGTCCCGAGGCACGTTATGCCAAGTGTGATTCAGAGCACGAGTTGCTAAGTATAGTTTCGGTCGTACCAACAAGTAGGCCATGCATTTACGTGAGTCTAGATGTTCACGTAGGTGCATGGTCATTGGACACCTTGTCGACAAGGATTTCTGCCTAGACTGGTTATACGCCGGGGCACCGGGCCCAGTCGTCCTAGGAGGTAGACGTTATAGCAGCGCATGCAATTATTGCGTGGGTAGTCGGGGGCTTTCCATGGGGCTAGCTACCTTGCATCGAAGGACCCGCCGCCTACCCGAGCTATGTCCGCGATGGCTTGTCATGCCAGTGGCCTTTCATATAGATAATTGGCGTGCTAAGCGGCGAATCCGCATGCACGGTGTCGGTCATAACAAAGGAAGTGTAAGCACGGTATGCGTCGAATGGTGAAATGTGTGCTCGGTTGCACCCAAAGTATTATAAAGTCTACGATTCGGGTATACGTAAAGACACGTGCTTCGGCACGAGATATGTTGTCGTACTTGAGTTTTCAACGCCGGTTCCACAAGTTGGGTTATACATTTCGGGTTAAGTCGAGAAGGGCCGTAGGGCAAGTATTTGACACGACCTAGTCGTTACGTCCAAGAGTATGGTACGAAAGACAAGTATGAGTCGGTACGTTGACAATGCAAGCACGAGAAAGGTCTAGAGAGGCAACGTATGGGTACGTTATTAGTGCAAGGCACGAAGATGGTCTATAGATACTAAATAGGCCGAGCGTCGGTCCTAAAATCGATCCTAAGGCAAGATTAGAAAGACAATCGTAAAGGGGGCTTGTATTGCACAAAGTAAATGAACGTGTCGGTTTTGTATGGGTGGGCGAGGAGCTCACTCCACCAGTACAGTGGTACTGACACCCACACAGTGTTTATGTGCAGGCACAGGTAGAAGCTCGTGGCGCGGAGCTCGCTTGGATGCATCGAGGCACGAAGTTCCTTGGCGATTCGAAGCGTACAGCCGCATGGATTCGAAGACTTATACGGGACATAATGTATGGACATCGCCTTCCGAAGCTTCCGCTGGATTCAAGTATTGTATCGAGAGATGAGAGAGAGCAGAGTGATTTGTAATGTGAGGCGAGTGTATTGAGTGATTATAATCTTGGCCTTGTGCCCCCAATGTAACCATTATTTCAATATCAATAAAAGGGCTTCTTTGAATAACTTGTGTTCGTTCTAAATTTCTGCTGCGTGTTCAATGTCTCTGCTTGGGACTTCTGTGCGACGACCCCGTCGCAGCCGCTGTAATCGGCCGTTATAGAACCCGCCTTGCACGAGCGCAATCTAGGCTCGTGCGGCATCACGCCTTAGCGAGGACGATCGCTCCTACGGGAGCGGGGTGTGACAGGGCGTCCTGGAAAAGAGTGATGTTCCACTCCATCTTCCTTGGGTAGCTCGCATGAGCATACCGTGACAAAGGGAGGCAGCGAGCAATGTCTGGTATGAAGAATGATCTATCTTCCTGATGAACTATTCTTTCCTCCATCCTCGGCCTAGGCTGAGAGATTTTTTCAAAGGCATCACCGAACAGGAATAAGGGTTTCTTATGAATAACAGCATCTGCTGACTCTAGGGGCTGTCCATTCATCAAACACATTAAAGTCTCATTATCCTGGGAGATCAGTATAGCCTGACGGGAGACTGGCAGATCGTACTAAGGATAGTGAACATGAGACAGATCTTCTTTATATTCAGACTCCGAAAGAGTTCCTACAAAAGTTTCATATTCAGGATCATCTCTCGTATTCACTGTATCAGACAGAAAGAAACAAAAATTCAGTATAAGTCAAAATTTCTGTCATCAAAATTGCGCAACATCAGACTGCACAACATCAAATTGTGCAACATCAGACTGCGCAACATCAGATTGCGTAAACATCAGTTTGTGCAAACATCAGACTGCGCGAATGAACAGCCATCAGTTTGTACTAACGATCTAGCACAAATCAGCCGATTGTGCTGACATCTGCCAGCGCAGTTCAACCGATTGCGCAGAAAGTCGATCTTCATAAAAATGAAGAGTTAACTGATTTGTGCAACCAGAACCCTAAAGAGGGTGGCGCAGTATGATCACATCTCTAAAAAGAGATGGATTTCGAAAGACAATGGTATCAAAACCCTAAAAAGGGTTTGAAGTCTTCCACCTAACATCGCAGGATGGGCATCTTCGTGACGAGAGGCTCTGTGCGCAGTTCTGGATGAGGACTCGGCCGGGGATTTGCCTTTCGCAGCGGCGGCGGTGGTGGAAGATCGTCGGGGTGCCATGAAAGTCGTCGTCGGAGGAGGACAGCAAGGGTTCGGGGGGATTTCTCTCAAGAGCTCGAAGGATGCAAAGTAAAGAAATAAAAATGAAGAAGAGGCTATTTATAGCTTTCGAAATATGAAACGGCTGCCTCGGATTGCGCCTAGAATTAGGGGCTCTTCGCTTTGCGCAGACAGCTCATCATCATGCGCAACTTGATTCAAAGTTCAAAAATTCAAAGTATTTCGAAACTTTGAATAAAATCAACTTTCGAAAACTTTGAAGGGGGTCTTGTAGGTCCTAAAAGATCAAGTTGCATCAATCGACAAAGTCAAAGAAATCAAGATATACATCATTTTGGTGAATTGCGCAGACAACAGATTGCGCAGCAATCCAATTGCGCACACTGTTTTGCGCACACTCCCAACTGCACATGTTGACGTGGCAAGAGTCATCATTACCTAAATCAAATCAAATCTTTCTGACAACTGACAGCACGGAGAACGAGGAGACTGTTTGTTTATTGTGCCGCACAGTGCTCGAGGGCGGCTGACAGCTGGCAGCGTAATCCATTTCTGCGCAGTCTGATTCTGCGCAAACCAAGGCTGCGCAATTCAGTTTGTGCATTCTATCAACATAACTGATAAAGTACACGTGGTATTCATGCCATCAATTGTTCATTACATGGCAACTGTCTATGCATGATCATGCGTATTTCAATCAAATGATGCCATGTGTCCATGATAGTTGGCCCACGATCCAGCAACTGCCTGCGCAGTCCAATGCTGCGCAAACCAATTGCTGCGCAAATTATCCTGCGCAGTCCAGAATAACTGAAAGTTAGTTATTTTCAGAACTCTATAAATAGAGTTTCAAGTCTTCATTCAAGGGGGATCAGATATCAAGATCACGAATTAGAGATCAGAAATTAGAGAGTCCAGGAGTTCTTATCCAAGTGCTGCTGCATTCTTCCGAGGCTTTTGCCTTCAACTTTCGAGGCTTTTGCCTTCAGTTTCTAGAGTTGTCTTCAACTTCAAAGGCTCCGTCTTCAAAGTTCACATCGTTCAAGGGATAAAGCAATCGTCATCTAGATTGGATTTCTGTGGTTGTAATTTTCTCAGAATTCTTGTAATCTTTATTACACAGTTTGTATCAATAAAGTTTTATACTTTTGTTTTTACAAACAACTGCTTGTGTCAGTCACCCGGATCACTTTCCTAATTTAGGCCAAGATGGCCAAGTCCTGGCAAGACTAGCAGGCTGCCTGTAGTGCCCCATCCCGCTCAGTCAATCGGAGGAATCGAAATGCCGACGACGTTTGGACTTAGCCATGCAACGACGACTCGAAGGCCCGCTCGATCGAGGCGACACCTCACTCAGGTGGGGTAGTTTCGGTGAACTCGTCTTATCTTAGCCTTTACATAATAAATTACATATTTTCAACTTGCACAAGTAGGCTTGATAATAAAAGAGACGAATCCACATAGCTAAGGGAATAATCTCGACAGGTCGAATTGAGTTAGAATATGGAAAGATCCAACGGACGGCTTAGATTTGGTACACGACGTGCTTTGAAAATGATACTCGGTCCTTCGTCTCGTGGCTTAGGAGAAGGAAAAATTAGTCTTCGACACAAACTATGAATTAGCCTAAGTCATAGTCGTCGCCCGCGTAAATGCTTGATAAAGCATGCACGCTTCATGATGCAAGGCTTGCCGCAGTCTTTGCTCGTCAAGTCGTTGCACGATTAAGACAGACAAGTTATGTTAGGCTATTAAAATAGTGGCAAGCATGGTCCTACGAGTTCTACGACTGTGTATAACCACATAGTCTTACGGTCTCAAGGCCCGTCACATAAAGTATATTTTGGACGGTAGTGTCGCATAGAGTTCAAGTTGGTTTACGGCACGATGTCACGGACTTAGTGTTTTAAGGCACGGGCCACGGTTGATTTAAATTAAGTTGGAAAGAGGGCTTTTAAATAGTCGTTCCTGAGTTGAATGAAAGGATAGGGCAAGAAAGAAGAATGCTCGCGACCATGGGTCGTCGAGGCGAGGTCTCAGATGTGAGAAGTAATAAACTTGGTCCTGAAAGAGATGGTAACACTAGAGGTAGAATGGCTGTGTGAGACGTCAGTTTGAGTCGAGTCTTGCATGGTCATGGATAACTTCTCTACAAGGTAGAGTTTCCTCGAACGGTGACCCAGGCGGACGGGATCGGTTCTTGAGAAACATGATTAGCCGTGCTGGATGACCGCACAGTTTAGCGCAGAGTCTTGCAGCGGAGCTCGCTACTCGCACTGGCAAGGGCGACCGCCTAACAAGCTAAAGGGATACCAAGATGGCTATGGGAGTCAGTGACCAATTTATATAGATGAGTCGGCATGGCGGCAAACCGCATGTGTGCCTTTGGATTGAGTTGAGTTGAATGTGTGTGTACGGTTAGAACATAATATTGGGCCTAAGATTTGGTTACAACTTAGGCGACGTGCTTCGGCATGCGATATAGCGTCAAGTCTTAAATTGTCGGTATATAAGTTGCATAAGTTGGATTTGAGTCATCTTGAGTTTAAGTCAGGAAATGCCACAAGGCAAAGTCGGTCGAGTGACACTTAACCCACAAGTCTTGATTGGGTCAATTGGTGATCAAGTAGCAAGGGCCGCGAGGCGACGATATGGTTAAGTCATACTGAGTTACGAGGTACGGCACGATGGATTTGTAGCACGGTCACAAGGAAGTTGGGTACTATCGCGTAGTTGCGTCTCTGATTTTGGGCCATAAGGCAAATACGACCTGATAAGTTAACGTTGTTGTTGCAAGCACGGGATGGTCTAGAGACACAAAATAGGCCAAGGCATCTGTCCTAAAGCTGATTCTAAGGTATGACTAGAAAGACAATACAAAGGGACTAAGTTGTACAAAGTAAATCAAACGTGTCAGTTTTGTATGGGTGGACGAGGAGCTCATTCCACCAGTACAGTTGAGTACTGACACCCATATAATTTTCATGTACAGGCACAGGTAGAAGCTTGTGGTGCGGAGCTCGATTGGATGCGTCGAGGTATGGAGTTCCTTGGCGATTCGAAGCGTACGGCCGTATGGAGTCAAGACTTATACGGGACATAATGTATGGACATCGCCTTCCGAAGCATCCGCTGGCTCAAGACTTGTATTTGAGAGATGAGAGAGAGCCGAGTGACTTGTAATGTGATATGAGTGAGCTTGAGTGACTTGTAATCTTGGCCTTGCGCCCTTTGTAACCTTGATTTCAATATTAATAAAGAGCTTCTTTTGAATAACTTGTGTTTTGCTTCAAATTTTTGCTGCTATTATTCAATGTCTCTGCTTGGAACTTCTGTACGACGACCCTGTCGCAGCCGCTGAAATCGGTCGTTATGGAACTCGCGTTGTACGAGCGTAATCTAGGCTCGTGAGACATCACGCCTTAGCGAGGCCGATCGCTCCTACAGGTGCAGAGCGTGACATAATGGTATCAGAGCAAGGCTTTACGTCCTTGGACTATCGATTGAATTCTTTAACTCCGTTGTTTCCGCAAACTCTGAATTGTTGCTTCCGTAAGTTGATATCGTTGGTGCGCTCTCTCTCAAATGTTCCACGGGATGACCATACAATAAGTCTAAATAATTTACAAAACGTAGGAGAACAATTTTTGACAAGAAATAAAAAGATGGTTCGCATAAGCACGATTGGCTAAGTCGGGCTGGACATATACACCAAAGTTGCGTCGACCCTAGCAAAGTCGAGTGCGGGATTCGTAATGCTTCGAGCTAGAATGAGTTGAACTCGATTGAGTAAAGTGAGATGACTATCGATAGGGGTGCTATTGAGTGACGATAACGTCGATGCGATATAGATGAGCGTGCTTGGAATTCGAGGAATGGTTCGAACAAAAAATTTGAAGAAGTCGATTTTGATTTGAATGATAGTTTGAGGATTTGTCGAATGACTTCATCCCTGAGTGGTGTATGCGATAGCTTCAGGGATGTCGATCGATCGATTGAGGATACAGGATGTCGATGAGTCTATTAGCAAGCGTCGCGTTATACAAAGCCTTAGATTGAGTGTCGTTGAACAAGTTGTAGTCTTGAGATTTGACGAGTTGATTCGGACAATCTAGGAATTGACGCACACGGAACGTGCACGGAATTGATGGCACGAGTATGAAACGCGAAAAGGATTGAGTAGGTGAAACTGAATCAAAGAAAAGTTAGGGTGTACGAATGGATGACTTGATCGAGGAAATAGTTGCGGATCGTATACGAAAAGTTAGCATGACGGGAAGGTAGCGTGCATGAAAAGTTTGATTCGAATGTTTGAAATTGACTCTGAGGATTGGAATGGATGATGCTCGATGATTTGAGTTAACAACGAATGATGTGATTCGAGGAAATACGTTGGTCGATGACTTAAGATAGACAGATGAACAATACGCGAATTTGGGTTTGAGGAAATTGATGTTGAGAACGATTCGAGGGGTAAGGATCGAACTTGAATTTGAATGTCGAGGAGATTATCCAGTCGGACGATAGCATTATTCGCACGACTTAAAATTTGTTGCAAAGGAAGATCGCCAGGTTACGTATGTCATCGATGGTATTGAGGCGTATCAAAGATAGATATGCGATAACTCGGGGGTACTCCGACTCGGTGAATGACAATCATGCAAGTGTTATTGTCCTGATGGATGAAAATAAATATGGATGAAAATAGAAGTATCTTGATGGTTACGCAGATAACCATATCATCAACATTCTTGTCTTGCACAAGCGTAATTCTAGCCTCGCACTTGCGTCGCATCGGATTTGGGGCGATCGTTTCGCGGGAGCGCTGACATGGTGATTCATGTCGCGAAAATGATCGAACTCAGAAAATCAGGATGCGAAAGAAAATTCAAGGATGTTTGGACTTGCGATTGATGATTGAGTAAACTTGAGGATTGAATAGATCCAATCTACGTATCGAGAATAAATTAGTCTAGACACAAAACAAGAGTTACGTCCCGATGAGGATGATTAACCCGCGGGAGCGTGAATGCTGATTCATGTCTACCGTGAATAATCTGAATCGCGTGAGATCGGGATGCAACATATTGTTAAGCTAGAAGACCTCATGAGCGAATACGTGAATTGGAATGAACAACTTAGGAAATACGAATTATGAATTATAGTTTAGCGATGAATTATGTCGTAGCGTGCTTGACTTGGAAGGATTGATAGGCGTATTATGTCGAACGTGTTCGAAAAGATAGACTATGCGAAATGGCTTGATGAACGAGTGATATTGATATGTCAAGGAATTGGTTGAAACATGAGTTATCGTAGGATGGCTTTGCTGAACGACTCGGTCCCCGTGCGACTAATGTCGGGATGTGTGTAGGAAATCTATGCTCGATGTTTAAAAATCAGAGTGATGCGAGCTTGGGTAGAAAAACCCCGTACTATCAACTTGGTTTAACCTTAGGATGGGGTCAGTGTTGATATCGTTGTTTGGGAACTATGATTCCAATACTGACGGAAAGACATAGCCTAGCAGTTAGGCAGACGTCTTAGTGCAAAGTGGTAGGATTTGTGGAGGCACCACTCGTGAGTCTCGGTTGACATACAAGTATATCAGGGACGCTCGAATATATGCACGATCCGACTCGAGTGGTGATGGCGGATTCTCTATCACGAGGTTTGGCTGAAATACATATATTTTGGGGACGCCTAGAATATGTGCACGATCCAACTAAGTGATACGTTGAATCAAGTGAGACTAGAGGAATGGAAAAGGGTCGAGGATTTTGAAGTCGTGTTTCAAAAAAAAGATTGGTGGTAGTGCGATCATTAGATTGAGACAAACTTGAATATTGGTTGATCGGATGGTTTGCCTAGAACTGAGTTGTCCGTGTGTGCGACGAGAGTAGGTTACCTAAGTTGAGATATAGTTGTTTGAGGTAAAAGATAACCGTAGCACGAGTGTGGCTCGAATTTAAGAAACGCATAGGAGTAAGTGTGTGCGAGAGTCCTTGAATGTAGAACAAAGTGATAAGTCAATGAGTAAGTACTCAGTTAGTTTTGAGGATGAAACTTTTTCTGAGTGGTGTATGATGTAGTGCCCCGTCCCGCTCAGTCAATCGGAGGAATCGAAACGCCGACGGCATTCAGACTTAGCCATGCAACGGCGACTCGAAGGCCCGCTCGGTCGAGGCGACTCCTCGCTCAAGTGGGGTAGTTTCGGTGAACTCGCCTCATCTTAGCCTTCACATAATAAATCGCATGTTTTCAACTTGCACAAGTAGGCTTGATAATAAAAGAGACAAATCCACATAGCTAAAGGAATAATCCCGACAAGTCGAATTGAGTTAGAATATGGAAAGGTCCAACGGTCGGCTTAGAGTTGGTGCACGACGTGCTTTAAAAATGACACTCGATCCTTCGTCCCGTGGCTTGGGAGAAAAAAAGTTGGTCTTCGACACAAACTATGAATTAGCCTAAGTCAGGCGTCGTCCGCGTAAATGCTCGATAAAGCATGCACGCTTCATGATGCAAGGCTTGCCGCAGTCTTTGCTCGTCAAGTCATTGCACGATTAAGATAGGCAAGTTATGTTAGGCTATCTGAATAGTGGAAAGCACGGTCCTACGAGTTCTACGACTGGGTATAACCACATAGTCTTACGGTCTCAAGGCCCGTCATATAAAGTATATTTTGGACGGTAGTATCACATAGAGTTCAAGTTGGTTTACGGCATGATGTCACGGACTTAGTGTTTTAAGGCACGGGCCACGGTTGATTTAAATTGAGTTGGAAAGAGGGCTTTCAAATAGCCGTTCCTGAGTTGAATGAAAGGATAGGGCAAGAAAGAAGAATGCTCGCGACCATGGGTCGTCGAGGCGAGGTCTCAGATGTGAGAAGTATTAAACTTGGCCCTGAAAGAGATGGTAACACTAGAGGTAGAATGACTGTGTGAGACGTCAGTTTGAGTCGAGTCTTGCATGATCATAGATAACTTGTCGACAAGGTAGAGTTTTCTCGAACGGTGACCCGGGTGGACGGGACCGGTTCTTGAGAAACATGATTAGCCGTGCTGGATGACCGCACAGGTTAGCGCAGAGTCATGCAGCAGAGCTCGCTACTCGCGCTGGCAAGGGCGACCGCCTAACAAGCTAAAGGGAGTCTAAGATGGCTCTGGAAGTCAAAGACATATAGATGAGTCGGCATGGCGGCAAACCGTATGTGTGCCTTTAGATTGAGTTGAGTTGAATGTGTGTGTACGGTTAGAACACAATGTTGGGCCTAAGATTTGGTTGCAACGTAGGCGACGTGCTTCGGCACGAGATATAGCGTCAAGTCTTAAGTTGTCGGCATATAAGTTGCTTAAGTTGGATTTGAGTCATCTTGAGTTTAAGTCAGGAAATACCGCAAGGCAAAGTCGGTCGAGTGACACTTAGCCCACAAGTCTTGATTGGGTTAATTGGTGATCAAGTAGCAAGGGCCGCGAGGCGGCGATATGGTTAAGTCATACTGAGTTGCGAGACACGGCACGATGGATTTGTAGCACGGTCACAAGGAAGTTGGGTACTATCGTGTAGTCGCGTCTCTTATTTTGGACCGTAAAGCAAACACGACATGATAGGTTAACGTTGTTGTTGCACGCACGGGATGGTCTAGAGACAGAAAATAGGCCAAGGCGTCTGTCCTAAAGCTGATTATAAGGCAAGACTAGAAAGACAATACAAAGGGACTAAGTTGCACAAAATAAATCAAACGTGTCAATTTTGTATGGGTGGACGAGGAGCTCATTCCACCAGTACAGTTGAGTACTGACACCCACATAGTTTTTATGTGTAGGCAAAGGTAGAAGCTCATGGTGCGAAGCTCGCTTGGATGCGTCGAGGCATGGGGTTCCTTGACGATTCGAAGCATGCGGCCGCGTGGAGTCAAGACTTATACGGGATATAATGTATGGACGTCGCCTTCCGAAGCATCCGCTGGCTCAAGACTTGTTTTTGAGAGATGAGAGAGAGCTGAGTGACTTGTAATGTGAGAAGAGTGAGCTTGAGTGACTTGTAATCTTGGCCTTGCGCCCTTTGTAACCTTGGTTTCAATATCAATAAAGAGCTTATTTTGAATAACTTGTGTTTTACTTCAAATTTCCGCTGCTATTATTCAATGTCTCAGCTTGTGACTTCTGTGCGACGACCCCGTTGCAGCCGCTGAAATCGACCGTTATGGAACCCGCCTTGCACGAGCGCAATCTAGGCTCGTGCGGTATCACGTCTTAGCGAGGACGATCGCTCCTACGGGTGCGGGGCGTGACACTGTCCGCCCGCTAGTGAGATAGAGAGAGACTTACCTTCGACATAGAGGGGTTATCCCTGAGACCTCTCTGTTGTGGCGCTTACAAAATGGTCATATCTCATAAGATATGCTCAGCCCTATGAAACATAATCAAGAGTGGTCTCTGAATCCTGTAACAAGATTTCAAGGACGGGGTTGTAGTGTTCCGTCCCTACATCGTGTTCCGTTTCCACCCATGAGTGCGCGAGAAAGGAACACTGTCTCTACCGATTCAGTTGTAACCGATAAATCGGGATCGATTGAATCAGTCGAACGGGAGCGATTGAATTAAGATCATTTTCTCGTTATGGAAAGGCTTATTCGGAATCAAGTCCCATATTCAGCGGATTGCGCCGCAAGGATAGACTCTACGGCTGAGTCGGAAGAGACCTCCCGTTGCTCTGCTTTTTATGCCTCCTCTCCGGCCCTCGGGCCTCCTCCTTCCGCTCGATCCTCCACACCCCCCCCCCCCCCAGCCTCCTCCTCACCGTCCGTCCACCAGTTGTTGGCGGGGGAGGGGGCTGCAACCATGGAGGAGGAGAGGGTGGGAGAGAAGCAGCGGGGGAGAGAGGGGCTGCAGCCCTGGAGGAGAAGCAGCAACGGCGGAGGAGAAGCAGCAACCTCCTCCTACATCTCCTCCTCCCTCCAACCCCCCCCCCCCCCCCCCCCCCCCCCCCCCCCCCCTCCCTCCTACTCCTCCCGCTCCTCCACCCCCTCCGATCTCCTCCTCGCCATCCATCCACCAGTTGTTGGTGGGGGAGAGGGCCGCAGCCGCGGAGGAGGAGGTCTCATCGTCGTCGAGGACTGTCAAATTTTTTGACAGTCCGTCAATAGGAAGGACTAAAAAAAAATGGACAATCAAAGTAAAAAAAAATTCGATGACAAACTTATAAATAAAATAAAATAAAATAAAATATGTAGTACATTCAGCAATCAGACTTGCCTTATCCTGTTCCCCTAATCAGACTTGTAAAGCTGCAAAGTTCCAAATAGATGATTCGGCAGCAGTAGCGAGTACTATTTTAGTACTCTCTCCTCCATGGTTTTGGTTCTATGTTGATTAAATAAAATGATTGCAATCCAAGCTAAGCTAAGCTTCTCCTTGTGACCTTTTTCCCTATATATAATTCCCACACAAGCAGGAGGAGGGCCATTGAGGATGAAACGCATGAGAAGGGCCATTGAGGTGCTCCTCCCCGTCTCCATACTCTCCTTCCTGCTCTCCTACTACTACTCATGCCTCCCCTGCTACGTCCACTCCGTCACCTCTCTTCTCCACAGCCTCAACCACCACTTCACCACCAGGAGGGCATTCATGTTCCTCCTCGCCCACGCCATCATTCTCTTCCTAACCAAGACCTCGGCTGCAGCCTCTCTCAACAGTACTACTCTTTCCTACGAACTTCCCACCAGGGAGGATCATCATCACGGCGTCGACCAGCTGCTAGTCCGCTTCCTGCAGCTACCGGACGATTCTGTCGACGTCGAGCTCGAGGAGCTGTATGCAGTACTATACCACGTGGTGGAGAAGAGTACAGTCGACGTCGTAGAAGAGAGTACTGTTGTGCTGCTCGACTTACATAGCGCCACCGATCAACAGTTGCTGTCGGGACCGCCGTCAGAATCAGCAGAGGAAGTCGTGGAAAAGAAAGCTTTAGAAGCTGGGAGCACTGTCGGATGTTTGGCAGTGGTGGTGGTGGAGGAGGAGGAGGAGGAGGAGAAAAAAGAAGAAGAGGCCGGCTATGCCGAAGTAGACGGAGCGGAGCTCGCGATCGCCGACGAGCTGGATCTTCTGGACATTGACGACCTGAACAAAAGGTTTGATGAATTTATACAGAGGGAGAAGAGAAAGATGCGAATAGAAGCTTTGCAAGTGATCTTGGTTTGATGGAGTGATCAATTGTCATATAGTTTAACTATGTGTGTGTATATAGGAAATTAATGTAGAGAAGTATCTTGATCTCACACTTGAGAGATCAAGCAGCTAGCGTGATTACTGCACCTGATAATGCTTTGCTTATGGTAGTTTTATGATTACTGCTTTGTTGTATGATTTTTCGTTTCTTCATATCATTTAATTTAAGTGTATAGCTCAAATTAAATTTACTATCCTTAATTCTTGCATCGATCTGCAGGATTACGGTCACATTTTTTCGGAGGTCAGTTAACTTTGTTTTAGGTAACATAATAGTACTATGAGGATACGGAACTCGAGTGGCTCTTGTAGTTACCGAGGAGAGATATAAGATCCCAACTGGATGATTGAAGATCAATGGATCGAACCACATGGTCGTATTATTTCTTCCATTTATTTGGTGGGAGTTGGGAACAGTGGACCCAACAGACATGCAATGCAGCGTGTACAAAATTCCGTGTGTATCATTGTAGTTCATCGTACTGTCTTACATGAGATTAGTGTTGAGATTCAGTCACTCGGGATGGCAAAATTGGAACTTGGTGCGTGTGTAGGTCGTTTCCGTATGTGGGATCATAATACGTGGGATCATTGCATAATTATACAAAAAAGACCTAGGGTTCTTTTCAGAGAAAATCCTAATTCTAGGTGTTCAAAAACCATCTAGGTGTATTTGGATAAAGATTTTGTATTCCTAGAAATTTTTCTCTCATTGCTTTCCAAAAGAATTTAACATTCTCATACTCATATTTGGTTATGTTGAAAATATGCAACCAGAAAATTTTAAAATTTTCATTTTGATGTTTAGTTTATACATTAATGAGAATCGTACTACGTTTAGTTTTTTTTTACTAATATTATTTCATTAATTTCATTATGCTACTAACTTATGTTACTTAAATTCAAGTGGTGTCATTGAGGGTATTACCTTCCAAAAAAATTATAATTAATGCATCCAACTAAAATTTTCAGAAAAACAAAAATATTTCCGAAGGAAGACATTTGATTTTACTTTTTTCATAGCTGTGTAAAATTGAAGCACTCCATATTCTTTCCCAATTTTCAAGCCTCCAAATTATTACTAAACATGGATAAGAAATTCAAAATCTATTTTCAAGCCTTTCAAAACAACACCTATAGGTTAAGAGAAATTAGTAGTAGAGAAAGAAGGAGACATAAGAGACTGGATTTCTTTGATCTGTAGGTGACTTTCTTGGCTCCTGATTATGTACAATATTTTCTTGTATTGGGGTTGTACAGTTCATGGCAATTTTGTAGTAGTCTTCTAACCTTAATTATTTTACTAGAGACTAGTTATTTTAGTAGTGATATCATTCACCATTGGTATTTTACTTGTTAAGATATTTTGCATGTAATCTATGTGTTTTCTGTGACTTGAGTTTGATCATTGTGTCTTTTCAAGAGCCGGTCGCTCGTTCATTGTTGGTATCCAAGTCCTGGTAGAGGAGCGTGATTCTTGTTCCTCGCTTATTATTGCTAACAGAAGCTTGGAGATTAAACAAGTCAATCATGGTAGCTCATGACTGCTGGTGCTATATAGCAGTAGCTGACTCAAGCAGGGCCGGCCCAGAGGTTGGTTGTCCTAGCCGAAACCAAATTTGGTTGTCCTTTGTCCTTAACTCCCAAAGAAAATATCAAAAAAATTAATGACGAGGCTGGCATCGACGTTGAAGTCTCTAGTTCTGACGATATCGTGGGGCTCGGATTCTGAGTTCCTCTCTTTGAGCTACTCGAGACCTTCCCAGTGGAAACTCAAAATATGAGCCTGGTGGATTGCTAGTTCAACAGACAGAGAGGAGTTGGAGTGGACCGCATAGGTTTTATTGAAGGAGAGGTGGAGACTAGTAGGTCTGGAGGGGTTGCTCTGACTGGAGGGTTGTCCAAACCCGATGGCTTGTCCGGCTTATCCCAAGACCGACGCTGGACTCAAGTAGCCCTATGACGTAGAACTGCTCTCATGGGCATGACACATCTAGAATTATCTAATGTTAATTGCAAACTTATGCAAACTTAAATATAAGCAAGTAAGAATGGACAATCAAACACCCACAAGAAATGTCAATTGGTAGAGGAAATAAATGGATATCCCATTATATAATAGAACATATGAAAGTGATACAGCGTAAAAGTTTAAAATAAAATAGCTACTATCATGAATAAAACATACTTTCTTTCTTTGTTTATAATTGCTCAAGCTAGTCTTGGAGTTGCACAATTATATGAGGAGCTTGGTGAATAATAGCAAGTCGGTCAATAGCTAATAACTAGATGGAGATTTTAACAGCATATCTCAACAAAGTCAAGTCGTCTATGATGTAGAACCTCTCGTCGGCGTGATGCATCTTGAGTTATCTAATGTAAACTAGAAACTTAATGCAGTAGTCAAGCATGGACTAAGAATCGACAAGCAACCACTCACCAGACATATAGTAAAGAACTAACGAAGAAAGAACATTTTTTAAATTTTGGGCTGATGGTCATCTGCTTTTTAACTGAAATATCTCAAATTCATATTTCGTTCAACGATCTGAAAATCTGTTAAGCGGTTAAATTTTGAGTAGCTAACGGTGGTGGAGGGAGTCCGTGCGATGTCTGTTGCGAACATAGCAATCATAATGAACAATCCCTACTTTGAATAGATGGTTCATTATGAACCATCTCTGCTTTTGAATAGATGCGCCTAGCTATAGCTCATGACAAAGAACTGACATTCACATAAGGGTTCTTGTTGAAATTGTCACGTTCAGATTCCACTGAACCGATAATTAAGTCATCACTGAATGTGATGTCGTACAAGTCTATTACTTATACAAGACAAGAATTTGGACGGTAGAACAATCATCTTTACCAAGGTCGATGCAACCAAAAAATAAGCAGACAATTGATACAAAAAAAAAAAAAAAAAAAATTATTGATAAGCTTGCAACGGAATACAGTGCTTTCAATAGCCAACAAAACTATGCCAAACTTGGCTTACAATTCACGAATCTAATACAAACAATGTTCCATACATTATATATATTTTTTATTACAAATATATAACATCTTCAATTAATTTCTAAGATAACCCTGAATGCCTTTGAACTTCAACGTTATTACCTGCACCTGTAGAAGCAAGGGTCAGCACATTGGAGAATGCATTGGTGAGTGGTATCAACCCGACTCACCTAAATCAATACAGTAATTATTTGAAAGCAATATAAATTTATTAGGAGATTTTTTCTACTTTTTTAGGATTTGTTGACAATTCATAAACAGAAATATAAAACATAAACATGACTCGTCACCTATACATCAATGTCTTACCTACAACCGATTGTCCATTCCCACAAAACAAGGATTAACACTTAACATCCGTGCAATTTAATCATTAGCAATGTAGTCTATCTACATGACGAGCAATAGTGATTCCACACCAAGAAGAAATATACAGGGTATTACGACACGTCATTTCAGAGCATTTAAGTAGGAATCATTAACAATGCAATACATCGTGCTTGCAGCATGTTCCATATAATTTTCTCCTATGTCGATACGGTCTCGGTATTAATCCGGACGCCGTTCGAGGAAAGCCAAACATTATGAATAAGTTATCCACAATCATGCAAATGTGTATGCTCTAAGCTATAAAACATATATAATGCATGATAATAAAAACTGAAATAAATGCAATACAATCTCTATTAATTATGTAGTACCCCGTCCCTACATCGTGCCCCATTTTTCGTCCATGGGGTGCGCGATAAAGGAATATTGTCGCTATCGATTCGGTCAGAACCGATTGATCGGGATCGATTGAATCGATTGAACGGGATCGATTGAATTTAGACCATTTCCTCGTTATAGAATGGCTTCATCAGAATCAAGTTCCATATTCAGCGGGTTGTGTCTCGAGGATGAACTCTGCGGCTGAGTCGGAAGAGACCTCCCGTTGCTCTGCTTTTCATGCCGCATTTGCTTCTTTGATTTTGGCTTTGTTTTCTGAATACGTTTTCGTGAATGTTTTCGATGGTCTTCAGGACTTGCGTTCTTCGAATTTTATATTTCATACCGAACTCATTGAATAGCGCAGTGTTCTGACCAATTGCTTGTGCGATTTCAGGTGATCGCGTAGGCAACGTCTAAGTGCAAACCAACCGGTCCCTCGCCACGATCAACCCAAGGTGAGTGGCTGACCCTTCTCACCCTTGACCCTCTTGTTTTTTCAATAAATCGATAACATTGATGCGAATGAAATGTTAGATGCAAAGGCACGAACATAACTGCTTTATTCTATATAACTGCTATATGCTTGCTATATTGTTCATAATATAGAACTGTGTTAAACAAAAAGATAGACTCATTGATTAAAATGATGCCACGACAAGGCGGGACATGATAAAAATGGTTAAGTTCTCAAAATATAGACCATGCTTGAGTAACTAGTTTAGTCTAGCACGGTCATGGACAACTTATGCTGTAATGCCCATATCTCGTATTACGTATTGGAAATACGTGTACGTATTTCGGGCTCGTATTTTTGGTTTGTCATAATTAGTTAGCCTTGGATTTTTATTTTTGTATGTTGCATTAGCATGGTTCATCATGGGATTGCATTGGCTTGGTTTGGTTCGGTTTAGTGGGTTTGGCTTGGTTTGGTTTTATGTGGAGAACCACTCCCACCTACCACCACTCCCACCATAAATATCAATCCCTCTCTTTCTCTCTCTTCCATTATTACTCATTACTCATTTCTTCTTCTCCATCTTTACTCTTCACCTACCAAGAGAGAGTGGAGAGCTTAGGCAAGTGCACCTTGCTTCATGGAGGAAGTCTATTTTTTTATTGTTCTATTGTTTTCCTCATGTGTTTCTAACCCACTTTAGTATTTAACATTTTTCATTTCCATGGTTAAATTTTTGGAGATCTAGCTTTGTGGTTGTAATGTCCCAAATTCGTGATATGTATTTAGTGTACGTATACGTGTTTTGGACCCATATTTTAATTAGTCATGATTAGTTATCTTGGTTTATTTTGCATTGGCTTGGTTTTATTGGCATTGATAGTTCAATTGGTTTTAATGGTTCATTGGTTTATTTTGGATTAGTGAGGCTTGGTTTATTTCATGATTCATTTGGTTTAAATTGCTAGAGAGAGAGTCTATTGGCCTTGACTTGGTTCACCTTGGTTTATCTTGGCTTGGTTTATTCCTGGGTTGGTTCGGCTTGGTTTGGTTTGGTTTGCTTGGTTCATTATGAACCATAGGGGTGAACCCCCTACCTACCACCACCATCCCTATTTATTAACCCCTCCTTCTCCTTTCTCTCTCTTCATTAATCATCTTCTTCTTCCTCATTTACTCCTCACCTACCAGAGGAAGAGAGGCCTAGGCAAGTGCAACTTGCTTCATAGAGGAACTCCAATTTTATTACTTCATTCTCTTCTTTACAGCATTTTAACTTACTTTAGTACTTGACATTTTTACTTTCCATGGCTAGATTCTTGTAGATCTAAATTTACTTTATTTTTGGAAATTCTTGGGTTTTGATCTACTTAATCTTGTTATTTCTGACTTTTGATGGTTCCATGTTGTAGAGCATTTCATTCCACCCCATTTTGACCTAAGAAAGTTCAGATTTGGACTCCGGATGAAGGTTCTATGCAGCTTGGTAGCTATGGTTTCATGGTGTACTTTCTCTCGGAAAATTTGAGAAGAAGTACAGTCCCGAGACGCATGGCAGCACTTGACCGCATGAACATTCATGCGACAAGTCAGCTTCTAACCGCATGCACTATTAACTGGACTTGACCGCATGACAAGTTCATGCGGCAAGTATTTAGTCTAGCCGCATGAGGCTCTTGTACTTCTAGCCGCATGGGGCCCTTCTTCCCGAACCGTATATGCACCCCTTGCTCCCAGCCGCATAGGCCTTGTTCCCCACTGCCACATGGGACTCTGCCCATCCCGAGCCGCATGAACTCAACACTCGCGAGCCGCATAGACCGCAGTTTCCCAGCCGCATGGGTTGGCCTCCCTTGACCGCATAGTCATTGCTCCCCGCAGCCGCATGAGTTGCTCCTCCCCGGCCGCATGTACCTGATTGGTCAGCCAACCGCATGGACCCATCCCCCGCCAGCCGCATGAGTTCCCTATCTTCCTGGCCGCATATGCCTTGCCTTTCTCAGCCGCATGACTGACTGAATCTCCGAGCCGCATATGACTGATACCCCTTTAACCGCATAAGCCTTTCCCTTTTAGCTGCATGCGCCTGACCCTATTCAGCCGCATGGGCTGTTCTCTTCCAGCCGTATGAGATCATTCCTGGCCGCATATGCCTTAGCCGCATGGCTCTCCTATAGTCCTGTATATTGATATTTTATTGTATATTTTTACGTCCATTTTATATCCTTACGTCTTTTGTCCTGAACTTGATAAATTACGATTTGATTGAGATGACAATTGTACATAACATGCTGTGACTAGTAACCTGACAAGACATGATAGTGGTCCGTCGTGGCGCACTCCTGACAAGTAGACCTGACATTATATATCTTGAACAGCTGTTACGACGACTACCTGACATGACATGACCTGTATAATTAATCCGGATACCGTGGACGATTGTGCTTGTACAAATAATCCAGTTCTGTCTTGCATCATGTCTAGGAGGGGACTCCTGAGTAACACGGTCAGGGGTACCTATTGAAATGGACTAAGGCTAATAACTAGATTAATACACTAGTCATAAAGAGATCTCCCAGCTACAGGCAATTCCGTTACCTGGGCACGCCTTGGGATCTGTAGCCTGCCGTCGAGTAGGGCACATTTCCAGTACACTGTCATGTGTTGCACCCTTCAAGCTACCTAAGGGTACATTCGTTTCCTGGACGATGTACCCACCTGAATTCAACTCTAAATCTTTCAACCCGGGTAACCTGGATGGTCTGCAGGGCTTGTGGCTGTGGAGTAATCTCACTGCATCTTGCTAGTAACTAGGATTGTGATAACCCTAGTTAGTTAATGTAGAAAGTCGTAGGCAATGATTGGCCGTGATTGCTTGGATGGAGTCCAGTCCAGTATAGTATTGTCTAGAAGTGATTGATTAAAAGATTGTACCAGAATGATTGAATGATTGTCACTCCAGATTGTTACTATAACGATTGTACTCTA
Source organism: Iris pallida (assembly GCA_029216955.1). NCBI lineage: Eukaryota > Viridiplantae > Streptophyta > Magnoliopsida > Asparagales > Iridaceae > Iris > Iris pallida. Next base: position 7,229,144 of record JANAVB010006596.1, on the reverse strand, counting down.
TTGTCACTCTAGTGTATTGTACTCTTCATTGTCACTTTTATCATTGAACTCTCTCTCCTTTTCACTTTAATGATTGTCACCTGTAGCAATGAATGATCAGAGACTAAGTTCTGTTCAGGTGAAGGGTTACAATCCCGGTCCTTGTTTGGTTTAAGGATTGTGACCTGGCTTCCGGAATAGTACCTTCATCTTCTCTTCATATATTGTCCAGCTATATTTTATTTAACATGATTCTTCCGTTATCTTATGTAAATAATGCTTCACTTAATTATTTTCTCTGATTGGGGCCAGTGCATTGGTATAGCACACACCTCAATCTGTGTTACTTATTGTTATTTTCTTACATGTTGAATGCTAATGATTTGTTGGTTTTAGTTCCTAAGTGAAGCCTCCTTTGTGGCACTTGCTCTTCTGGGGTCTGACCCAGCTGGTTTTGTATGGCCAGATACCGGAGCAGCACCAAAGGATCTCCCTGCTTTTCAGCCCGATGGTGGTCACCAGACGTAACCAGGGCATCGAGTGGGTTTCTTTTTGTTCTTCTACTATAATATTGTAAATTATTCTTTTGAGACATTTAGCCGACGAGCAAGTGTTAGCTCGATTGTACTTATTTACTGTCTGCCTACGGGCTGTGACATGATTGACAAGCCCCGGGGGTTGATCATGTATGACGGAACTCTTGCTAGTACTCACATTTTGTAACGACTAGCTTCATGATCATTCCGAATATGTAAAGTATGGGACGCCTTACTATTGTGTATTTGGTGGTCTGACATCTTGTAACTATTATTAGTTGGTTGAGATTGAGACAATAGGCTATTTTATGACCTTAAGAGACTGATGGATTGTAGTGAAACCCTCACATATCTAGACAGCCGTGACCGTATAGCGGTGTGGATTCCATTCCGTTATACGTAGCTGGCTATGTCTGCCCCCGCTCTCCAGTATTCTGGTTCTGGGGCGTGACAGTGGTATTTTCGGTTTCCAGGATTTTGATCTATCAAACTTGCATATTTTGCTAAGTTGATGATCCCATGTTGCAGAGAATATTATTTGGTCCAAATTTGACCTATAAAAAATTGCTGAGCCGCATGGACATTTTTGCACTCAGCCTCATGGCCTATAAATGAAATAGCCAGTATTTATTTTTGCATACATTATTTAATGCAATGATAACAGTCAGCCGCATAGGCATCATTATTTAATGTATTAAGAATGGAATGCATCAGCACCCATGTGAGCCGCATATGCATGCAATATTTTGCATGCAATAATCCAACGTGCACTTAATGCATACAATATTTTATTGTCTATTTAATGCATGCATTCAATGCATTGTTCCAATGCATCCTTCAAATGCACCAAGGTAGCCGCATAAGCATCAGGACAAGCATGTATATTTAATGCATTGTTCCAATACATTTTTCCTGATGCACCAGAGAGCCGCATAACTCTTTAAATGCTTAGTGCTTTAATATTTATTAATTAAATGTCTTAAGGATTTAATGCTTTAAGCTTTGATTAAAGCATTTTGGAGTAACAGAGCCGCATATGGCTTGGTGGTTGTCTCATTCTTAATGCCTTAACTTAATACATTGTCATTTCATACTTTAATGCTTTGATTAAAGCATTTGCTTAATTAGCTAATATTATGGGTTTATGGCCTTAGCTTGCTTTTGCCTACTTTTGCATGCAAAGGAGCATGCTGATAGTGTTAGCCGCATGGAACAAGACATTTGGCCGCATAAGCACATCCAGTACAATATAATGCATTACCATGGAGCATGCCAGCCGCATGCTATCCATATTCAATGCATTTTATGTATTATAATCCATATACAATACACTTTATGCATTTTAGTCCATATTCAATGCATATATATTCTAATCTATATATAATGCATTGTATTTAATGCATGCATGCTTTTGCTTGCATGCTTGTTTATAGCTCAGCAGCATATGCCTGTTTGCCTGGCCATTTTGCCAGCCGCATGCAAGCAATTAATTGCGTAGCCGCATAAGCAAATGTTTGTTGGCCGCATGGACATTAACTTACATGCATTTGCATGCTTAGCAATTCAAGACCTATTTATTATTCCTGGCCACATGGCCCCGTACTGAGTGGCCACGTGTCCTTTCCTTTTGCTTGAGTGGAAGCTTGCATTTATTGCGGGTTCCTCTCTCTTTGACTTTTCTGGTTGCATGAATATTTCTTGCTAGCCGCATGGCCCCTTTCAGTTATTTTTTTGGCCATATAAGCTTTGGCTGGCCGCATGGGTGGCCTCCCACTCTCTTTGACCGCATGTATGTTCTCCCACTTTTGGGCCGCATGGGGTCCACTTTGATTGTTTAAATGTTTTATTTGCCTGAATTGTGGTCAGAATTTCTTCCCACTCCCAACATGAAAGTTGTAGAGTTTCTCCTTGGCTTCAAGAATATATATATTATATTATTATTTAATTACCACATTGTCACGCCCCAGAACCAGAATACTGGAGAGCGGGGGCAGACATAGCCAGCTACGTATATTGAAATGAATTCCATCTCGCTATACGGTCACGGCTGTCTAGATACATGAGGGTTTACTACAAGCCAACAGTCTCCTATGGTCATGAACAAGCCTAGTGTCTCAATCACAAGCAAGTAAGTAAATGTTACAAGATGTATGATCATTAAATATACAATAATAAGGCGTCCCAAATATTACATATTCAGCTGATCATGAAGCTAGTCGTTACAAAATATGAGGACTAGCAAGAGTTTAGTCATACATGATCAACCCTAGGATCTGTTAATCATGTTACAGCCCGTAGGCAGACAGTAAGTAAAGTGCAATCGAGCTAAACAGGTGCTCGTCGGCTAAATGCCTCAAAAGAATAATTTTTACAATAAAGTGGGAGAGCAAAAATAAACCCACTCGTTACCCGGGTTACGTCTGGTGTTCACCATCGGGCTGGAAAAGCGGTGGATCCTCTGGAGCTGCTCCGAAATCTGGCCATACAAAACCAGCTGGGTCAGATCCCAGAAAGAGCAAGTGCCACAAAGGAAGCTTCACTTAGGAACTAAAACCAGCAATCAGCACAAGATATAAAAGTAAGAACTGGAAATAAAGAAAACACATCAGGATGATATACGACGAGATAACCATGGAACTATTCAGATTACCAGGTTACAACCCGTAAACCAAACAAGGACCGGGGTTGTAACCCTTCGTCTAAACAGAACTTGGAATTCTCACCATTTATCGGTAAAATAATACAAGCATTCTGGTCATGCAGTAGTCTGGAACAGGATCAGGACAAGGCTAGACAGGTTAGACTCCATCCCATCACTTCACGGCCAAGCAAGAACTACGGCTTGATACTTTAACTACCTAGGGTTGTCACAAGCCTAATTACTAACAAGATACAGTGAGATTATTCCACAGCCACAAACCCTGCAGACCATCCAGGTTACCCAGGTCGAAAGATTAGGGTTGAATTCAGGTGGGTACATCGTCCAGGAAACGCATGTACCCTTAAGTAGCTTGAAGGGTGCAACACATGACAGTGTGCTGGAAATGTGCCCTACTCGACGGCAGGCTACAGATCCCAGGCGCGCCCAGGTAACGGGATTGCCTGTAGCTGGGAAATCTCTTCATGACTAATGTGTTAATCTAGTTATTAACCTTAGTCCATTTCAATAGGTACTCCTGACCGTGGTACTCAGGAGCTCCCTCCCTAGACATGATGCAAGACAGGACTGGTTTATTTGTACAAGCACAATCGCCCACGGTGTCCATATAATTTACACAGGTCATGTCATGTCAGGTAGCCGTCGCAACAGCTTCTCAAGATATATCATGTCAGGTTATCATGTCAAGTGTACTTGTCAGGAGTGCGCCACGGCAGGCCACTATCATGTCATGTCAGGTTTTCTTGTCAAGAGTGCACCACTACGGGTCACTATCAGGTCATGTCAGGTATCATTTCCAAACATATTAAACAAATCCATGATTATCAAGTTCACGACAAAAGGCGTAAGGATATAAAATGGACGTAAAATATCTAATAAAATATCAATATTCAGGGCTATAGAAGAGCTATGCGGCTAAGGCATATGCGGCCAGGAATGATCACATGCGGCTGGAAGAGAACAGCCCATGCGGCTGAATGGATATGGGTTCATGCGGCCCGAAATCCGAGTTCATGCGGCTCGAAAAGATCGGTCTCAAGGCAGTACGGGCGTGCGGCACATGCGGCTGCAGGAGCTTATGGAGGGGTCTCATGCGGCTGAAGGGAATCAGGGTCTATGCGGGTCGGGATCAGTTAGTCATGCGGCTGAGAGGACTCGGGTCCTCATGCGGCAGCGGAAGACTGCGGTCTATGCGGCTCGCGAGTATTGGAGTTCATGCGGCTGAATGGGCGAAGTCCCATGCGACAGCGGGGAGCAATGCCTATGCGGCTGGGAGCAAAGGTGCATATGCGGTTCGGGAAGAAGGGCCCCATGCGGCTAGAAGTACAAGAGCCTCATGCGGCCGAACTAAATACTTGTCGCATGAACTTGTCATGCGGTCAAGTCCAGTTGATAGTGCATACGGTTTCGAAGCTGACTTGCCGTATGAATATTCATGCGGTCAAGTGCTATCATACGGCTCGGAACTGTGCTTCTTCTCCAAATTTCTGAGAAGAAGTACACCATAAGCCATGGCTTCCAAGCTGCATAACTCTATCATCCGGAGCCCAAATCCGAACTTCTATAGGTCAAAATGGGATAGAACGAAATTATCTACAACATGGAACCATCAAAACACAGAAATAACAAGATTAAGTAGATCAAAACCCAAGAAATCCGAAAATAAAGTAAACTTAGATCTAGAAGAATCTAGCCATGGAAAGTGAAAATGCCAAGTTCTAAAGTAAGTTAAAATGCTGTAAGGAAGAGAATGAAGCAATAAAATTAGAGTTCCTCCATGAAGCAAGTTGTACTTGCCTAGACCTCTCTCTTCTCTCTCTGGTAGGTAAGAAGTAATGAGGAAGAAGAAGATGAGATAAATGAAGAGAGAGAAAAGAATGGGCTAATAAATACAAATGGTGGTGGTAGGTAGGGGGTTCATCCAAGGGTTCATCATGAACCCAAGCAAAACCAAGCCAGGCCGAACCAACCAACCCGAACCAGGAATAGACCATGCCAAGAAGGAAATGCCAAGCCAGGAAATCATGCAATAAAATACGTACACGTATTCCAAGAATACGTGATACGAACCACAGGCATTACAACTCTACCCACCTTAAAAGAATTCCGTCTTCGAAATTTAATCAAGAGGCTAGAGGAGCAATGACAAGCTACATTAATCACATACAAGCTATAACTAGGCAGACAATCACTCATTCAAGCAAGGAATCGAAGACATGAGGCATAAGAAAGATATTATACCTCACGAGTCAAACAAGTCGGGATATCGCGATCGGATATCATCCTCACGCTCCCACGTTGACTCTCCCAAAGAGTGATGACCCCAAGCAACTCGGACTAACTTGATAGTCTTGTTCTTGAGGATCTTCTCTCTCCGGTCCAATATAGACACGGGCCTCTCCTCATACGAAAGGTTGGTACCAACAACCAATTCCGAATGATCCAGGATATGGCTCGGGTTTGGGATATACCGTCGTAACTGGGATACATGTACGTCATGCACCTCGCTTAGCGACGGCGGAAGAGCGAGACGATAGGATACATCTCCTACTCGCTCCAGAATGTCAAAGGGTCATATATACCTAGGACTAAGCTTGCCCCGTACGCCGAAACAAATGACGCCACGGTTAGACGAAATCCTCAGGAATACATGATCGCCGACCGAGAACTCGAGAGGGCGCCGATGAGAATCGGCCCAATGGCGCTGGCGATCTTGGGCAACTCGAAGATGATCTCGGACTCTCCTGACCACCTCAACTGTCTGAGCGATCATTTCTGGACCAAGCATTTGTCTCTCTCCAACATCATCCCAGGCTAGCGGGGATCTGCACTTCCTACCATACAGTGCCTCGGATGGTGCCATCTGGATACTGGCCTGGAAACTGTTATTGTACGAGAATTCTACCAGGTGCAAGTGATCTTCCCATGAACCACCGAAGTCGAGTGTGCATGATCTCAACATATCTTCAAGAGTCTGGATCGTGCGCTCCGACTGACCATCTGTCTGCGGATGATAAGCTGAACTGAACTGGAGGCGAGTCCCCAAACTCTCTTGCAAGCTACGCCAAAAGTGCGACGTAAATCTTGAATCTCGGTCCGAGGTGATACTGACTGGCACACCGGGCAACCTGACAATCTGCCTGAGGTACATCTCCGCTAGCTGAGCCGTCGACTGACCAACTCTGAATAGAAGAAAGTGAGCCACCTTCGTGAGCCGATCAACTATCACCCAAATAGCATCTCTACCAGCTAGGGATCTAGGTAATCCGGTCATAAAATCCATGGTTACATGCTCCCACTTCCATTCTGGAATCGGTAAGGGCTGAAGAAGTCCAGCCGATCTCTGATGTTCAGCCTTGACTTGTTGGCAAACCAAACACCGAGAGACAAACCGAGCTATCTCCCGCTTCATGCCATTCCACCAGAAGTGCTGACGGATATCACGGTACATCTTTGTACTGCCGGAATGGATGGAATACTGAGAACTGTGAGCCTCTGACATGATCTCCTGCCTGATATCTCCACTGGGTACACAAAGACGCTTCCCATGTCGAAGTGTACCGTCCTCATGAATGAATAACTCTGGTCTTCGTCCTGCCTCACACTCTGCCCTGAGTCGCTGAAGCTTGGAATCTGCTGACTGCGCCATCCGAATCCTCTCGACTATAGTGGACTGAACTTACATACTGGCCATCAATGCCACACTGGAAGGGAGAACAACTTCTATACCCATCTTCTGAAGATCTGCTAACAGCTCTGGCTGCACTGTTAGGAAATAAACTTCGGCTCTCCTGCTCAAAGCATCTGCAACAACGTTGGCCTTCCCAGGATGATACTGCAGGTTGACATCATAATCCACAAGAAGCTCCAGCCATCTCCTCTGACGCATATTTAGATCCTTCTGGGTGAAAACATACTTCATGCTCTTGTGGTCGGTGAAAATCTCTACCCTATCTCCATACAAATAGTGCCTCCACAACTTAAGTGCAAACACTACCGCTGCCAGCTCCAAGTCATGGGTTGGGTAATTCCTCTCATGGTCACGAAGTTGTCGTGATGCATAAGCTATTACCTTCCCATGCTACATCAGAACACACCCTAAGCCTCTGCCTGAAGCATCACAGTACACTGAGAATCCTCCGGTCCCATCTGGAAGCGTGAGAATAGGAGCTGTTATCAATCCTCACTTCAACTGCTCAAAAGAACCCTGACACTCTGCTGTCCAAGCAAACTGTGCATCCTTGTGGGTCAACTGCGTCAATGGCGCTGAAATTCGAGCAAAATCCGAAACAAACCGTCGGTAGTAGCCGGCCAATCCAAGAAAACTACGAACCTCTGCAACTGTGCTGGGCACTGGCCATGACTCAATAGCCACAATCTTCTGGGGATCCACTTTTACTCCTCCTCGAGTGATGATATGACCCAAGTACGAAATACGATCGAGCCAGAACTCGTATTTACTGAACTTGGCATATAACTGGTGCTCTCTGAGGATCTGAAGAACAACTCTGAGATGCTGCTCATGCTCCGCCTCACTCTTGCTGTAGACCAGGATGTCATCCAAGAACACAATCACAAACTGATCCAAGTAAGGCATGAAAATGCGATTCATGAGATCCATGAATACGGATGGCGTATTGGTTGCTCCAAAAGGCATAACAAGGAACTCCCAATGCCCATATCTCGATCTAAAAGCTGTCTTCGGGATGTCCTGCTCTCTGACTCTGATCTGATGATAACCTGAGCGCAAATCAATCTTCGAGAATACTGAAGCCCCTTTAAGTTGATCAAACAAGTCATCTATCCTCGGGAGAGGGTATCTGTTCTTGATTGTCATGGAGTTCAAGGTACGATAATCAACACATAACCTGGACGTACCATCCTTCTTTTTCACAAGAAGCATCGGGGCTCCCCAAGGCGATCCACTAGCACGAATGAATCCCTTGGCTCGAAGTTCTTCAATCATCTTGTACAATATCTCTAACTCTGACGGTGCCATCCTGTAGACTCTCTCTGACACTGGGGCTGTCCCGGAAATCAAGTCTATAGTGAACTCGATCTTCCGCTCTGGAGGCATACCTGGAAGCTCTTCTGGGAAAACATCTGGGAACTCATCCACTATCCTGGGCAACTGAACTGCTGCTACTGCCATCCGCAATATCGGAGGAGAAGACTCAACTTCACCTCGGGAAAAGGAAAACTCTGGCTCGTCTGGAATGCTAAAAACAACCCTGCCAATGTGGCAGTCTATTCTAGCATACTGGTTCCTCAACCAATCCATCCCTAAGACCACATCATAATCGGCCATCGGGAATTCTATCAATCTAGCGGGGAATTCTCTACCGCTAACTACGATCCGACACGAGGAAAACACTCTATCTACTCCCACAAGTCCGTTACCAGTAAGTATATTGAGCCTTACTGATAATGACTCGGGCTCCAATTCTACCCGTGTCGCGAATCGTGCAGACATAAAAGAATGCGATGCACCAGAATCAAATAAAGCTGAAGCTGGAAAGGAGTTAACGAGAATAGTACCTGCCACTACCTCACCTGGTGCCAATCCTTCCTCCATGGTCAACACCATAGCCTGACCATGCCCTCGGGGTGCTGGTCCCCTCTGTTGAAATCCTCGCTGCCTGCTCTGACTCAAGGCTTGGGCTTGTGCATGCTACTGGGGGTTCTACTGCTGGAACATCTGGGACTGAGGCGGCAAGGGCCTCGACAATGGGTACTACTGCTGCTGCTGCTGCTGGACTGGTGCTGGTCCTCTCACCGAAGAGCTGGAAAGTTTGGACGATGATGAACCACCCCTATTCGGGCAGGATCCAACCCTATGGTCTGGTGCTCCACAGGCCAGACACAACCCCTGTGCCCTGCGACACTCTGCCACTACATGGCCTGGCTTCCCACAATGAGAACAACCCACTGCGGAAGATTGCTTCTGCTTCTGCTGCTGAGAATACGTCGGGGTTGAGTGCTAAACCGATGTTACTGAGGCCGCCCGTCTCGGAGCTCCAATAGTCAAAGCCCTGGCTGTCGGGGCTGGTACTGAAGACTGATTCATCTGGCCGTGTGATCTCTTCCGACCTCCGGCCCTATCCACAATTCTCTGGGAGGTATACTCATGCCTCCGGGCTGCTCTCAAGACTGCATCAAAAGTCTGATGCTCAAACTGCTCAACTGCCAACAAGATCTCTAGGTGAAGGCCCTGCTGAAATCGCTGGGCTCTATCATACTCGGTTGCCACCAAGGTGGGAGCAAACCGACTGAGTCTTGAAAATTCGGCCGCATATCCATCGACCGTCCTGCCTCCTTGCTTTAGATTGGTGAACCTGGTCTGCAGATCATACCGAGCCATGGTATCGAAATACTTGGTCTGGAATCTCTCTCTGAATACTGCCCAAGCAATGGGTGTTGCTAATCCAACGGCCTGCGCTGCCCACCAGCTGCGGGCAAGATCTAACAACTGCAGGCGCACAACGGCCACCTTCTCGTTCTCTGGAGTCTTGGCTGCGTCGAGAATCACTTCAGTATCCTGAAGCCAAGCATCTGCTGCGATAGCATCTTCACTACCATCAAAGAATGGAGGGTTCAGGCACTTGAAGCTGTTGGCCGTGCTGTTACCCTGATGACCACCCCGGGTCAAAGCATCCGCCACTGCCTGTTGTAAGGCATCTCCACGATGATCTTGAGAAGCTATCAAGGTCCTGACGAGTCCTACCAAAGTGCCATTATCAGGCTCGGCAGGCTGAACTGGCTGGACTGGGGGCTCTTCTCCAATAGGCTCGACCCTGGAGGCTACTCCTGAGTGCTGGACTTGATCTCCGGGTTGTTGCTGGTCCGCGGGAGGTACTCCGCCTTGCTGGCCGGCAGGACCACGAACAATGCCGCTGAAGAAGACGACATAGGAAATAATAAGGAAGGACCAGGATAGATCAACGATACAAGCACATGATCAGGACAAGAATTCAGGGATTCAGAAGATACGAGCAGAGATCAAGGACGAATACTGATTGAGACATCTATTCGGTAAACCCTCAGAACCAGAATACTGGAGAGCGGGGGCAGACATAGCCAGCTACGTATATTGAAATGAATTCCATCTCGCTATACGGTCACGGCTGTCTAGATACATGAGGGTTTACTACAAGCCAACAGTCTCCTATGGTCATGAACAAGCCTAGTGTCTCAATCACAAGCAAGTAAGTAAATGTTACAAGATGTATGATCATTAAATATACAATAATAAAGCGTCCCAAATATTACATATTCAGCTGATCATGAAGCTAGTCGTTACAAAATATGAGGACTAGCAAGAGTTTAGTCATACATAATCAACCCTAGGATCTGTCAATCATGTTACAGCCCGTAGGCAGACAGTAAGTAAAGTGCAATCGAGCTAAACAGGTGCTCGTCGGCTAAACGTCTCAAAAGAATAATTTTTACAATAAAGTGGGAGAGCAAAAATAAACCCACTCGTTGCCCGGGTTACGTCTGGTGTTCACCATCGGGCTGGAAAAGCGGTGGATCCTCTGGAGCTACTCCGAAATCTGGCCATACAAAACCAGCTGGGTCAGATCCCAGAAAGAGCAAGTGCCACAAAGGAAGCTTCACTTAGGAACTAAAACCAGCAATCAGCACAAGATATAAAAGTAAGAACTGGAAATAAAGAAAACACATCAGGATGATATACGACGAGATAACCATGGAACTATTCAGATTACCAGGTTACAACCCGTAAACCAAACAAGGACCGGGGTTGTAACCCTTCGTCTAAACAGAACTTAGAATTCTCACCATTTATCGGTAAAATAATACAAGCATTCTGGTCATGCAGTAGTCTGGAACAGGATCAGGACAAGGCTAGACAGGTTAGACTCCATCCCATCACTTCACGGCCAAGCAAGAACTACGGCTTGATACTTTAACTACCTAGGGTTGTCACAAGCCTAATTACTAACAAGATGCAGTGAGATTATTCCACAGCCACAAGCCCTGCAGACCATCCAGGTTACCCAGGTCGAAAGATTAGGGTTGAATTCAGGTGGGTACATCGTCCAGGAAACGCATGTACCCTTAAGTAGCTTGAAGGGTGCAACACATGACAGTGTGTTGGAAATATGCCCTACTCGACGGCAGGCTACAGATCCCAGGCGCGCCCAGATAACGGGATTGCCTGTAGTTGGGAAATCTCTTCATGACTAATGTGTTAATCTAGTTATTAACCTTAGTCCATTTCAATAGGTACTCCTGACCGTGGTACTCAGGAGCTCCCTCCCTAGACATGATGCAAGACAGGACTGGTTTATTTGTACAAGCACAATCGCCCACGGTGTCCATATAATTTATACAGGTCATGTCATGTCAGGTAGCCGTCGCAACAGCTTCTCAAGATATATCATGTCAGGTTATCATGTCAAGTGTACTTGTCAGGAGTGCACCACGGTGGGCCACTATCATTTCATGTCAGGTTTTCTTGTCAAGAGTGCACCACTACGGGTCACTATCAGGTCATGTCAGGTATCATTTCCAAACATATTAAACAAATTCATGATTATCAAGTTCACGACAAAAGGCGTAAGGATATAAAATGGACGTAAAATATCTAATAAAATATCAATATTCAGGGCTATAGAAGAGCCATGCGGCTAAGGCATATGCGGCCAGGAATGATCACATGCGGCTGAAAGAGAACAGCCCATGCGGCTGAATGGATATAGGTTCATGCGGCACGAAATTCGAGTTCATGCGGCTCGAAAAGGTCGGTCTCAAGGCAGTACGGGCGTGCGGCACATGCGGCTGCAGGAGCTTATGGAGGGGTCTCATGCGGCTGAAGGGAATTGGGGTCTATGCGGGTCGGGATCAGTCAGTCATGCGGCTGAAAGGACTCGAGTCCTCATGCGGCAGCGGGAGACTGCGGTCTATGCGGCTCGCGAGTATTGGAGTTCATGCGGCTGAATGGACGAAGTCCCATGCGGCTGCGGGGAGCAATGCCTATGCAGCTGGGAGCAAAGGTGCATATGCGGTTCGGGAAGAAGGGCCCCATACGGCTAGAAGTACAAGAGCCTCATGCGGCCGAACTAAATACTTGCCGCATGAACTTGTCATGCGGTCAAGTCCAGTTGATAGTGCATGCGGTTTCGAAGCTGACTTGCCGCATGAATATTCATGCGGTCAAGTGCTATCATGCGGCTCGGAACTGTGCTTCTTCTCCAAATTTTCGAGAAGAAGTACACCATAAGCCATGGCTTCCAAGCTGCATAACTCTATCATTCGGAGCCCAAATCCGAACTTCCATAGGTCAAAATAGGGTAGAACGAAATTATCTACAACATGGAACCATCAAAACACAGAAATAACAAGATTAAGTAGATCAAAACCCAAGAAATTCGAAAATAAAGTAAACTTTGATCTAGAAGAATCTAGCCATGGAAAGTAAAAATGCCAAGTTCTAAAGTAAGTTAAAATGCTGTAAGAAAGAAAATGAAGCAATAAAATTAGAGTTCCTTCATGAAGCAAGTTGCACTTGCCTAGACCTCTCTCTTCTCTCTCTGGTAGGTAAGAAGTAATGAGGAAGAAGAAGATGAGATAAATGAAGAGAGAGAAAAGAATGGGCTAATAAATACAAATGGTGGTAGTAGGTAGGGGGTTCATCCAAGGGTTCATCATGAACCCAAGCAAAACCAAGCCAGGCCGAACCAACCAACCCGAACCAGGAATAGACCAAGCCAAGAAGGAAATGCCAAGCCATGAAATCATGCAATAAAATACGTACACGTATTCCAAGAATACGTGATACGAACCACAGGCATTACACACATGATGCTTGTGCCATATTAAATTGTTTTCTGACACGACAGTGACCCGCCGTGGTACACTCCTGACAAGATAACTTGACCTAACAATTTGACATGATAACTTGACATGATAATTCTTGATAGTGGCCCGCCGTGGCGCACTCTTGACATGATAAACCTGACATAATATTTCTTGAAATGCTATTGCGACGGCTAGCAGGACATGACAAGATTGAATAACTTGGACACCGTGGACGATTGTGCTTGTACGAATGAACCCGTCTTGTCTTGCATCATGTCTAGGACGGGGACCCTTGAGTACCACGGTCAGGGGTACCCACTGAAATTAACTAAGGCTAACAACTAGAATAATCCAGTAGTCATGAAAAGATTTTCCCAGCTACAGACAATCCTGTTATCTGGGCGCCCCACTTGGGAACTGTAGCCTGCCGACGAGTAGGGCACATTTCCAGCACACTTTCATGTGTTGCACCCTTATTGTACTAATATTCGACCTGGATAACCTAGATGGTCTGCAGGGCTTGTGGCTGTGGAATAATCTCATTGTATCTTGCTAGTAACTAGGCCTGTGATAACCCTAGTTAGTTAAAGTATCAAGCCGCACTTATTGTTTGGCCGTGAAATGTTGGATGGAGTTTACCAGTTTATTCTTGTCTTGATCCTGTACAAGATTGTTACATGACCTGTTTTCTTATTTTATCTTGCCGATAAATGGTGGAAGAATCCAAGTTCTGTTCAGATGAAGGGTTACAACCCCGGTCCTTTTTTGGTTTACGGGTTGTAACCTGGTTATCTGAATAGTCCCATGGTTATCTCATCGTATATCATCCTGTCATGCTTTTCCAATATGTCCTGTCTTTTATTGATTTTGTACAAGATTATCTTTTATATATTCACCTGTCATGCTTTTTCTTAAATTACTGTCTTTTATTATGTAATTATATTCTTGTGCTAATTGCTGGTTTTAGTTCCTAAGTGAAGCCTCCTTTGTGGCACTTGCTCTTCCTGGGGTCTGACCCAGCTGGTTTTGTATGGCCAGATTTCGGAGCAGCTCTAGAGGATCTACCGGTTTTCCTGCCACATGGTGACCACTAGACGGAATCCTGGCAACGAGTGGGTTTATTTTTGCTCTCCCACTCTATTGTAAAATTATTCTTTTGAGGCGTTTAGCCGCCGAGCAAGTGTTAGATCGTGTACATTTTTACTTACTGTCTGCCTACGGGCTGTCACATGATTGGCAACCTAGGGCTGATCATGTATGACTGAAACTCTTGCTAGTCCTCACATTTTGTAACGACTAGCTTCATGATCAGCTGAATATGTAATGTTTGGGACGCCTTACTATTGTATATTTGGTGATCTTACAACTTGTAACATTTACTTACTTGCTTGTGATTGAGACACTAGGCTTGTTATTGACCATAGGAGACTGATGGCTTGTAGATAAACCCTTATATATCTAGACAGCCGTGACCGTATAGTGGAGTGGATCCCATTTCATTATACGTAGCAGGCTATGTCTGCCCCCGCTCTCCAGTGTTCTGGTTCTGGGTCGTTACATATGCATAAGGTATAGTTTTCTCAAATGGCACCCCGGGGCCACGGGACCGATTCGGCCTAGGAGAAAATACGGTATAGCTGTGCTGGATACTAGTACGGGTAATTCAGAGACTTTCAACGGGGCTCGCTACTTGCATTGAAAGGGTCTCATCTAAGAAAGCTATAAATCCAGGATGACTTGTGGTGTCAGTGACCTTCACATATACATTTACACACAATATGATAGTAAATGATAACAATTGACATGGAAGAACATGGTAAGTCTCACACTGCAACGACACGCTCTGCCGTGGATATAAGCTCTAGCATAGTTTACGTTATTATGCATATCATATGCTTGTCTGTAATTTACTAGGATGGCTAGAAAGATCACAAAGTAAGTCATATAATTTCTTGAACCAAATGAGAGCATAGAACTTAATTTGCCACACACCAGTACAAGTGTAATGTACTCATCCTCGCTCTCCACAGGTACCCCGAACCAAGAAGGGCATGCCACTTAACTCAAGGCGACGCTAGTCATTTTGAAGCCTCGTCCGTGTGCCAAAGGCTTTGTTTCAATCCTTGAATCCCCACGATTGCAGGTGTTTTGTGTTTTTGTTGTATATAAAGGAAATGTAATGTATGGAACGACTATCTCATCAGACTCATTTTGTATTTTGTGTCAAGTTGTAAGCCCGTGCGATGCCTATTGTAATGGAGTCTTGTAAATGATGTTCAATATTAATGAAGCAAAGTTTCTTTCCATTTCAAATGTGTTATTCAATTTCTCTACGTACTCTATTAGATGTTGTGTTTCGAATAACCTTATGACTATGCCTTGTGCGATCGTAACTTAGGTTCGCACGGCATCACGCTCGGGGGACGACTATCGGTTCTCCGGAATCGGAGTGTGACAAATCATACTTCTACCTTCTTGAGATACTGCTCGTAATTCACAATCCCGCTTTAGTGTTATCACATCTAGCGATCCGTCGGTCCCATTTCATTACTAGTTATTAATGGTTCCAAACTATTCCCATAACATTTTTCCCATAAAAGCTCATAATACAATATTCATAAAAATTATGTAGTAAAGTGTCAACTAATTCATCCTCATGCATACGTGCACTAACCTTTTGCAATTCTAGCAGTTCATTCTCTATACAATTGTTTGATTCAATAATTAATCAATTCACTGATCATTACAATTTGCTGACAAACCAACATTCAATATAGTGAGGTCAAATTAACAGTTCTTACAAATTTACCAATAGTTTAGTGTTTCAATCAACAAGCATTAAACAAAAAATTAACCACTTTTATCTCAATTTTTTTATTATGACATAATTGATCGTAAGGACTTTAGCAAAGAAAACTATCGATTCTTCGGAATCGGAGCGTGACAAATCATACTTCTACCTTATTGAGATACCGTTCGTAATTCACAATCCAGCTTTAGTGTTATCACATCTAGCGACCCGTCAATCCCAATTCATTACTAGTTACTAATGGTTCCAAACTATTCCATAACATTTTTCCCATAAAAGCTCATAATACAATATTCATAAAAATTATGTAAAGTGTCAACTAGCTAATTCATCCTCATACATACGTGCACTAACCTTTTGCAATTCTAGCATTTCAATCTCTATACAATTGTTTGATTTAATAATTAATCAATTCACTTATCATTACAATTTGCTGACAAACCAACATTCAATATAGTGAGGTCAAATTAACAGTTCATACAAATTCACCATTAGTTTAGTGTTTCAATCGACAAGAATTAAACAAAAAATTAACCTCTTTTATCTCAATTTTTTTTATTATGACATAATTGATCGTAAGGACTTTAGCAAAGAATAAGAAATATAG
Organism: Iris pallida; assembly: GCA_029216955.1. Classification (NCBI taxonomy): domain Eukaryota; kingdom Viridiplantae; phylum Streptophyta; class Magnoliopsida; order Asparagales; family Iridaceae; genus Iris; species Iris pallida. Next base: position 7,212,732 of record JANAVB010006596.1, on the reverse strand, counting down.
TTCTTTTATTAAGGAGTGAAGATAAAGAAAAGAATGATCAAAACCACTCACGAATAGAAAAATGCCAAGAGAAATAGAAAATCCGTTGTAATGATCAAGCCTCGTCTTAGCCCCCTTCTTTTAATTGCACTGGTGATGTTCCAGCACACTTGTTCTTTCTGACTTCCTCTTTCTTTCTCCTAAAGGTCGATATGTGTAAGCAACAACAAAGAGAATGGGGAGGGATCTCACCGAAGATAACTCTAACAGATTATTTCCGATCATATATGAAAAATAACTTTTCAAATCCGATTAGAAATATTCAAGCCAACGTCTATCATTCCAAGCTAATACCAAGGCTGCACAATCATGTCCAAAATCTCCAGCATAACACTTCAACTTGCACCGAGTTAAAGTTAGGACTTATTATCGAACCACGAGAACATAAAAATTCATAACACGATTACCCTAATGCTTGGGGAATTACACCCGTCGAGACCTATCTACAGTAATGCTAATTTGACTTCGTGATAGTAAGATCATCAAACAACATATCTTGTATGAGTGGATTCGACCAATATGTACTACTTTTGGATGCATAAACTACTCAGAGATTCTCTGTGCATACCCATCTAGTAAGGATATCAAAGAAGAGCTTATGGAGGTACTTCGAGAGGACATGAATTACGCACTTCCAGCCAAAGATACAATGATATATATATTCATCCGAATCACCTGCCTAAGGAATCGGAACCCATGCTATTCACTTAGACCAACAACTCTGGTCGTGTGGATGACCTGGGCCGAGTTATGCTAGGGCTGAGATCACTGCTTGTGTCAGTCATCCAAATCACTTTTCTAATTTTAGGCCAAGATGATGGCCAAGATGGCCAAGTCCTGGCACGACTAGCAGGCTGCCCGCCCGCTAGTGAGATAGAGAGAGACTTACCTTCGACAGAGAGGGGTTATCTCTGAGACCTCTCTGTTGTGGCGCTTACAAAATGGTCATATCTCATAAGATATGCTCAGCCCTATAAAACATAATAAAGAGTGATCTCTGAATCCTGTAACAATATTTCAAGGACGGGAGTTGTAGTGCCCCATCCCTACATTGTGCCCCGTTTCTACCTATGGGTGCGCGAGAAAGGAACAATGTCGCTACCGATTCAGTTGGAACCGATAGATCGGGATCGATTAAATTAGTCGAACGGGAACGATTGAATTAAGATCATTTTCTCGTAATGGAAAGGCTTTTTCGGAATTAAGTCCCATATTCAGCGGATTGCGCCACAAGGATAGACTCTGCGGCTGAGTCGGAAGAGACCTCCCATTGCTATGCTTTTTATGCCTCCTCTCCGGCCCTTAGGCCTCCTCCTCCCGCTCTGTCATGCCCTAGTATTGGAATACTAAGGGTAACCAGGCCAGCTACACCATATAAGGTATGCAAACGTCATACGGCGATCGTGGCTATCAAGAGACAAGAAGGTGCATGCTACAATTAAGTCTCCTATTGTAGTGTCCCGTCCCTACATCGTGCCCCGTACTCTGTCCACGGGGTGCGCGAGAAAGGAACACTGTCGCTATCGATTCGGTCGGGACCGATAGGTCGGGATCGGCCGAGTCGATCGAACGGGAACGGTTGAATTAAGACCCATTCCTCGTTATGGAATGTCTTCTTCGGAACCAAGTCCCATATTCAGCGGGCTGCGTCTCGAGGATTGACTCTGCGGCTGAGTCGGGAGAGACCTCCCGTTGCTCTGCTTTTCACGCCGCTTGCGTTGGTTTTGGCTTTGTTTTCTGAATGCGTTTTCGTGAATGTTTTCGATGGTTTTCATGGCTTGCATTTCGAACTCGCATTTCCTATCAAACTCCTTGAATAATGCAGTGTTCTAATCGGTTGCTTGTACGATTTCAGGTAATCGCGTAGGCGACGTCTAGCGCAACCAGCAAGTTCTCTCGCCGAAGTAAACTCAAGGTGAGTGGCTGACCCTTCTCTTCTCGACCCCCTTCTTAGGCAAATCGATAGTGTTGTTGCGGATGAAACAATGAAATCAAGGGCACGAACACGATGAAAATGAACAAGTTTCAAAGAGAATGTAGGCTATATCTTCATAACTAAAAAGAATTGTCTTTGCACGGTCATTGGATAACTCGTGCACGAGGAACGGCTTCCTCGAGCGATACCCCGAGACACGGGATCGTTTCGACCTAGGAGGAAGTAAAAGATAGCTGTGCTCGACGAAAGCAAAAAGATATGGTTAGTCGGAAGAACTTGCAGTGGGGCTCGCTACCCGCGCTGAAAGTGTCGCCGTCTAACCCAGCTATAGTCCAAATATGGCTTGTGATGCCAGTGACCTTCACGAACACAAATTTGCACACAAAATGATAACAACTGACAGGGAAGAACATTTTAAGTCCCAAAGGCGCGGCACGGTCCGCCGGGGGTAAGTTCCGAAGTAAATTACATTATGCTTGTCATTGCACGCTTGAAATTCATTAGGATGGTTAGAAATATTCATGAACTAAGTCATATAAACTCATTCAACCAAATGAGAGCTTGGAACTTAACTTGCCACGCACCAGTACAAAGTGTAATGTACTGATCCTCGCTCTCCAACGCAGGTACCCCGAACCACGAAGGGCGTGCCAACTAGAGCTCAAGGCGGCGTGAACTCTTTTGAAGCCTTGTCCGTGTGAAGGCTTGTTTTCTGGATTTCCTTTTGAAGAAGACCGCACATCAGTCCAAAGAAAAATGACGACTCGACTTCCCGCCATAGCAGGTGGAAATATGTATTGGTTTTTACTTGTATAAAAGGGTGTAATGTATGGAACGACCTATCTCATCGGCGTTCATTTTGTAAGTCGAGTCATGTTGTAGCCCGTGCGGCAATGATTGTAAAGGAGTCTATGTAAAGTTTTATTATCATCAATGAAAAAGTCTATTTCTATTCTAAATGTGTCATTCAATTTCTCTGCGTACTCTAACTTGATGTTGTGTTTCGGATAACCTTATGACTATGCCTTGTGCGATCGCAACTTAGGTTCGCACGGCATCACGCCCGAGGGACGACTATCGATTCTACGGAATCGGGGCGTGACATAATGGTACCAGCGCACGGCTTTACATCCTTTGGCCTCGCGTTTAGAGTTTCAAACCTTTGACCACGCAACGATGAGATAAGTTGTTCCATACAATGAGTCCGTAATAATTTGAGACTGATGCGTTGCCTTCGTATCGCAGAAGTGGCGGAACCCACGGCCGAGCAAGAACAGAGCGCTTCCAGCGGCTCTAGTAGCTCGTATCGTCCGCAGGCCGGACCTTCTAACGATACCATCGAAAGGATGCTGCGTATGATGGAGGCGCAGCAGAACCAGTCTGAGAACCGACATCAACGAGTAGAGGAACGACAGGCCCAGTTCGAAGCTCGCTTCGACGCGCACATCAAACTTCAACAAAAGCAGATGGATGCCCTGCAGCAGATCGTCCAGACATTTGCGGCCAACGGAAATTCTGCGACGGCACCTACCGTCACCGTGCCTACTACCACCGTGCCGGCGATTCCACCCATTGAAGTCGACACGGGGGAGCCCGAGCTTCAACCAGCGGCACCAAAGAAGTACAACTTTGAAGTGTCAGAATTCAAGAAGGCGTGTCGCACCTCTTTCAGCGGCACCGAGGGTCCTTCCATTACGATCGACTGGCTGGAAGAACTAGAAGACCACTTCGAGCTTCTCGGCATCGAAGATTCAAAGCAAGTCGCCTGCGCACAACTTCAACTACGGTTGAACGCGCACGACTGGTGGGCCGTGCGCAAGCGAGCGATTCGACTGGACAACACTACCGCGCCGATCTCTTGGGCCACGTTCCGCAAGGCCTTCGAACTCGAGTACCTTCCGTCTGCCGTTCGCCAAGCAAAGGAAAACGAATTCATGTCATTGAAGCAGGGGAACAGGACCGTGCAGCAGTACGCCGCAGAGTTCAACAAATTGTCCAAGTTCGCTGGTGCGTTTCTGCCTACTGAAGAGTGCCGCGTGCGACGGTTCGAAGTGGGACTACGACAATCTATTGGTGCGCATGTCGGCGTCCCGGAGTACAAGACCACGGGCGAGGCTCTGAATCACGCTCTCCGTCTTGAGAGCCTGCATCCTTCCAGTGCTGACGACGTTGTGCGCCACTCCAATCACAAACGTCCTAGCCATACGGGAGGCAACAACCACACAGCAAAGCGTCCGAACAACGGGGGCTACCAAGGACAAAGCACTAGGTCTCGTTGCACAAAATGTAATTACGTCGGACACGATGCCAGCGAGTGCCGTACCCTGAACATCGACTGTCACTCTTGCGAGAAAAAGGGACACTATGCTAAAGATTGTCGTTCCCGACCGCAACGACAAGATGCGCTGCCACAATCAAATCATCAAAATCGAGGCCCAGTTCCTCGACCTCCTCCGCCCACTCAACCTGTACTACAATATGGCCAAGATCGTCGCCCCAACACTCAGGGCCGCGTCTATGCCATGACTCGAGACGAAGCACTGGAATCAGACACCGTAGTGACAGGTATACTAAAATTCAATAATGTGCCTGCTCGTGTGTTATTTGATTCAGGTGCTTCACATAGTTTCATATCGGCGGACTTTACCGCCGAGCACAAATTCCCTGTAATATCATTAGATCTCGACCTTAGCGTAAGCACGCCTTCGGGCACACCAATTCTCACAAACTTAGCTTGCGCCGGCGGGATTATCTGTATCGGCGGTCAAAAGATCGGTCTGGATATGATAGTTCTAGATATGAAGGACTTTGACATCATTCTGGGGATGGATTGGCTCGGGCCGTACAACGCAACCATTGACTGCGCTGAAAGGAGGGTCACATTCCGCATGCCTGGAGTGTCTGAATTCTGCTACTCGTGTGGTGAGGCGTCGCCGACCTGCATGGTGATCTCCGCAATATCGGCTCGACGGATGCTGCATTCCGGGTGCGAAGGCTATCTAGCTTCCGTTCGAGACATGCGATAGGATGGTGCAAACGCGGGTCAGACCGACGTTGTGGCAGAATTTCCAAACGTGTTCCCGGACGAGCTACCCGACATGCCGCCCGATCGAGAAATAGAGTTCACCATCGACACATTCTCCGACACCCGTCCGATCTCGAAGGCTCCGTACAGAATGGCTCCTGCAGAATTGAAAGAATTGAAGGCACAACTTCAGGAATTGCTCGACAGAGGGTTTATTCGTCCGAGTGTCTCGCCGTGGGGTGCGCCCGTGCTATTCGTGAAGAAGAAGGATGGATCGATGCGACTCTGCATCGACTATCGAGAATTGAATAAAGCCACCGTCCGAAACAAATACCCCCTGCCCCGTATTGACGACTTGTTCGACCAGCTCCAAGGTGCAACCGTATTTTCGAAGATTGATCTACGATCGGGTTATCACCAACTCAAAGTCAAGCCAGATGACGTGCCGAAGTCTGCCTTTCGCACTCGTTATGGCCACTACGAGTTCTTGGTAATGCCGTTCGGCCTGACAAACGCCCCTGCCATCTTCATGGATCTAATGAATCGGGTGTTCCGTCCGTTTGTTGACAAGTTCGTAGTAGTCTTCATCGACGACATCCTCGTCTACTCGAAGGATCGAGCGCAACATGCAGAGCATCTGCGGACGGTACTCCAAACCCTTTGAGAGAATCAGTTGTATGCGAAGCTGAGCAAGTGCGAGTTCTGGTTGGACAGCGTCTCATTCCTTGGGCACATCATCTCCGCCACGGGTATCACAGTCGATCCGAAGAAAGTCGAGGCAGTTGCTGATTGGAAACGGCCCGCATCAGTTAGCGAAATTCGGAGCTTCCTAGGCTTGGCGGGATACTACCGACGCTTCGTGAAGGACTTTGCGAAGATTGCATCGCCGTTGACTCGCCTCACCCAGAAAGGAGTCGCATTCAAGTGGTCAGACGACTGTGAAGCTTCCTTCCAGGAGCTCAAACAACGGCTCGTTTCGGCCCCGATACTTGCTCTTCCTGAAGGGTCGGAGGGATTTCAAATCTTCAGCGATGCTTCTGGCCAGGGCTTGGGGTGTGTACTCATGCAGCGGGATAAGGTGATATCTTTTGCTTCTCGGCAGTTGAAGCCGCACGAGAAGAACTACCCCACGCACGACCTAGAACTAGCGGCAATTGTGTTCGCGTTGAAGCTGTGGCGTCACTATCTCTATGGCGTGGCGTGCAGGTTTTATACGGACCACAAAAGCCTCAAGTATCTCTTCACCCAGAAAGAACTGAATTTGCGGCAGAGGCGATGGCTCGAACTAATCAAAGACTATGACTTATCGATCGACTACACGCCGGGCAAGGGAAATGTGGTAGCGGATGCGCTGAGCCGAAAGTACCTAGCTTCATTATGCATCAACGATCGACTGCTGCGTGACTTAGAAGGAATGGGCATTGAACTTCGAGTTCGTTTCAGAGACGTAAAACTGGCGCAACTGCGGGTGGAACCGAGCCTACTGGAGAGGATCAAGTCTGCACAGAAGGACGACCCATACCTGGAGAAGATGCGGAAGCTGATATCGACAGGGAAAGCGTCCGACTTTGCAGAGGACGAGTCGGGAGTGTTGCGCGTGAAGGGGCGGTTATGCGTACCGGACGACGTAGAACTCAGAAAGGAGATAATGACGGAGGCACACTATGCAAAATATTTCTTGCATCCTGGCAGCACCAAGATGTATAAGGACCTCCGCATTATCTTTTGGTGGCACGGCATGAAGAGGGACGTAGCGCTCTTTGTGTCAAAATGTATGGCCTGTCAGCAAGTCAAAGTCGAGCACCAGCGATCGGGCGGGGAGATGCAGAACCTTGCCATTCCAGAGTGGAAATGGGATCACATCACTATGGACTTCGTTGTTGGCTTGCCGAGGACGCCGCGGGAAAACGACGCCATCTGGGTCATCGTCGATCGACTAACCAAGTCAGCGCACTTTATCGCCATCAAAGTTACTTGGAGCGTCGACCGCCTTGCTCAGATATATCTTGATGAAATAGTTCGGCTGCACGGGGTCCCAGTTTCTATTGTCTCAGATCGGGATGGACGGTTCGTAGCGCGCTTCTGGAGTAGTCTACATTCAGCACTGGGGACCAAGTTGAAGTTCAGCTCAGCTTATCATCCTCAGACTGACGGCCAAACAGAGCGGGTGAATCAAATTCTCGAAGACATGTTGCGACTCTGTGCGATCGACTTGAAGTCAAGTTGGGACGTCCATCTACCGTTGGCCGAGTTTGCATATAACAACAGCTATCAGTCCAGCATCCAAATGGCGCCGTATGAAGCTTTATACGGCCGGAAGTGTAGATCGCCCATTTGCTGGGATAAAGTCGGGGAACGGCAGATACTTGGTCCGGAGTTGGTGGAGCAGACTGTACAAAAGGTCAAATTGATACGAGAAAGATTGAAGATAGCACAAAGCCGGCAGAAAAGCTATGCCGACACGCACCGACGCCCCCTCGAGTTCTCGGAAGGCGACCATGTATTCCTGAAGGTGATGCCTATGCGTGGAGTATCCCGGTTCAGTGCGAAAGGAAAGTTGAGCCCAAGATTTGTTGGCCCGTTCGAAATATTGAAGCGAGTCGCCCCGGTAGCTTACCAAATTGCCTTGCCGCCTGCATTGTCAGAGGTACATGACGTCTTCCACGTCTCACAATTGCGGAAGTACGTGCACGATCCGGGGCATGTGGTAGATTTGGGTAAGCTGGACCTGAAGGCGGACTTATCATATGTCGAAGAGCCGGTGCAAATCTTAGAGCGCAAGGATAAACTTCTCCGCAACCGTGCTATTCCACTAGTCCGCGTCCTCTGGAGAAACCATTCGGTCGAAGAGTCGACATGGGAGCTTGAGTCAGAAATGAAAGAAAAGTTCCCTTCATTGTTCTTGTAGAGGTAGGTTCTATTTTAAGTTTCGAGGACGAAATTTTTTGTTAGTTGGTTATGGTGTAGTGCCCCGTCCCTACATCGTGCCCCGTACTCTGTCCACGGGGTGCGCGAGAAAGGAACACTGTCGCTATCGATTCGGTCGGGACCGATAGGTCGGGATCGGCCGAGTCGATCGAACGGGAACGGTTGAATTAAGATCCATTTCTCGTTATGGAATGTCTTCTTCGGAACCAAGTCCCATATTCAGCGGGCTGCGCCTCGAGGATTGACTCTGCGGCTGAGTCGGGAGAGACCTCCCGTTGCTCTGCTTTTCACGCCGCTTGCGTTGGTTTTGGCTTTATTTTCTGAATGCATTTTCGTGAATGTTTTCGATGGTTTTCATGGCTTACATTTCGAACTCGCATTTCCTATCAAACTCCTTGAATAATGCAGTGTTCTAATCGGTTGCTTGTGCGATTTCAGGTAATCGCGTAGGCGACGTCTAGCGCAACCAGCAAGTTCTCTCGCCGAAGTAAACTCAAGGTGAGTGGCTGACCCTTCTCTTCTCGACCCCCTTCTTAGGCAAATCGATAGTGTTGTTGCGGATGAAACAATGAAATCAAGGGCACGAACACGATGAAAATGAACAAGTTTCAAAGAGAATGTAGGCTATATCTTCATAACTAAAAAGAATTGTCTTTGCACGGTCATTGGATAACTCGTGCACGAGGAACGGCTTCCTCGAGCGATACCCCGAGACACGGGATCGTTTCGACCTAGGAGGAAGTAAAAGATAGCTGTGCTCGACGAAAGCAAAAAGATATGGTTAGTCGGAAGAACTTGCAGTGGGGCTCGCTACCCGCGCTGAAAGTGTCGCCGTCTAACCCAGCTATAGTCCAAATATGGCTTGTGATGCCAGTGACCTTCACGAACACAAATTTGTACACAAAATGATAACAACTGACAGGGAAGAACATTTTAAGTCCCAAAGGCGCGGCACGGTCCGCCGGGGGTAAGTTCCGAAGTAAATTACATTATGCTTGTCATTGCACGCTTGAAATTCATTAGGATGGTTAGAAACATTCATGAACTAAGTCATATAAACTCATTCAACCAAATGAGAGCTTGGAACTTAACTTGCCACGCACCAGTACAAAGTGTAATGTACTGATCCTCGCTCTCCAACGCAGGTACCCCGAACCACGAAGGGCGTGCCAACTAGAGCTCAAGGCGGCGTGAACTCTTTTGAAGCCTTGTCCGTGTGAAGGCTTGTTTTCTGGATTTCCTTTTGAAGAAGACCGCACATCAGTCCAAAGAAAAATGACGACTCGACTTCCCGCCATAGCAGGTGGAAATATGTATTGGTTTTTACTTGTATAAAAGGGTGTAATGTATGGAACGACCTATCTCATCGGCGTTCATTTTGTAAGTCGAGTCATGTTGTAGCCCGCGCGGCAATGATTGTAAAGGAGTCTATGTAAAGTTTTATTATCATCAATGAAAAAGTCTATTTCTATTCCAAATGTGTCATTCAATTTCTCTGCGTACTCTAACTTGATGTTGTGTTTCGGATAACCTTATGACTATGCCTTGTGCGATCGCAACTTAGGTTCGCACGGCATCGCGCCCGGAGGACGACTATCGATTCTACGGAATCGGGGCGTGACACCTATGGTCTCACAGAGCATCTATGTCTCAATCAATCAAAACAAGAAGCAGTAAACAATAATCATATAAGACAAAGCAGTAAGGCATCCCCGACGCTTCATCAAAATAAATCATGAACCTAGCTATACAAAATGATAAGCTAGTGCCGAGAGTCATTGGTACATAACCGTAGTCAGCTGTAATCTGATTTAATTATAATTAATAAAAGGAAACTAATGTCCAGAACAGCCGGCTAAACAGGTGCCGGTTGCTAAATGCCAAATACAAAATAGAAGATATCAGAACAGTGAAGAAGAAACCCACTCATGGTCCCTAGCGCCCATACTCCTGGTGTGCACCATTGTTTAGGTAGAAGGCTGGATCCTCTGGTGCTGCTACGATATCTGGCCAAACAAAACCAGCGGGATCAGGCCCCGAATAGCAAGTACCACAAGGGAGCACATAATGAATAAGACAAAATCCAATGAGTAAATTAAGACCTAATTCAAGAGTTATAGGCTTATACCATATCATCGAGACAATACGACACCCTTACAACCAAACAAGGACAAACGATGCCAATATCGTACCGAGATAAGATATATCCTATAACCATGGGTAGGTGAAGGGCTTCTGATCGCAACTTCAGTCCATAGCCTATCACAGCACAATAGCCCAACCCAACAACCAAACAAGAACATGGGTTGGACAACGCACCACGATAGTCCATGTTCCTCAGTTGCTAACAGAAGAAAACATATCACAAACAAGTCGTCTTACAAGCGGCCAATCAATCCTACGGCTTTCTATGATTTTTCTAGATTATCCCAGTAATGCAATATATAGGAATTCTCAGATCATATCATATCCAAGCAGAGCTAGCCAATCCATTATATATACATATACACGTAGCACATTGATTATGCACCGGTCCCCCGTAAGGCTACCGTGCTAAACATGTAACACAGCACGTATGAGTCGGATATAGTCATCCACTATAGGCGGATGAAACAGTATCCGTGGCGGCCAACCCGACACGTTAGGACAGGGCCAAGGGTGGTTAGTAACGTACGATCTCGAGATTCTGTTCCCTCCCAATGCTTCTACCAATTTAAGTTGCTTAGATTAACCCTATCTTGATCTTGAAATCACGTGTCGTGGTCACCTGGTCATCCTCCTATATGTCATACTATAGTACGTGTACCCTAAGTATGAATCTGCATCGGCTTAAGGAGTCCCAAATCTAGATCCATGCTTAGTGTAATGCATCAAACAACTATCAATATACCACGACACTATTACTGACCAATTACCATGACTGTGCTGGAAGGTACACATGTATTGACATATAACACGAATGATCACTTGGCACGCAGAGTCACACCTCAGTGCACTCATTAAATAATACCGCAGTGCATACTAATATTGTATCTCAATACCCACTTAGAATAGATACCAGCACGTATACAGGTAATCAAGTCAGGAACACGGTCAAGTCAGGAAGTCACATGGACCCCTTGTGACATAAAAGTCACATAGGACACGCAAGTCTCAGATATTAACGACACACTAAGGTCAGGACAAGAAGTTAAGGTCAAAGGTGCACAAGGTGTGCAAGGTACAATGGGCACAAGGTACAAGGTGCACAAGGTATAAGGTTAAACGTGCGCAAGGTGTAAGGTGTGCGAACCAAAAGGTGCACGAGGTACAAGATGCGCAAACAAAAAGGTGCGCAAGGTATAAGGTGCGCGGACCAAAAGGTACGCGAGGTGCAAGATACGCAGACCAAAAGGTGCGCGAGGTGCCCAAACCAAAAGGTGCGCAAGGTGCAAGGTGCGCGGACCAAAAGGTGCACGAGGTGCAAGATACGTAAACCAAAATGTGTGCGAGGTGCAAAGTGCGCGGACCAAAGGTGCACAAGGTGCAAGGTGCGCAGACTAAAAGGTGCGCGAGGTGCAAGGTGCACGCACCAAAAGATATGCGAGGTATAAGGTGCACGAGGTGCAAGGTGTACACGAGGTGCGAGAGGTACACGAGGTGTCCACGAGGTGCGCGAGGTGTCGTCCCTACCAGCAAGCTTTTGGCCATGTAGTTTTAGAAACTTCCAATGTCCATAACTTGGGCTATAGGACTCGAAATTGGACAAAATAAAGATCTAAACTGAATGAAATTGAATTCTCTACAACATGGAACAAGTAGTTTTTGAAAAAGAATAAGTTTGATAGATCAAAACCATAAAAATTCATAAACCCTAGTTTTTGGAACATATATCTACTCAAAACTAGCCATCAAAATCGAAAATACCAATACTAAACTTGTAGAGGATGATGAGAAGAACAATATAAACAAATCATATCAAAGAAAAAAAAAATCAAAAAATAAAAAATGCAAGAATCTCTCCATTTGGTGCAAGGTGTACTTGCCTAAAAGTTTGTTTGAGAAAAATAAATGAAAGAGTGAATGAGGAGAGAGTGTGAGGAAGAGAATATATATAGGGGTTGGGTTGACTCAAAAAAACCTTAATCTTAAGCATGCTCTTAACCATATGACTAATGACATGTTAAATGTTACATGATACAACTAATTAAATTATTTAAATAAAATTCTAACCACAACACGGCTCATATATCTTATCATCGAAGTAGTGAGCCATACAAACAGACAAGAACAAGGGGTGGCATACTAATCCACGACGAGATACTGTTCCATGCCATGGCCAGTTACAAATATATGATACATACAATCAAGATACAGGTGCCAAATACCATATATAGAAAAATAAAAAATTTACGTATTCCGGGAACGATAAGTGACACGCTCGATCCTCCCCCCCTCCCCTCCCCCCCCCCCCCCCCCCCCCCCCCCCCAGCCTCCTCCTCACCGTCCGTCCATCAGTTATTGGCGGGGGAGGGGGCTGCAACCATGGAGGAGGAGAGGGTGGGAGAGAAGCAGCGGGGGAGAGAGGGGCTGCAGCCGCGGAGGAGAAGCATCGACGGCGGGGGAGAAGCAGCGGCCTCCTCCTCCCTCTCCACCCCCACCTCCCCTCCCCCCTCTCCTCCCTCCTACTCCTCCCGCTCCTCCACCCCCTCCGATCTCCTCCTCGCCATCCATCCACCAGTTTTTTTGACAGTCCATCAATAGGAAGGACTAAAAAAAAAGGACAATCAAAGTAAAAAAAAAATTCGATCACAAACTTATAAATAAAATAAAATAAAATATGTAGTGCATTCAGCAATCAGACTTGCCTTATCCTATTCCCCTAATCAGACTTGTAAAGCTGCAAAGTTCCAAATAGATGATTCGGCAGCAGTAACGAGTACTATATTAGTACTCTCTCCATGGTTTTGGTTCTATGTTGATTAAATAAAATGATTGCAATCCAAGCCAGCTAAGCTTCTCCTTGTGACCTTTTTCCTGGCTATATATAATTCCCAGACAAGCAGGAGGAGGGCCATTGAGGATGAAACACATGAGAAGGGCCATTGAGGTGCTCCTCCCCGTCTCCATACTCTCCTTCCTGCTCTCCTACTACTACTCGTGCCTCCCCTGCTACGTCCACTCCGTCACCTCTCTTCTCCACAGCCTCAACCACCACTTCACCACCAGGAGGGCATTCATGTTCCTCCTCGCCCACGCCATCATTCTCTTCCTAACCAAGACCTCGGCTGCAGCCTCTCTCAACAGTACTACTCTTTCCTACGAATTTCTCACCAGGGAGGATCATCATCACGGCGTCGACCAGCTGCTAGTCCACTTCCTGCAGCTACCGGACGATTCTGTCGACGTCGAGCTCGAGGAGCTGCATGCAGTACTATACCACGTGGTGGAGAAGAGTGCAGTCGACGTCGTAGAAGAGAGTACTGTTGTGCTGCTCGACTTACATAGCGCCACCGATCAACAGTTGCTGTTGGGACCGCTGTCAGAATCAGCAGAGGAAGTCGTGGAAAAGAAAGCTTTAGAAGCTGGGAGCACTGTCGGGTGTTTGGCAGTGGTGGTGGTGGAGGAGGAGGAGGAAAAAGAAGAAGAAGAGGCCGGCTATGCCGAAGTAGACGGAGCGGAGCTCGCGATCGCCGACGAGCTGGATTTTCTGGACATTGACGACCTGAACAAAAGGTTTGATGAATTTATACAGAGGGAGAAGAGAAAGATGAGAATAGAAGCTTTGCAAGTGATCTTGGTTTGATGGACTCATGGAGTACGCATATATGGCCTAGAAGAAAGAAGACAATTGTCATATATATAGTTTACACATTCATGACACTGTTCTTGCTTCTTTCAGTACTGTGTGTAAATATATGCATATAGGAAAATAATGTAGGGATATTGTCTTGATCTGATATTTGAGAGATCAAGCTGGCGTGATTATCGTACCTGATAATGCTTTTGTAACCATGCGATGCTTTGTTGTATATATATATTTCTTTTCTTCATATGATTTAATTTAAGTGCAGGGCTGGCCTCCCCGGAGTAAGCCAGACAAGCCATCGGACTTGAACAACCCTCTCGTTAGGACAACCTTCCAGGCCCCTAAGTCAGCAACTTTCCTCCAATAGATCTTTCGCGGTCGTTCCCAACTCCTCTCTGTCAATTCAATTAGCAATCCACTAGGCACATGTTTTGCGTTCCCACTGGAAAGGTCTCGAGTAGTTCAAGAGTAGGAACTCGGAATTCGAACTCCACACCATCGTCATAATTGAAGACTTCGATGCCACTGCCAATTCCGTTCGTCATTAAATTTTTGATATCTTTTTTTGATGTCAAGGGCAAAGAGTAACCAAAATTAGTTTTGGCTAGGACGACCCATTCTCTTGGGTCGGCCCTGTTTAAGTGTATAGCTCAAATTAGTGTATAGCTCAAATTAAATTAATATTGAGAGACAATTAGTCTTTAATTCTTGCATCAATCTGCAGGATTCCGGTCACATTTTTTCCGGAGGCCAGTTAACTATGTTTTAGTCAACATAATAATACATAGTATCATGACTTGAGGAGCAATTTAAATGCCTACAAAAAATAAAAATTTCCTGTGTAGCTCAGCGTATTGGAGAAGTTGACAATTATATCAAATTCTTTTGGAGGACAAGAAGGAGATTGGTGTTGGGAGGACAACAAGGATATTGGTGTTGGGATTCTGGGCCGTCTTTCTGCAAGTGCCCTGACTGGTCGACCGGTCACATAGACCGAACCGGTTTAGTCAGTTGCTATTTTGGATTATTAATTTCAGGGTCACGCGCCGATCAACCATTCACTATTTTTTATAAATTTATTCACAATAAAATTTTGAAAAAAATAGTAGGTCAACACTGATCTATTCCGGAAAAGCTATTGATTCATGGGTCAGCCGGTTGAACCGACCGCTTCACACTGCTAGTCACTCGAAAGTTGGTTCATGTGTAGGTACGTGGGATCATATTGCATAACTATACCAAAAGACCTAGCGTTCTTTTTAATGACAATCCTACAGAAACCATCTAGGTGACGTTTGGATGAAGGTTTGGTATTTCTAGAAATCCATTTCCATTGATTTCCAAATGAATTCAACATTCTCATACTCATGTTGGTTAGGTTGGTAATATGTAAGAAAATTTTAAAATTTTTATTTCCAAGTTTGGTTCAGACATGAATGAGAATGTTACTTTCTTTTGTTTTTCACAAATATCCTTTAGTTAATTTCACGATGCTACTATTACTTGTGTTTCTTAAATGGTATCATTCGGTATTATACTGTCCAAATTTTTTATAATTAATACTTCCAACCAACGTTTTCAGAAAAGCAAAAAATATTTTCAAAGGTGGTCTTAGCTAGGTTTTATTTTCTTACAACTATGAAAAATTAAAGCCCCACATATTCTTTTTCAAAATTTAATTTTAGACTTACCAAATGTGGACAGAGAACCGCGGCGATGCGCACCCCACCACCTGCTGAGCACATCCCATTTAAAAAAATAAAAATAAATTCCTATTCTACCGTCTCTCTCCCCCTGCTCTCCTCCCCCACCCGCTCCGCCGACCCCGACCCCTCCTCCTCCCGACCCCCCTCCTCCTCCTCCTCCCCCTCCCCCGACCCTCCTCCTCCTCCCGACCCTCCTCCTCCTCCTCCTGGGTCGGAGGATCGGAGGAGGCGGAGGGGTCGGGGTCGGCGGAAGGGGCGGGGAGGGAGGGGAGCAGGGGAGGAGGATGGTAGAATAGAAAT
Organism: Iris pallida; assembly: GCA_029216955.1. Classification (NCBI taxonomy): domain Eukaryota; kingdom Viridiplantae; phylum Streptophyta; class Magnoliopsida; order Asparagales; family Iridaceae; genus Iris; species Iris pallida. The sequence goes on along the minus strand of JANAVB010006596.1, from coordinate 7,197,010 downwards.
TTAATTTTTTTTTTTAATTTTTTTATTTTAAATAGGATGTGCTCAGCTCCGCACCCCAAAATTTATTCCCCTCCAACTTATAACCAAACGACACCTATAGGTTAAGAGAAATTAGCAGAGTATATATATATATATATATATATATATATATATATATATATATATATATATATATATATATATATAGAGAGAGAGAGAGAGAGAGAGAGAGAGAGAGAGTATATATATCTCTCTCTAGAGAGAGAGAGAGAGAGAGAGAGTATATATATATATCTCTCTCTCTCTCTCTATATATATATAGAGAGAGAGAGAGAGAGAGAGAGAGAGAGAGAGGATTTCTTTGATATGCAGTAGGACTTTCTTGGCTTCTGCTTTGTACATTTTTTTTGTATTGGGGTTGTACAGTTCATGGCAATTTTGTAATAGTCTTCTAACCATAGACTAGTTATTTTAATAGTGATATCATTCACCATGGTTTTTTTTACTTGTTAAGAGTTTGCATGTAATCTTTTGTGTTTTCTGTGTCTTGAGCTTGATCATTGTGTTTTTTCTCAAGAGCCGGTGGCTAGTTCATTGTTGGTATCCGAGTCCCTTGTCGCTCGGTAGGCTATTTAGACTAAAGTCTCCCCATGACGTTGAACTGCTCTCATGGGCATGACACATCTAGAATTATCTAATGTTAATTGCAAACTTATGCAAAGTTAAATATAAGCAAGTAAGAATGGACAATCAAACACTTACAAGAAATGTCAATTGGTAGAGGAAATAAATGGATATCCCATTATATAATAGAACATATGAAAGTGATAGTTTAAAATAAAGGGATAGCTACTATCATGAATAAAACGTACTTTCTTTCTTTGTTTATAATTGCTCAAGCTAGTCTTGGAGTTGCACAATTATATGAGGAGCTTGGTGATTAATAGCAAGTCGGTCAATAGCTAATAACTAGATGGAGATTTTAACAGCATATCTCAACAAAGTCAAGTCGTCTATGATGTAGAACCTCTCGTCGGCGTGATGCATCTTGAGTTATCTAATGTAAACTAGAAACTTAATGCAGTAGTCAAGCATGGACTAAGAATCGACAAGCAACCACTCACCAGACATATAGTAAAGAACTAACGAAGAAAGAATATTTTTTAAATTTTGGGCTGATGGTCATCTGCTTTTTAACTGAAGTATCTCAAATTCATATTTCGTTCAACGATCTGAAAATCTGTTTAGCGGTTATATTTTGAGTAGCCAACGGTGGTGGAGGGAGTCCGTGCGATGTCTGTTGCGAACATAGCAATCATAATGAACAATCCCTACTTTGAATAGATGGTTCATTATGAACCATCTCTGCTTTTGAATAGATGCGCCTAGCTACATCTCATGACAAAGAACTGACATTCACAAGGGTTCTCGTTGAAATTGTCATGTTAAGGTTCCGCAGAACCGATAATTAAGTCATCACTGGATGTAATGTCGTACAAGTCTATTACTTATACAAGACAAGAATTTGGACGGTTGAACAATCATCTTTACCAAGGTCAATGCAATGGAAAAATAAGCAGACGATTGATACACAAAAAATAATTTTTTTTATTGATAAGTTTGCAACGGAATACAAATGCTTTCAATAGCCAACAAAACTATGCCAAACTTGGCTTACAATTCACGAATCTAATACAAACAATGTTCCATACATTATATATATTTTTTATTACAAATATATAACATCTTCAATTAATTTCCAAGATAACTCTGAATGCCTTTGAACTTCCACGTTATTACCTGCACCTGTAGGAGAAAGGGTCAGCACATTGAAGAATGCATTGGTGAGTGGTATCAATCCGACTCACCTAAATCAATACAGTAATTATTTGAAAGCAATATAAATTTATTAGGAGATTTTTCTACCTTTTTAGGAGCTGTTGACAATTCATAAACAGAAATATAAAACATAAACATGACTCGTCACCTATACATCAATGTCTTACCTACAACCGATTGTCCATTCCCACAAAACAAGGATTAACACTTAACATCCTTGCAATTTAATCATTAGCAATGTAGTCTATCTACATGACGAGCAATAGTGATTCCACACCAAGAAGGAATATACAGGGTATTACGACACGTTATTTCAGAGCATTTAAGTAGGAATCATTAGCAATGCAATACATTGTGCTTGCAGCACGTTCCACACAATTTTCTCTTATGTGTCGATACGGTCTCGGTATTCCGGATGTCGTTCGAGGAAAGCCAAACATTATGAATAAGTTATCCACGATCATGCAAATGCGTATGCTCTAAGCTATAAAACATATATAATGCATGATAATGAAAACTGAAATAAATGCAATGCAATCTCTATTAATCATATAGTAGTCCGTCCCTACATCGTGCCCCATTTTTCGTCCATGGGGTGCGCGATAAAGGAATACTGTCGCTATCGATTCGATCGGGAACCGATTGATCGGGATCGATTGAATCGATTGAACGGGAACAACTGAATTAAGATCATTTTCTCGTTATGGAATGACTTCATCAGAATCAAGTCTCATATTCAGCGGGTTGTTCCTCGAGGATGAACTCTGCGGCTGAGTCGGAAGAGACCTCCCATTGCTCTGCTTTTCATGCCTTATTTGCTTCTTTGGCTTTGGCTTTGGCTTAGTTTTCTGAATGCATTTTTGTGAATGTTTTTGATGGTGTTCAGGACTTGCGTTCTTCGAATTTCACATTTCATACCGAACTCATTGAATAGCGCAGTGTTCTGATCAGTTGCTTGTGCGATTTCAGGTGATCGCGTAGGCAATGTCTAAGTGCAAACCAACCGGTCCCTCACCGTGATCAACCCAAGGTGAGTGACTGACCCTTCTCCCCCTTGACCCTCTTGTTTTTTTAATAAATCGATAACATCGATGCGAATGAAATGTTAGATGTAAAGGCACGAACATAACTGCTTTATTCTATATAACTGCTATATGCTTGCTATATTATTCATGATATAGAACTGTGTTAAACAAAAAGATGGACTCATTGATTAGATGCCACGACAAGGCGGGACATGATGAAAATGGTTAAGTTCTCATAATATAGACCATGCTTGAGTAAGTAGTTTAGTCTAGCACGGTCATGGACAACTTATGCATAAGGTAAAGTTTTCTCGATTGGCACCCCGGGGCCACGGGACCGATTCAGCCTAGAAGAAAATACGGTATAGCTGTGCTGGATACTAGTACGGGTTATTCGGAGACTTTCAACGGGGCTCGCTAATTGCGTTGAAAGTGTCTTGTCTAACAAAGCTATAAATCCATGATGACTTGTGGTGTCAGTGACCTTCACATATACATTTACAAACAATATGATAGTAAATGATAAAAATTGACATGGAAGAACATGGTAAGTCTCACACTGCAATGACACGCTCTGCCGTGTTACGTTATTATGCATATCATATGCTTGTCTGCAATTTACTAGGATGGCTAAAAAGATCACAAAGTAAGTCATATAATTTCTTGAACCAAATGAGAGCATGGAACTTAATTTGCCACGCACCAGTACAAGTGTAATGTACTGATCCTCGCTCGATCTCCACAGGTACCCCTGTCACGACCCGTACCCTGATTAGGGGCACAAGAACGTGGGTACGTCCAGCCTACGCCGCAGTGTCGGCGGTAGAACGCTGTATAGGTCATCTATAAAATCTAACATCTAACAACAAGATATATAAACCTGTCATCTCCGTACGGAGGTATAACATAAAATCTCAACTCTATATCTCAAACACAAGTCTAGGAAAGATAGAGCATGATATGGAATCAGATGAAAGGAAGAGACTGAATATAAATAGAGTTATCACTCCACACAAAGTAGATGTCCAACACAGATAAGTACAAGACCTAAAATATAACTAAGTCACAACTAACAATCGGAATAGTCCGATACAAAATGAAAACTATAAACACTAGACTAGACTAGGCACCCTCTACTGAGCTAGATGCTCCTCAGGCTCCTGAAGGTCACCCTCATGTGTCCCATAGAAGGTAGGACAGTCACCCTCATCATCTGTAATATTTTCAATAGGTCCAGTTAGGACAGAAACGAGCATAATACATCTCACGCAGTTCATATCATGTTAGGAAATGTAAAGCATGCAAAGAGTAAGATACATGGATTGTAAAGAAATATATATAAAAATGAAAGAGATTTGATAACTGAAAATATCTATATATATGATAAGTAAGAACTGTAGGTAACCTGTGATTTAGAGCATGAGATGGTTATATAAACGGGTTAGGACAATTCAAGGGTAACTCCATCATACGTGAGTGTACTATGGACATATACATGATTTCACAAGATTTCACAAGATGAGATTTTGATCACATAACCATTTCCTACTCACCCTCCCCAATCAATACACAAGGATCCAGTCAAGTTACGTTACCTTGCACAAGAGATTTTTATCATGTTTGCTCACGTGATCATGAGAGTACAAGATTGTACAAGAGTATACATAAATAGAGGTGTACATGAAATACAAGATGTTCGTGAAAAGCACATGACAACTGTATTTGATGCACCCCGAGGGGGATAACATCGCATGACAAGATCCATATAGTACCAATCCGTGATAATAACGTGACAGCATCATGTAAAGTAATCTAGAGCATGAATATAAATCCTAATAAGTATGAAATGATCAGAGAATGTACTCGCCTGTCACCCTGTATGACTGATATGAATAGACGATCGAACTGGTATCACAGAGTCCTATTTAGAGTAAAACAGGTCACAATATATCCACAATGGTAAAAATAGAGTATACAATGCATACTACATGATTCTAGGTCAATCTGGTCAAAAGTCAACTTGGTCAACTCTAACAGTCAAACTAGGTCAACTTAAGTCATACTAGGTCATAAGGAGTCAACTAAGTCAAACAAGGTCAAGTAAGTCAAGGTTAGTCAAATCTAGCTCAAACTTAGACTAACTAAGGTTTTTTTAGGTCAAAGGTCACTTGGTCAAATTAGGATTAGCCCCTAATGGCCATAGGCTAGTAACTATGACCATAGGCTAATCACATAGGTTTCCATATAAACCTATATCTAGAAAGTCTCATATATATACATATCTATATATATAGATATACACAAGTCTATCTATTACATATATATATCAATATATGTATACACTATATATAATACAAAATCACACACACATATATATATATATAATGACACACACATATATATATATATATATATATATATATATATATATATATATATATATATATATATATATATATATATATATATATATATATAATAACATATATAACATATATAGATAGTGAGAGAGGGAAATAATGAGAGAGTGAATTAGAGAGAGTGCATGAGAGAGAGGGAGAGACAGTGAGACTCACTGGACACAGGGGGGGTGTTCTGAAATCTCAGAAACTGAGATTTGGAAACACACTCACACACACAAAACACATATATATACACCTATGTATATATACACACATATCTACACAAATACCCATGTAAATACACCCAATTCCCACCCACACACACACACATACATATATACATGTATATACAATACTAATACATATCAATACATGTATATATAACATTAAAAACCATTTTGAAATTCGTTTTAGAAATCTGGGAATTAATAACAAAACTGGAAAATGTTCACTGAACAGTGGGTTGGGGGTAAACCTAAAAACATCCTCAAAACCCGACTAAGGTGTCCAACCAACGGCTGATAATGGTGTCCCTAGGTGTCCTCTAGAGTCTAGGGGGCCTGACATAATGTCTAGACAGGACACGACATGTCAAACTCACTGGAAACCCAATCGGGTAAACTGACACAGGCCACACTCTACGCTGTGTCGTGCACGGGTTCCTCGCCCTCATGGACACACCACGAGACACGACACGTCTCGTGGTCATGCACACAGGTCGCCTAGGTCTAGGGCTAGCTTTTAGACACCCTGAAATGTGTCCAAAACGTGTTTTGTCCGAGCTACGTGCGCGTATCAGAGGTCGAAATAGTGCATTTTAGACCGCGTCGTGCACGGATTCCCGTGTCTCGTGTTCGCGACACAGGACACGACACGTCTCGTGATCGTGTCCATGTGTTCGCCCAAGGGTAAGCTACCTCCTCGTGTCATCACGAGATGCCCATGTGGCGTGTCCGTGCGACACGACACGTGCAAAGTGTCCACTGTGCGGTGTGTACAGTTCAGTATAAATCTCGTGTTCGTGTCAGAACTTCCTCGACACGACACGAGAAGCCGTGATACTTGCGGGGGGGCATGTCAGAGGTTGCCCCTACCTCTGTGCCAAATGGTACGTGTCCATGTGGTGTGAGGAGAGAGAAAACAGGGTCGAGTAGCAGAGGATTTTTCGTGTCTGTGCACAGTGTAAAAATGTGGGTTCGTGTCCGATTTGGACCCGAAAAAGAATCTAAATTGTGCTCAGTCAAGTGGGTACATGTTCTACTTGTCTAGGGCTACAAGAATATGTAATTTGTTTTGCAAAATAACAAAGTTCAATCCTTTGGGGCATTTCATCAAACAAGGTTTTATAACCTAGGATACGTGTCCGATACGGACACCAAACCAACCCTAGATTCTACCAAACTTGACCCACAGCTAGGGTATACCTATATGCATGCATTTATAAAGGAAAAACACAATATTAACTAGGTTTATAGGTATTTACCTATTGAGTGAAAACTCAAGATTTTAATGGAAGGGGGGTATGTCCTCTTCACTTGTTGGTGTCCACAGCTATGTGTCCAGCTTGCTAGCCTCCCATAGCACCCTCTGGGTTGTAGGAACCCAATGCAAAAGACTAGGATGAGTTTAGAGCTAATTTGAAGAAGTTATGAAGGTTTGATGGAAATAGGAATTTTTTTAGGTTTTGAAACATGTAAATTTGTATGGAATGAATAGATGGGGTTATATAGGAAGGGGGCATGCTAGGGGGTGCCCTTGGCTGCTCATGGCAAGGGGGGTGTCCTCTTGCCTTCCTTCATGGTGAAGGCAAGGATTTCTAGGTAAAACAATGATATTTTGAGGGTTTTAAAAAAAATATCTAATATGTAAATATCCTAGATATTTTTCTACCTTGACTAATATGCAATATCCATCCTCTAGTCTCTAGGTTAGTGGCTAACCTCTAGATTAGGGTAAACTAGGTTAGGGACTCTCATGACAATAATTAAATAATAATAATTCACATAAATCTAATAGTTCCAATAATTTTCTAGTAAATTACCAAATACCCCTTAGGCTAAAAAGCCCTAACTTGATGTTCTAAACCTATGGCTAGGCTCATATGATCATGGTTAGTCTCTAGGTTAAGTAATCTCTAAGGTTGCACTAGCAAAACATCAAAATCACAAGTCGTGGTTTTAAATAGTTTTAAAATAACTAAAAATTACCAAAAATTATAATATGGTTTAAATATCATTATTAAATAATTATAATTATAAAATTTCAAAATTACCCTTATTTTAGAAACTGGGTGCTACAAGTCTACCCTCCTTAGAAAATTTCGTCCTCGAAATTAGAATGGTCATACTCCTTCTAGGTCAAACACCCCAATAATCACAGTCTCAACACACAGTCCGATAATCATATGCGTCTGTCCAAAATCATGATACTCGGAATCTTCGTCATGCTAGTGAGCAAGGCTACGATATTCACAAAGTCCTCGACTAAGGTACATACCTCTAGAATCATGGTATTTAAAATTTTCGTATTGCCGCATGCCTGGCCGCAAAAACCTTAAATTTCTACACCCAAGAAATACGTCCAAAATCTGACTATATGTCCTCACTATGCCAGCTAACATGACTATAGAAGACTCTAGATCCCATAATCGAGACGACCTAGCCCATACGACTTATCTCAGAAGAAAATAATTTACAATGAAAAATCCGAACAAAATTTTATCAACTACAAGGAACAGATAAAATCAAATTTCAAGACAGTTATAAGGAGGCAAATACGGAAATAGAATCGAAAAGGTTGGAACCTGTAATCAGCTCTCCCTCTGCCTGTGCATCATCGACTGCCATGGCGAAAGCTCGCCCCGACTGGCCTTCCTTGGCCTGCTGCTGATGCTGGACAAACCTCTGCTACTGAGTCTGCAACGATGGTCCCGTCTGCTGCCATGTCGGAGCCCTAGCTCCTGCTGCTGCCTGAGCCAATCGTGCCAAGTTCTTGGGACACTCCTTCAACTGATGCTCTGCTGAACCACAAAGCAAACACAGGCCCTGCCTCTTCCTGTAGTCGTCCCATCCGTGACCTTGCTTCTTGCAGAAGTTACATATAGGGTGCTGTTGCTGCCTGGGTGCCTGCTGGTGAAGTATATGTCCCTGGCCCTAAAGCGGCTACTGAACTGGCCTCTGCTGTATGTGAGGGCGCTTGGCTGGCCCTGCACTAGAACTAGCCCCTAAGGTATCACTGCCCCTCTTCGGCTTGAGGCCGAAGTCCTCCTCTGCAATCTGTGCGTCCATTAATATCTGATCGAACGTCGCATTACGACGTCCCGAGGTGCGGGTGCGCACTGTATGAATAAGTCCCCTACGGAACTTACGAGCCTTCTGTCCCTCATCCTGGATCATATCGGGAGCGAACCTGCTAAGGCGGAAGAACTCAGCTGCATACTCGTCCACCAACGAGTTCCCCTGTACTAGACCCACGAACTGGCCCTCTAATGCTGTAAGAGCCACGTCCGGGAAGAACTTCTCCTTGAAGAGCCTCCGGAAGTTCTCCCATGTCAGCCCTCTCACCGACGCATGAGGATCCGTGCGGTACCATATCAGCACAATGTCGAAGAATCGGCTGGCTGCGGCCGAAACCCAAAGTGCTCTAGGAAGCTCTGCCAGCTCCATGCTCCGCTGCACATCCTCTAGCCAGTCGTCTGCATAGAGGATGCCCTCCGTGCCCGTGAAGTCCCTGGAGCTCATCTTCCTAAAGTCTAATACTGTCCCCGGCCTGGACTGCTGCTGGTACGGCTGCTGGCCAGTAGGGCCCTGTACCGTACCCGGTGCCACTCTCTCTACTGCTGCCAGTGCAAGTTGATGCGAGTTCTGCATGCTCTGCCTCAGCATCTCAATCTGACGGTGTGACGCCTCCGACTGGCGCTGCGATGCCTCTTCCTGGGCCCGCTGAGTCTCCATCATCTGCTGAAGGAGAAGGAACATATGATGTGTATCCGTCGGTATCGGTGGTGGCGGCAGCAGCATCTCCGAAATGACGACCGAAACCCTCTGGGATGGAGGTAGTAGACCTCCCTGTGCAACTGCCAGGGTCTCCGGGATAGTGGAATCACTGGGGCAGACTCGTGAACCTCCTCCTCAGCCTGATCAGATCTATCGGGCAAGCTACTCGATCCAGTGGCCTGCGGGTGCGTCTTCGTCATCCTGGAGACGGATTGAAACAAAGAGATCAATATGGCACATGAGTAGATTTATCAAGGAAGGACAATTAATTTAATACAAGGAGAGTAATCATGAAAATCAAAAGATCAAAAATTTCCTCGGTGTGATTGAGAAACTTCTATCATGTCCTAGGTCCTACGTCCTAATTGCAGGCTCGTAATTAGTACTCTAAGTCGAGCACCACTACGAGATCGCACTAATTGCGACACAGACCTGCATGGGCCACCACAAAAATGTGTTACGATCCGCACCCTGATTAGGGGCACGAGAACGTGGGTACGTCCAGCCTACGTCGCAGTGTCGGCGGTAGAACGCTGTATAGGTCATCTATAACATCTAACAACAAGATATATAAACCTGTCATCTCCGTACGGAGGTATAACATAACATCTTAACTCTATATCTCAAACACAAGTCTAGGAAAGATAGAGCATGATATGGAATCAGATGAAAGGAAGAGACTGAATATAAATAGAGTTATCACTCCACACAAAGTAGATGTCCAACACAGATAAGTACAAGACCTGAAATATAACTAAGTCACAAATAACAATCGGAACAGTCCGATACAAAATGAAAACTATAAACACTAGACTAGACTAGGCACCCTCTACTGAGCTAGATGCTCCTCAGGCTCCTGAAGGTCACCTTCACGTGTCCCATAGAAGGTAGGACAGTCACCATCATCATTTGTAATATTTTCAACAGGTCCAGTCAGGACAGGAACGAGCACAATACATCTCACGCAGTTCATATCATGTTGGAAAATGTAAAGCATGATAAGAGTAAGATACATGGACTGTAAAGAAATATATATAAAAATAAGAGAGATTTGATAACTGGAAATATCTATATATATGATAAGTAAAAACTGTAGGTAACCTGTGATTTAGAGCATGAGATGGTTATATAAACGGGTTAGGACAATGCAAGGGTAACTCCATCATACGTGAGTGTACTATGGACATATACATGATTTCACAAGATTTCACAAGATAGGATTTTGATCACATAACCATTTCCTACTCACCCTCCCCAATCAATACACAAGGATCCAGTCAAGTTACGTTACCTTGCACAAGAGGTTTTTATCATGTTTGCTCACATGATCATGAGAGTACAAGATTGCACAAGAGTATACATGAATAGAGGTGTACATGAAATACAAGATGTTCGTGAAAAGTACATGACAACTGTATTTGATGCACCCCGAGGGGGATAACATCGCATGACAAGATCCATATAGTACCAATCCGTGATAATAACGTGATAGCATCATGTAAAGTAATCTAGAGCAAGAATATAAATCCTAACAAGTATGAAATGATCAGAGAATGTACTCGCCTGTCACCCTGTATGACTGATATGAATAGACGTCCGAACTGGTGTCACAGAGTCCTATTTAGAGTAAAACAGGTCACAATATATCCACAATGGTAAAAATAGAGTATACAATGCATACTATATGATTCTAGGTCAATCTGGTCAAAAGTCAACTTGGTCAACTCTAACAGTCAAACTAGGTCAACTTAAGTCATACTAGGTCATAAGGAGTCAACTAAGTCAAACAAGGTCAAGTAAGTCAAGGTTAGTCAAATCTAGGTCAAACTTAGACTAAGGTTTTTTTAGGTCAAGGGTCACTTGGTCAAATTAGGGTTAGCCTCTAATGGCCATAGGCTAGTAACTATGACCATAGGCTAATCACATAGGTTTCCATATAAACCTATATCTAGAAAGTCTCATATATATACATATCTATATATATAGATATACACAAGTCTATCTATTACATATATATATATATATATCAATATATGTATACACTATATATAATACAAAATCACACACACACACACACACACACACACACACACACACACACACATATATATATATATATATATATATATATATATATATAATGACACACATATATATAATAACATATATAAAAATATATATATAATAACATATATAACATATATAAATAGTGAGAGAGGGAAATAATGAGAGAGTGAATTAGAGAGAGTGCATGAGAGAGAGGGAGAGACAGTGAGACTCACTGCACACAGGGGGGTGTTCTGAAATCTCAAAAACTGAGATTTGGGAACACACTCACACACACAAAACACACATATATACACCTATGTATATATACACACATATCTACACAAATACCCATGTAAATACACCCAATTCCCACCCACACACACGCACACATACATATATACATGTATATACAATACTAAAACATATTAATACATGTATATATAACATTAAAAACCATTTTGAAATTCGTTTTAGAAATCTGGGAATTAATCACAAAACTGGAAAATGTTCACTGAACAGTGGGTTGGGGGTAAACCTAAAAACATCCTCAAAACCCGACTAAGGTGTCCAACCAACGGTTGGTAATGGTGTCCCTAGGTGTCCTCAAGAGTCTAGGGGGCCTGACACAATGTCTAGACACGATACGACGTGTCAAACACACTGGAAACCCAATCGGGTAAACTGACACAGGCCACACTCTACACTGTGTCGTGCACGGGTTCCTTGCCCTCGTGGACACACCACGAGACATGACACGTCTCGTGGTCATGCACACAGGTCGCCTAGGTCTAGGGCTAGCTTTTAGACACCCTGAAATGTGTCCAAAAAGTGTCGTGTCCGAGCTACATGCGCGTATTAGAGGTCGAAACAGTGCGTTTCAGACCGCGTCGTGCACGGATTCCCGTATCTCGTGTTCGCGACACAGGACACGATACGTCTCATGATCGTGTCCATGTGTTCGCCCAAGGGTAAGCTACCTCCTCGTGTCATCACGAGATGCCCATGTGGCGTGTCCGTACGATACGACACGTACAAAGTGTCTATTGTGCGGTGTGTACAGTTCAGTGTAAATCTCGTGTTCGTGTCAGAACTTCCTCGACATGACACGAGAAGCCGTAATCTTGAGAGGGGGCATGTCAGAGGTTGCCCCCACCTCTGTGCCAAATGGCACATGTCCATGTGGCGTGAGGAGAGAGAAAACACGGTCGAGTAGCAGGGGATTTTTCGTGTCTGTGCACAGTATAAAAACGTGGGTTCGTATCCGATTTAGACACGAAAAAGAATCTAAATTGTGCTCAGTCAAGTGGGTACATGTTCTACTAGTCTAGGGCTACAAGAATATGTAATTTGTTTTGCAAAATAACAAAGTTCAATCCTTTGGGGCATTTCATCAAACAAGGTTTTATAACCTAGGATACGTGTCCGATACGGACACCAAACCAACCCTAGATTTTACCAAACTTGACCCACAGCTAGGGTATACCTATATGCATGCATTTATAAAGGAAAAACACAATATTAACTAGGTTTATAGGTATTTACCTATTGAGTGAAAACTCAAGATTTCAATGGAAGGGGAGGGGTATGTCCTCTTCACTTGTTGGTGTCCACAGCTATGTGTCCAGCTTGCTAGCCTCCTTTAGCACCCTCTAGGTTGTAGGAACCGAATGCAAAAGACTAGGATGAGTTTAGAGCTAATTTGAAGAAGTTATGAAGGTTTGATGGAAATAGGAATTTTTCTAGGTTTTGAAACATGTAAATTTGTATGGAATGAATAGATGGGGTTATATAGGAAGGGGGCATGCTAGTGGGTGCCCTTGGCTGGTCATGGCAAGGGGGGTGTCCTCTTGCCTTCCTTCATGGTGAAGGCAAGGACTTCTAGGTAAAATAATGATATTTTGAGGGTTTTAAGGAAAATATCTAATATGTAAATATCCTAGATATTTTCCTACCTTGACTAATATGCAATATCCATCCTCTAGTCTTTGGGTTAGTGGCTAACCTCTAGATTAGGGTAAACTAGGTTAGGGACTCTCATGACAATAATTAAATAATAATAATTCATAATCCAATAATTCCAATAATTTCCTAGTAAATTACCAAAATATCCCTTAGGCTAAAAAGCCCTAACATGATGTTCTAAACCTATAGCTAGGCTCATATGATCATGGTTAGTCTCTAGGCTAAGTAATCTCTAAGGTTGCACTAGCAAAATATCAAAATCACAAGTCGTGGTTTTAAATAGTTTTAAAATAACTAAAAATCATCAAACATCATAATATGGTTTAAATATCATTATTAAATAATTATAATTATAAAATTTCAAAATTTCCCTCATTTTAGAAATTGGATGCTACAACCCCGAACCAAGAAGGGTGTGCCACTTAACTCAAGGCAACGCTAGTCATTTTGAAGCCTCATCCGTGTGCCAAAGGCTTTGTTTCCATCCTTGAAGACTCCACAGTGAGTCCAGAAGAAAGATGTCTCAAATCCCCTCAATTGTAGGTGTTTTATGTTTTTGTTGTATATAAAGGGAATGTAATGTATGGAACGACTGTCTCATCAGAGTCATTTTTTATTTTGTGTCAAGTTGTAAGCCCGTGCGATGCCTATTGCAATGGAGTCTTGTAAATGATGTTCAATATTAATAAAGCAAAGTTTCTTTCCATTTCAAATGTGTTATTCAATTTCTCTGTGTACTCTATTAGATGTTGTGTTTCGAATAACCTTATGACTATGCCTTGTGCGATCGTAACTTAGGTTCGCACGGCATCACGCTTGGGAGACGACTATCGGTTCTTCGGAATCGAAGACTATCGGTTCTTCGGAATCGAAGTGTGACAAATCATACTTCTACCTTCTTGAGATACCGCTCGTAATTCACAATCCCACTTTAGTGTTATCACATCTAGCGACCCGTCGGTCTCATTTCATTACTAGTTATTAATGGTTCCAAACTATTCCCATAACATTTTTCCCATAAAAGCTCATAATACAATATTCATAAAAATCATGTAATAAAGTGTCAACTAATTCATCCTCATGCATATGTGTACTAACCTTTTGCAATTCTAGCAGTTCAATCTCTATACAATTGTTTGATTTAATAATTAATCAATTCACTGATCATACAATTTACTGACAAACCAACATTCAATATAGTGAGGTCAAATTAAGAGTTCATACAAATTCACCATTAGTTTAGTGTTTCAATCAACAAACATTAAACAAAAAATTAACCACTTTTATCTCAATTTTTTTTATTATGACATAATTGATCGTAAGGACTTTAGCAAAGAAAACTATCGATTCTTCGGAATCGGAGCATGACAAATCATACTTCTACCTTCTTTAGATACCGCTCGTAATTCACAATCCTGCTTTAGTGTTATCACATCTAGCGACCCGTCGATCCTAATTCATTACTAGTTACTAATGGTTCCAAACTATTCCCATAACATTTTTCCCATAAAAGCTCATAATACAATATTCATAAAAATTATGTAATAAAGTGTCAACTAGCTAATTCATCTTCGTGCATACGTGCACTAATCTTTGGCAATTCTAGCAGTTCAATCTCTATACAATTGTTTGATTTAATAATTAATCAATTCACTGATCATTACAATTTGCTGACAAACCAACATTCAATATAGTGAGGTCAAATTAACGGTTCATACAAATTCACCATTAGTTTAGTCACTACCAAAATTTGTTGTTTTAGCGACGGCCACATCCGTCGCCCATCCGTCGCTAATACAGATTAGCGACAGATCACTGACGGATTTTGATCAATACAATCCGTCGGCAATCAGCTCGTCGCTACGTAGTCGCCACTCGACGGAATAGCGACGGCTTTCCGCCATCAGTATTCGTTACATTAGCGACGACTTACCGACGTTGTTTCGTCGAATTCAAGTATCAGGTAGTGAATTATAAAGACTCTTACCGATGGACTAGTCCGTCGAAAAATCGTCGTTACTGTGTATCAGAGAGTATCATTCTATCGCTATTCCGTCGCTACCTCGTGACGGCTTAGCGACGAAATCGCGGTGGATAATCCGTCGACCCGATTCTGGATATGTTTGACCTTTCCAGAACCATGGCGACGGATATTCAGTCGCTAATCCGTCGGAGTTAGTCGCCAAACCGTCGCGAATTAGCCGCTACATTTGGCGACGGAATATCCGTCGCCAAGTGAAAGCCGACGAGAGACCGACGGCTTACCGACGGCATGTCCGTCGCTAAAGTTCTGTGCACCTTTCATACCATCAGAACCTTGCCGACGGATGTTCCGTCGAAAGGTCGTCGCTAGGTAAGATAGTCCGTCGGCTATCCGTCGCTAACTGGAAAATATTGGGAATCCTCCAGTTAGCGACGGATTTCACTACCAAAATAAGTCATATCAGTGACGAAATTAGCGACGTCGACTTAAAACGTCGCTAATATTTCTGGATTTAGCGACTCCAAAAGTATGCGTCACAATACGTCGCTGATAGCGATAAACAGCAAAATTTGCGACTACCTTTAGTGTAATAAAAACCAACGTCGTTGATTTGTCGGCAAATGTCGCTAATTTTATTAGTTCATCGACGTTTAGTGTCGCAAAAATTATTACGTTGCCGAATATTAAACAAATACCGACGCTTTGCGACGTATTTACGGACGTCGCTAATTTCTGATAAATAGGGTTTCCTCGGTTCGACTTTTCATTTCTCCCTCTCCCCAAATTTTTTGTTCCCGCCCCTCTTCCCCGACCTCGACGACAGCCCGACCCCCTTCCCTCCGGCGCCGCTCATCTTCCTCCTCCACCGCGAGCCCCTTCTCCTCCCTCCGGCGAGTCCCTTCTCCTCCTCCTCCTCTACCGCGAGCCCCTTCTCCTCCTCTATCGCGAGATCCTCCTCCTCCTCCTTCTCCACCACCGCGAGGAGACTGAAGGTAAACCCTAACCCTAATTGAGGTGTTTTTCGTGTCCAAAATAGACATGGAGACACATTACGACCATGTGTTCACTGATACAGTGTGTTCGTGAGGTTTTGGACACTTTGTGTCCATTTGTTGGATACGTGGATACCCCCAAGCTTGCATATATATGTATTTTACCTCTGTACACTTAATTCCCTCCTCCTCCACCACCGCGAGGAGACTGAAGGTAAACCCTAACCCTAATTGAGGTGTTTTTCGTGTCCAAAATGGACACGGAGACACATTACGACCATGTGTTCACTGATACAGTGTGTTCGTGAGGTTTTGGACACTTTGTGTCCATTTGTTGGACACGTGGACACCCCCAAGCTTGCATATATATGTATTTCACCTCTGTAAACTTAATCCCCTACATACACTTGTGTATTTTCGTATTAATTTAGATTTGCATATTGGGTTTGGGTTTCGATATAGTGTTTGATACATTGTTTCACCTTGCAACATTCCTACACTTATTTTAGACAACAAGTATATGAACCAATTAGTCAACATCTATTTGTTGAAGTATGGTACTCCATTCTTCGTAAGTTCTAGCTATATATGTCTCAAGATCCAATACTCAAAAATCCCAAGAAGAAGAAAAAGAAAAGAATAAAATGACATCGCTCAACACCCTATGACAACTCTTTGTAGAATTGTGTTAAAGTGTGAGTTCTACAGTATGAGTTCTACAGTATGGTTCTCTTTGTAGATTAAAATAACATCGTTCAATCCTATCGATCCTCCATACAAGTCTTTCTTCATCTATTGTCTTAAATGTGAGTTCTACAGTATGGTTCTCTTTGGTGAATTGTGTCTTATTATAGACAAGAAAGGTTTCCTATTTTTACAGGTAATATGACAACATGTGTAAGGGAACATATAGGTGTGTGTTTGTGTTTGAAAGGGAGTGTCACAAGAGTAAGGCGTGAGCATGTGTTAGTATTTTGAGCTGTGAGAGTGTTTGTTCTATTGAGGTTAGTACCAACTGTATTTTGGCTTCAGCTCCAGCTCCATTTGTATTAATCTACGGTACGACATGGTGATCAGGACATAGTCCCTGCAGCCATTCGACTGGCGAGGCAGAAACTATGTCGTCGTAGATAAAGTTGACTGTCATCCGACCCTCATCCCTCTGCTTTCAAAAATGTACTCAAATTACATGATGGTTCCTTTAGCTTGTTTATGTTACAATTGTATTATTTGTGACTATCGATCTTACCAGATGGCACCCATGACCCGAGGAGCGGCACGTCGTTTGAGGGAAATAGTGAATGTTAAGGTGGCTCCTCCTACAGTAAGGAGGAAGTGGCACCGGTTACTAGTGAGACCGGGAGTTCTATTCATCCAGCACCGGTAGCTAGTGAGACCGAGAGTTCTATTCGTGCAACACTTGCAAGGGACGACATCTCTCCTCACGCCAAAGATCTCGCTTTTTTGAGGTGGTTGCGTGATCGTATCACTGAGCATTTGCGTGAGCAGCGTGGTTCTCATTAGCTATTAGTACTTATTTGTATTGGACTATTTGTATTAGGTTATTTTTGTATTAGACTATTTGTATTGGACTACATATATGAATTAGTACTGTGTCAATCTCTAGATTGTATTGGACTACGACATGGTGATCAGGACATAATCCCTGCAGCCATTCGACTGGCGAGGCAAAAACTATGTATCCGTAGATAAAGTCGACTGTCCATATTGGTTGTGGGACAAGTATGGATACTTTAACAAAGGAGACCACCATGCTGTCAGAAACCTCTCACTCGAGCTCTACACCAAGGATGTCCACTTGAGCTCCGGGACAAAGTTTTGGCTCGGAGCAAGAATCTGTTGAGGGAGCACATCCACCATGCCGTCAGAAAAAAATATTAACGGTGAGAGACCCATCTGAGTAGGACGTATACTCTGATAATATCTCCTCCAACACTTAATCCCACTACTGATATCATTCTTGTAAAGGTGATCTCTCAGAGTATACGTCTTACTCAGATGGATCTCTCAGAGTATCCTCTCCGGTTGGGTTGTGTTCTGAGCCATCCGTTCTCACAGTGTTTTGTATTTTGGATTCTGTATTTTGTGTTTTGGTTTCTGTATTTTGTATTTTGGTTTCTATATTTTGTATTTTGGTTTCTGTATTTTGTATTTTGTATTTCGGATTCTGTATTTTGTATTTTGGTTTCTGTATTTTGGCTCCAGCTCCAGCTCTATTTGCATTAATCTACGGTACGACATGGTGATCAGGACATAGTCCCTGCAGCCATTCGACTGGCGAGACAGAAACTATGTAGCCGTAGATAAAGTTGACTGTCCTTCGACCCTCATTCCTCGGCAATGATGATACGACAACCTATCAGAATCCTCGACTCTCTTTCGCTTCTTGGATATTGACCCAGCTTCCAATCTCTCATTTCCCTCCGGTCCACTCTACTCCCAATCTCTTCCTCTTTTATACACGGATCTACAGAATCAATACCATCCAAGGAAGGCAAAACTGAATCAGCATTGTCTTTCGGATCGTCCTCATCAAGGCATAACGGGCTGCTCAGCGTGTCCAGCTTCTTCAACTTCTCGCTGGCTGTAGAGTCGAAATGGGAACGGGTCCTCTTTGTCGGCCCGGAGCTCTGACTCGCACTCGTCGCCGCGCTACTGGTTTCCTCTCCTCCTCTGACGCGGGTCATAAGAAAAGAAATTTTGTACCTCTTCTTCACATAAACATCATTATCGTCTTGTACTCGAGCCTCCTCGTCTGTGACGCTATCCAACTTTTTGGTGCCTACATTGTCACTCGAATCTCCCATTCGACTCGTATCGTCCTCTTCTTCGCCTGTCTTTTTGCTCCCTGTCTTGCAATCATCTGCTATCACCGCCGACTCATTCGACTCCTTCTCCGATGACTCCAAGAAGTTTATTAGCGTCACAGACGAGGAGGCTCGAGTACAAGGCGGTAATGATGTTTATATGAAGAAGAGGTACGCAATTTCTTTTCATATGACCCGCGTCAGAGAAGGAGAGAAAACCAGTAGCGCGGCGATGAGTGCGAGTCAGAGCTCCGGGCCAACAAAGAGGACCTGTTCCCATTTCGAATCTACAGCCAGCGAGAAGTTGAAGAAGCTGGGCACGCTGAGCAGCCCGTTATGCCTTGATGAGGACGATCCGGAAGACAATGCTGATCAAGCATCTTCCTTCTCCTCTCCTCCACCATGGCTCTGGACCCATCTGCTCCTCCCTACTTCCCTTCTTCTTATTTGACTCTCTCAGCCACATATGATATCCACCTCAAGTGTAGAGTCGGAGGAGAAGAAGTGGGCAGAAAGAGGAGGGGGAAGCAGCACAGCCGGCGGCATGACCCGGAGAAAGTACAGATGTTTTCTTCAAATCCGTAGGAGAACTATAAGGATATATCTTTTCACAATATGTCACCTTGTCAAAGACCCTTAATTTGAATATCATGTTACCGCGGTGTCGGAAGACTAACATGTCATAATTTTCTAAGCCGTGTGTTTTGACATAATCCTCCCAACTCTTTCCTCCTATGTAGTAATCTTGCATTATTACATAGAACTGAAATTCGGTTGGAGGATTATGTCAAAACACACGACTTAGAAAATTATGACATGTTAGTCTTCCGATACCGCTGTAACATGGTTGTCACATTAAGGGTCTTTGACAAGGTGATATGTTGTGAAAAGATATATCCTTATAATTCTCCTACGTATGTTGAACAAAACCTCTGTACTTCCTCCGGGTCATGCCGCCAGCTGTGCTGCTTCCCCCTCCTGGGGATTTAGTGACGTTTACCGACGTTTACCGACGTCCTCCGACCCTCATCCCTCGGCAATGATGATACGACAACCTATCACTATATCTTATATAGTAGTAGATGATGTCTTAGTATTATATTATGTGAGTTCATCTTGATTCTGTTACATTCTCCAGATACTAGATACGATAAGAACATATACTACACCATATGTACAGAACATAGATAATTCACACTAATGTATGCTAGAATGAATTTTGGGTTGTGTTCTGAGCCATTCGTTTCCATACTTGGCAATTAAGCCATTCGACT
This sequence comes from Iris pallida, assembly GCA_029216955.1. Taxonomy (NCBI): domain Eukaryota; kingdom Viridiplantae; phylum Streptophyta; class Magnoliopsida; order Asparagales; family Iridaceae; genus Iris; species Iris pallida. Next base: position 7,176,681 of record JANAVB010006596.1, on the reverse strand, counting down.
GGTGAAGCAGAAACTATGTATCCATAGATAAAGTTGACTGTCCTCCGACCTTCATCCCTCGGCAATGATGATACGACAACCTATCACTATATCTTATATATTAGTAGATGATGTCCTAGTATTACATTATGTGAGTTCATCTTGATTCTGTTACATTCTTCAGATACTAGATACGATAAGAACATATACTACACCATATGTACAGAACATAGATGATTCACACCAATGTATGCTAGAATGAATTTTGGGTTGTGTTCTGAGCCATTCGTTCCCATACTTGGCAATTAAGCATGTGAAATAGAACTGATTATGTTTAGTTTGTCTTACGATACAGATTTTCACATCCAAATTGAAATGGATCATTACTTCGTTGATCGTACATGGATATACTAGCGGATCAACCTCCTGGACCGTAGGTACTTATAAGTATTGACCATATCGGATTATTATCGATCTATCATTTTGGTATGGGCCGTATCGGTTGGTATTGGTCTTAGCGAATTGGTATCGTCCTATCCGATATGTATCGGCCGTATAGCTAGGATTCATATTGGCTTTATCGATTTGGTATCGGTCATATCCGATAGGTATCGGCCGTGTTGGATTATTATATACCATTTCGGATTAGTATCGTCGGAAAGTAGTCGACCAAGCTTCGTATTGTGAAGTGATATTGTTGTAGACTTGCTTATAGGGACTGAAATCTGTGTACAGTGAGAAATGGACATTCTGAGAACTGGACATTGTGTGATTGTTGTAGACTTGGTTATAGGGACTGAAACCTATGTACAGTGAGAAATGGACATTCTGTGATTGTTTGGATCCTATTCTACAGTGAGAAATGGTTAGCTTTTTAAACTGCAGGAAGAAAGGGACATTCTGTATTTTATTTTATTTTTATTTTTTGCAGATTTAGCGACGTTTACCGACGTTTACTGACGTCCTCCGACCCTGCATTGCGTCGGTAAACGTCGGTAGATAAGCGATATTATCCAGGGTACCGACGTTTAGCGACGTCAGTGCAGCGTCGGAGGACGTCGGTAAACGTCGGTAAACGTCGGTAAACGTCGCTAATAATCCCCAGGAATTCCCAGGATTTACCAACTTTTAGCGACTTTGAACATGTCACTAAACCACCGACGACTCGACGGTAATTCATCGGTAAATTTACGACTCGTAGCGACACGAAATATTACGTCGCAAAGCATCGACGACACGACGGTAGAAGTCGGCATTATACCGACGTATAAATACGTCGGCGAACGTCGATAATTGCGACGTTTAGCGACGTTTAGAAGATCAGTGACTTACATTTCCGCGACCAGCACGAAACGTCGGTAATTTCGTCGCTAAATATTTTTAGCGACGAAAATTGTTGTTTTAGCGACGTCTTTAGGCGTCGCTAAAACGACTTATTCTGGTAGTATTTTCCGTCGAAATGTAGTCGATAACTGAAGTTATCCGTCGCCAACCCGTCACTAGTCCGTCGCTAACTGAGATTTTTTTCAAAAAAATTGCAGAGCTTTTCCTGTTCACACAACATCCGAACATCGGACCAATATATAATCACAATATACAATCACATAGACCAATATATAATCCAATATAAATCATACACGAATATAATGCATCACAAATATGCATCACCCAAACCAATATAAAATACACACCAATTATTCAAAAATTAAAAACTAATATCTATCGTTATAATATCCAAAATTCCCACAAATATTCAATATTTAAAAAATATTCTAATACAATACTTCATGGAGGAGGAGGAGTTCGATCGTCCGGTGGTGGTACTCCCTCCTGCGACTGACGATAATACTGCTCCACTATGTATGGCGGCAATCCGTCGAAGATATTGCCCGAAAGTCGACGTAGTTGCTCTGGCGACATGAGGTCAAGGAGTGTCGTCACAGTCGGAGGCAGTACCAGAGGGGCAGCAGGGTTGAAAGAAAGATGACCGACGGAAGAAGGACGGGCACCAGCAGCAGACGGACCGGCACCAGCAGCAGACGGACCGGCAGCAGTAAAAGAGACGGAAAGTACGTGACAATTTGCTTCCGCAAGGATGACACCTCCTCGTACAGTTGCACAAGCTGTGACCTCACATCATCGTCTGCCGGGGCCGCAGGAGGAGGCGGTGTCGGTAGAAATCTCTGAGTTGCCATGTGCAATGGTGCTAAGGAGCCGACTCCGTATAGGCGCCATTTCTTAAAGCTGCCGACCGTATCTACGAACAAGTCATTGCGAGCGGCCATAGAAGAGGGCGTCCGGGCGGGCGTCATTTCACCGACATCCTCGGCAGCAGATGACTGAGCCCGACTAAGGGCCTCACGATACGCAGCCGATCAAATGAATGTGTTTATACTATAAGTTTACCTAAGTTGTAATCTAAATCCTATGTTTCAATAAGTTATAGTGTGAATCCTAAGTTTACCTAAGTTATAGTCAGAATACTTTTAATTCTGACATAAATCTCATAAACGTAAGTACTTACATCAGTCTCCTTGGCCCTCTCGTCGACGAAGCTCTCGTCCTTTCGCCTCTTATGCGTATGCTGGAACACATCGTTCATGGTGACCGATTCTGGCGCTTTTCCCTCTATAACCGCCCGTTGGGTCTGCATACAAAATTTCCATACAATTTAATTAAATCCGTATATTAATAATACCGAATTCGATAGTGAAATGAATTTGCGGTATCTCACCAGATCTGCAAGCGCCGCTACGTGGGGCCTTAATCCTCCGTATGAAGCCCCACGGCCCGTCGGTTCGCCTTCGCCTTCTCCGATTTCTTCTTGTATGCAGGAGTATCCATCTTATCCAAGAGCTCCTCATAATAGTCCTGCCGGATCCAATTCGGCCTCATCTGCCCCATTTTAAGGTCATGAATCATATCCCGTATCTTCTTCGAGGCAGCGCTTCTGTAGGCCCTGCGGATCGCGTCCTTGCGATGGGGGGGCCACCAGAACGTCGTCTAACATACAAATTCAGTTATCAGGTAATTAAAAAAATGGTTGATTAAAGAGTAACTAATAATTAACCACAAGATATATATATATATATATATATATACCGTCAACTCGTCAAGCCAGACGTACTTTACGTTTGGGGGCACCGACGAAAAGTTGAGGTAGGGGCCATGGAAGTTAGCCCGGATAATTTTCCCTAGAGACCTGGCAACATTAAACGAAAAAAACCTACAAAGAAGCAACGACTGAATTATTAACTTGAATAAATGAAACAAACTTAATAAATTATCTTAAATTTACTTACGAGGACCCCGCGGGCCATAGCTCTCGTCGGAACTCGCCTATCGGCCTCTCTGGTGCCGTCGGAGGATCCATGGGTCCGCGTATGTACTCCCCAGTAACCGGATGGAACCGAGTATGGGGGTACTCTGTGGCCCACTGTGCAGTAACTGGTGGATCCGCTGGTGGGTCCGCTGGCAGAACGAATCAGCTAGCGGATGGAGACTCATGCCTCGATAAAGTTGTCGATCGACGGCGGGATGAGTCTGTGCCCGGGGTACTCTTCGGGTCAGGTTCGCTGGATGGGGTCACATCCCAGGAAGATTGAATGCGACCACGACCACCAGCGCCACCACGACCACGACCACGACCACCACCTCCACCACCACCACCAGCACGACCACCACCAGCAGCACGACCACGGCCAGCCATCATGACCTGTAAATAGAACACATAAACATAATTAACAATATAGAAGTATAAATGAATATAAAATTCTAAACTAAAATATATATACCACCAGCAGGGCGACGAGTGCCGCCGCGACGAAAAGGACTAGGAGTGCCATCTGTAAAAAAAAAATCATACAATAAGTAAATGATCGAACGAAAAAAGCATGAATTCACGTAATTGCTTTTATGAGGTCAAACTGAATTCACGTAATTGGAAGTATTTTTAATATACAATGATATTTAACCTAATCATCATTATCATCTTCGTTTTCGTCCTCGGCCTCGTCTTCATCACCATCCTCATCCTCATCCTCATCCTCATCCTCATCCTCATCGTCGATTTCATCTGTATCCTCATCTCCATCAAATTCTTCTTCTTCTTCTTCTTCTTCTTCTTCTTCTTCTTCTTCTTCTTCTGCCTCAATATTTGGGACAAGACGTCTCTTTCTCCCCTGGTTGACAGCTAAGTCTTGTGTATCAACCTCTTCCTTCCCTCTATTTTTCTTAACAATATCTTCAACATCCATTGTATCCGACTGTTGTCCCAAGTATTGGAACTTTTCGATCTGGTCCTCTTGGTATGCTGGGTCTCCAACGTTGAATGTATTTCTAGATTTAATCTTGCATACTGCCCACCAGTCAAATTGATCTCTACGACGCCTTGGGTAGCTTGTATAGTAGACTTGAACAGCTTGACTTGCTATCGCAAATGTATCGGACCCTCTATACCTCATGCGATAATTTATATCGACAAATCCAAATTGGTTATCGATTCTCCAACCGATATTTAGTGTCATATCGAACCACTCACATCTGAACATCACAATATGCATATCATATAGGGCAGTATATTGTAAATCTACAATATTCTGAAGCACTCCATAATAGTCAAAGTTCGGCTTGTCGTCATAGATGGTGCCTCTTATGCAAACACCGAAATCCTTGGTACTAAAGACGTCATTGATAAATTCGACATTTATAGCATTCTGAGTTGCCTTAAACTTGAAGCCATTAACGACATAGCCTGGCCAAGTCTTTGCTTGCTTCTTCGGTCCCAATACCAGATAACGAACACTCTCATTTGTGAGTGTTATTTCAGGCAATAAAACCAGTAAACAAATATTTATAATTTAAATGTTTTAGATGCCTATATTTTAATGGTAGCCACATAACATATTATCTTAGTTACTTACGTATTTGCGAAACCAGGACGGAAATGTATAATCAACCTCTCTTTGAAGTCCCTCATCGGTAATATCGGGTGTCCTCATTTTGACTTCATCTCTAAATACACTGTTAGAGAGAATAAGAATAAGTGTAGTCACTTACTTCATCAAATTAGAGATTATAACGAGTGCAAGTGTACTGACTTACTTCTCTAAATCTCTTACTTCTTGTATATCACAGTTTAACAAGACATATCGGTGAGCGGAATCATACTCATCGTCAGTCAACCACCGTTTCATACTAGCCCCAACAGGCTTGCCCCTTACATTGAATATACCTCCATCCTCAACGTCCTCGTCATTCCTTTCAGGTCTATTTCGATTTGTCTTAACATGAGTATCGAAATAAATGGAGCAGAAGTTTGACACCTCCTCGATAAGATATGCTTCGTATATCGAAGCCTCTATATGAGCCTTGTTGCCAACTTTCTTCTTTAGATGGTGTAGGTATCTAGAGAGACAAATTATCTTGAGAATTAAGAATGAATTTTAAAACCCACTAAAATTCAACTTAAATAATATTAATTTTTATGTACCTTTCAAATGGGTACATCCATCGATAATGAACATATGCACCGACACGGGCTTCGTATGCTAGATGAATCGGTAGATGCTCCATGCTGTCCAAGAAGCCCGGAGGAAATATTTTCTCCAACTTACAAATTGTTAAGACAATCTTCTCCTCAAGTTCAACCATGTGTTGCACCGTCAACTTAGTTAAACAAATATCCCTGAAGAATGTAGATAGTTCGGCCAATGGAACCCATACAGCAGAAGGCAACAACTCTTTCAAAGCAATGGACAGTAATCTTTCCATAAACACGTGGCATTCGTGACTCTTCATTCCCGTTAGCTTGCGTTCATTGAGATCAACGCATCTAGACAAATTCGACACAAAGCCGTCGAAAAATCTTAAAGTAGATACCCACTTACAGATTATTAATCTATCATTCTTGCTTAATGTGTATTGTGCTACCGGCTTAGTTAATTGTCCACCAGCTTCCCTTTGTATCAAGTTTAGATAAGGACGCTTGCATATCTCGGCAATGTCTTGTCTTGCTTTTGGATTGTCCTTCGTCTTTCCTTTAATATCCTTGACGGTATTGAAGACATTATCAAACACATTCTTTTCGATATGCACAACATCAAGATTATGCCTTATAAGATTATCTTTCCAATAAGGCAAGTCCCAGAAGATACTCCGTTTGGTCCAGTTATGGCTTTGTCCGAACCCATCGACACGATTGTTCGATGGATTTTCCATTACAGTAGGCAAGTCCTTTATATCTTCCCAAATATCGTATCCCGACAATCTGGCAGGCGGATAAGAAAATTCTTATTTTCCAGCTCTGAACGCGTCCTTGTTCTTTCTCCAAGGATGACTCGCGGGCAGAAATTGACAGTGACAGTCAAAGAAAGAAGTTTTTCCTCCATGCTTAAGGTGGAACGTCTTACTATTTTTTATGCATATCGGACAAGATATGGTGCCGTGAGTACTCCATCCCGACAGCATACCGTATGCGGGAAAATCATTGATTGTCCACATCAGTGAGGCTCTCATCTGAAAGTTCTGTTTCCTGGAAATATCATACGTCGTGACGCCGATCTCCTACAGCTGTTTCAGCTCATCCACCAACGGCTGTAAATATATATCGACGTTCTTCGTCAAATTTTTGGAACCCGGTATGATAGCTGTCAAGAACATATAAGGAATCTTCATACACATCCATGGTGGCAGATTATAAGGGGTAAGAATGACCGTCCAGCAGGAGTATTGAGATCCCGACTGCCCGAAAGGGGCGAAGCCATCAGAACATAGCACCAGACGTACATTTCTAGGCTCTGCAGCAAAATCTGGATGACGCAAATTGAAATATTTCCACGCCTCTCCATCCAAAGGATGTGACAATTCTCCATCGTCCTTTGTGCATTCTTCGTTGTGCCACGTCATGTGTTCTGCTGTATTCTGAGACATATACATCCTCTACAAGCGCTTCGTGATCGACAAGTAATGCATATACTTGTAAGGACGTCGTTTTCTAGTTGACCTTCTTTTTTCCCTGACTGTCCTGTAACGATCCGTATTATAGAAGCTGCAACTTTCTATGTCCTCGTTCTTCTTGTAGTACAACATGTATCTGTTGCAACAATAATCTATCTTCTCATACCCCAGTCCCAGTTGTCGGACCATCATCTTTGACTTGTAGAAGTTTTTTGGAAGCTCTTTTGATTCCTTCGGTAACATCTCCTTGATTAGTTGTATACATAGCAAGCTTGTGGCAAGTTAAAATCGAACTTTATGTTCAACAACCGCATCGTCACTGACAGTACGAAATGAGTCTCACAACCAGGATATAGAGGAGTTTCTGCATCCTGAAACATATCATAGAACTCCTTCTCCTTGGGGTTAGGATCCTTCGGATCAAAATTCGGTCCTGCCGCATCGTACACCATATCTCGTGCAAGGTTCTGCAGGTCTCCATAATCAACAGAGCATTCGTCGTCTTCGATGACAAAATCCGTTGCAGTATTATCATCAAAAGTATAAGTAGCAGCATTCGTAACCTGTCTTTCCGCATATAGTTCACCTTACGATGACCACAGGCCGTAATCACATACGAAACCCTTACGAGTCAAATGATCTCTCACAGTCACCACTTCTTCGTAACGTCTATTACGACAATTGCGACATGGACACTTGATTTTGTTACTGTCCATGTACTGAGCTTTGCTCATGGCATACTTAAGAAACACTTCCATGCCTACCTGAAAATCGTCACTCACACATATTCTGCTCTAGTGTTGTCGTTTGTACATCCATGTACGATCAACGAAATAACGATCCATCACAGATTAGATGTGAAAATCTGTATCGTAAGACAAACTAAACAGAATTAGTATATAATTATGTAACTGGTGGATCCGCTGGTATATAGGCCGAATGTACTTAGTATCGACCACATTAGATTAGTATCGGTCTATAGGTTTGGTATAGGCCGTATCAAATTGGTATTGACCTTAGCGAATTGGTATCGTCCTATTCGATATGTATCGGCCGTATAGCTAGGATTCCTATTGACCTTATCGATTCGGTATCGGCCATATCCGATAGGTATCGGCCGTATCGGATATGTATATGCCATATTGGATTAGCATGGTGGAAGGTTTAGTAACAACTGTACTTGGATTTCTTTCTTCTCGAGCTAGAATACCATTGTAAGAGAGTCACAAGAGAGTAAAAAATCTCCTACATATTGATGTTTACGAGAGTGATTGGCCAATTACAGTAACATACATGCTGCATGTATGTTACTGTAATTGGCCAATTACTCTCATAAACATCAATATCTATGAGGTTTTTTACTCTCTTGCAATGGTATTCTAGCTCAAGAAGAGAAAAATCCAAGTACAGTTGTTACTAAACCTTCCACCATACTAATCTGATACGGCCGATACATATCTGATACGACCGATACCTATCGGATATGGCCGATACCGAATCGATAAGGCCAATACGAATCCTAGCTATACGGCCGATACATATTGGATAGGACGATACCAATTCGCTAAGGTCAATACCATCCGATACGACCTATACCAAACCGATATACCGATACTAATCCGCTACGATCGATACTAAGTACATACGGTCGAGGAGGTGGATCCGCTACCGATAGTTCGATACCGATAGCGATAGTCCGATACCGATAGTTCGATACCGATAGCGATAGTCCGATATTGATAACGATACCGATACCGATACCGATACCGTACTGATAGTCCGGTACCGATACTCATAGAAATAATCTAAAAATGATATCGATACTCATAGAAATAGTCCGATACCGATACACATAAACCTATCTATCACTAGTAGCTATACTCCTCTACATACTCCTCTACACTAGGATCTAGTAACCATATACTCCTCTACACACTAGCTAGTAGTCATACTCCTCTACATACTCCTATACACTAGGATGGATGGATGGGAAAGTGATTCCTTGCTTGGATGGATGAAATCACTTTCCCCCCTAATTTTTCTTCCATTTGGAATCACTTTCTTTTCCTCATCAATTCCTTTGGCACCCAAATATAGGAAAGTAATCACTGATACGGGTGATACCGATACGGTTTGGCTTGTTCCGATCCGATACCGACCAATACCAAATATTTTCCGATACCAAATATTCGATACTCCGATCCGAAACAGTCGATACTACCGCTATCTCCGATACCAATACTCATAGGAATAGTCCGATACCGATCCGATATCGACATTATGGGTCTCTTTTCTGGTCAATTCGACAAAGAAAATCAATCTATTGTATGTAAACCAATCGGCAAGGGTGACTACTATTTCATTTAATTTCAAAATTACTAAGAAATAACTCCAAAAATATTTAAATTATGCCTAAATGTATAAATTATATGTTTCTAAATGTAAATAATTTATTATTAATTATTTATTTTCCGATACCATGTATGTCTATATTACCAATACACTAGCTTACCTACAAGCATACATAGGTACTTGCATATCATATTCATATCACTCATTATATTATATTTACACCTTTATAACATACATGCTTGCATACTTGGATTGATACATTGCATTCATATTTCACTACATTGTATTATCTAACATTGCATTCATATTTATAACATACATGCTTGCATACTTGGATTATAACATACATGCTTTCAGTACATTGCATTTACACCTACATTGCATTCATATTTTACAGAAGCTAGGTACACACGTGTACGTGTCCGGGGTGCGTTCGTGTCCAACAAATAGGACACGAAGTGTCCAATTTACTAAAATAGAGAGTATCCGCTGATCCCCAACCCCCACCCCCGCTGCCCCGAACCGCCGTCCCCTCCGACCCGCTGCCCCCCGCCACCCACAACCCCCGCTGCCCCGACCGACAACACCACCAACATCTTCTCCGTCACCTCCGCCATCACCTAAACCCACGCCACCCCCCCGACCCGCTGCCCTCTGCCACCCACAACCCCCGCCGCCCCCCGCCGCCCCGACCACCGCGAGAGAGAGAGAGGATTACCTGGAGAGAGAGAGCCGCCGGAGAGAGAGAGGATCGCCTTTGGGAGAGAGAGAGAGAGCTGCCGGAGGAGAGAGAGTGAAAATTTGGAGGGAATGAAAATTTTTCCCCGTCGTTTCAATTTAAGTTAGGGTCGTACATTTAGCGACGGACTAGCGACGGATAATATCCATCGCTAAGCCGACGCTATACTAACATAACTGCAGACGGATATTCCGTCGCTACGTAGTCGTAAATTTGTCCCGCCACTTTTTCTAACAGTTCCTGCCAAATATTCGACTGCATAGCGACGGATGTAAATCTGTCGCTATTTCTCCGACGCCATAACGACGGACTGGCGACCTTTTCTCACCCTTAAAATAAAAAAAATTATCAGCTTCTCGTCGGTAATCCGTCGGTAATTTGTCGAAAGTCCGTCGCTAATTACGACAAAAAAAATTCGTCGCTAATTGCCTGTATTTTGGTAGTGCGTGTTTCAATCAACAAGCATAAAACAAAAAATTAACCACTTTTATCTCAATTTTTTTATTATGACATAATTGATCGTAAAGACTTTAGCAAAGAAAACTATCGATTCTTCGAAATCGGAGTGTAACAAATCATACTTCTACCTTCTTGAGATACCGCTCGTAATTCACAATCCCGCTTTAGTGTTATCACATCTAGCGACCCGTCGATCCCAATTCATTACTAGTTACTAATGGTTCCAAACTATTCCCATAACATTTTCCCATAAAAGCTCATAATACAATATTCATAAAAATTATGTAATAAAGTGTCAACTAGCTAATTCATCCTCGTGCATACGTGCACTAACCTTTTACAATTCTAGCAGTTCAATCTCTATACAATTGTTTGATTTAATAATTAATCAATTCACTGAGCATTACAATTTGCTGACAAACCAACATTCAATATAGTGAAGTCAAATTAACAGTTCATACAAATTCACCATTAGTTTAGTGTTTCAATCAACAAGCATTAAACAAAAAATTAACCTCTTTTATCTTATTTTTTTTATTATGACATAATTGATCGTAAGGACTTTATTAAAGAATAAGAAATATAGTTCTTTTATTAAGGAGTGAAGATAAAGAAAAGAATGATCAAAACCACTCACGAATAGAAAAATGCCAAGAGAAATAGAAAATCCGTTGTAACGATCAAGCCTCGTCTTAGCCCCCTTCTTTTAATTGCACTGGTGATGTTTCAGCACACTTGATCTTTCTGACTTCCTCTTTCTTTCTCCTAAAGGTCGATATGTGTAAGCAACAACAAAGAGAATGGGGAGGGATCTCACCGAAGATAACTCTAACAGATTATTTCCGATCGTATATGAAAAATAATTTTTCAAATTCGATTAGAATATTCAAGCCAACAAACCAACGTCTATCATTCCAAGCTAATACCAAGGCTGCACAATCATGTCCAAAATCTCCAGCATAACACTTCAACTTGCACCGAGTTAAAGTTCGGACTTATTATCGAACCACGAGATCATAAAAATGCATAACACGATTACCCCAATGCTTGGGGAATTACACCCGTCGAGACCTATCTGCAGTAATGCCAATTTGACTTCGTGATAGTAAGATCATCAAACAGCATATCTCGTATAAGTGGATTCGACCAATATGTACTAATTTTGGATACATAAACCACTCAGAGATTCTCTGTGCAGACCCATCTAGTGAGGATATCAAAGAAGAGCTTATGGAGGTACTTCGAGAGGGCATGAATTACACACTTCCAGCCAAAGATACAATGATATTCATCCGAATCACCTGCCTAAGGAATCGGAACCCAGGCTATTCACTCAGACCAACAACTCTGGTCGTGTAGATGACCTGGGCCGAGTTATGCTAGGGCTGAGATCACTGCTTGTGTCAGTCATCCGTATCACTTTCCTAATTTAGGCCAAGATGATGGTCAAGATGGCCAAGTCCTGGCAAGACTAGCAGGCTACCTGTAGTGCCCTATCCCGCTCAGTCAATCGGAGGAATCGAAATACCGACGGCATTTGGACTTAGCCATGCAACGGCAACTCGAAGGCCCGCTCGATCGAGGCGACTCCTCGCTCAGGTGGGGTAGTTTCGGTGAACTCGCCTCATCTTAGCCTTCACATAATAAATCGTATGTTTTCAACTTGCACAAGTAGGCTTGATAATAAAAGAGACGAATCCACATAGCTAAGGGAATAATCTCGACAGGTCGAATTGAGTTAGAATATGGAAAGATCCAACGGTCGGCTTAGAGTTGGTGCACGACGTGCTTTGAAAATGACACTCGGTCCTTCGTCCCGTGGCTTGGGAGAAAGAAAAATTGGTCTTCGACACAAACTATGAATTAGCCTAAGTCATAGGCGTCGCCCGCGTAAATGCTCGATAAAGCATGCACGCTTCAAGATGCAAGGCATGCCGCAGTCTTTTCTCGTCAAGTCGTTACACGATTAAGATAGGCAAGTTATGTTAGGCTATCGAAATAGTGGCAAGCACGGTCCAACGAGTTCTACGACTGGGTATAACCACATAGTCTTACGGTCTCAAGGCCCGTCATATAAAGTATAGTTTGGATGGTAGTGTCGCATAGAGTTCAAGTTGGTTTACGGCACGATGTCACGGACTTAGTGTTTTAAGGCACGGGCCACGGTTGATTTAAATTGAGTTGGAAAGAGGGCTTTCAAATAGCCGTTCCTGAGTTGAATGAAAGGATAGGGCAAGAAAAAAGAATGCTCGCGACCATGGGTCGTCGAGGTGAGGTCTCAGATGTGAGAAGTATTGAACTTGGCCCTGAAAGAGATGGTAACACTAGAGGTAGAATGACTGTGTGAGACGTCAGTTTGAGTCGAGTCTTGCATGGTCATGGATAACTTGTCGACAAGGTAGAGTTTCCTCGAACGGTGACCCAGGCGGACGGGACCGGTTCTTGAGAAACTTGATTAGCCGTGCTGGATGACCGCACAGGTTAGCGCAGAGTCTTGCAGCGGAGCTCGCTACTCGCGCTGGCAAGGGCGGCCACCTAACAAGCTAAAGGGAGTCCAAGATGGCTCTGGGAGTCAGTGACCAATTCATATAGATGAGTCGGCATGGCGGCAAACCACATGTGTGCCTTTGGATTGAGTTGAGTTGAATGTGTGTACGATTAGAACACAATATTGGGCCTAAGATTTGGTTGCAACTTAGGCGACGTGCTTCGGCATGCGATATAGCGTCAAGTCTTAAATTGTCGGCATATAAGTTGCATAAGTTAGATTTGAGTCATCTTGAGTTTAAGTCAGGAAATGCCGCAAGGTAAAGTCGGTCGAGTGACACTTAACCCACAAGTCTTGATGGGGTCAATTGGCGATCAAGTAGCAAGGGCCGCGAGGCGGCGATATGGTTAAGTCATACTGAGTTGCGAGGCACGACAAGATGGATTTGTAGCACGGTCACAAGGAAGTTGGGTACTATCGCGTAGTCGCATCTCTGATTTTGGGCCGTAAGGCAAACACGACCTGATAGGTTAACGTTGTTGTTGCAAGCACGGGATGGTCTAGAGACACAAAATAGGCCAAGGCGTCTGTCCTAAAGTTGATTCTAAGGTAAGACTAGAAAGACAATACAAATGGACTAAGTTGCACAAAGTAAATCAAACGTCTCGATTTTTTATGGGTGGGCGAGGAGCTTATTCCACCAGTACAGTTGAGTACTGACACCCACATAGTTTTCATGTGCAGGCACAGGTAGAAGCTCGTGGTGCGGAGCTCGCTTGGAGGCGTCGAGACATGGAGTTCCTTGGCGATTCGAAGCGTGCGGCCACATGGAGTCAAGACTTATACGGGACATAATGTATGGACGTCATCTTCCAAAGCATCCGCTGGCTCAAGACTTGTATTTGAGAGATGAGAGAGAGCTGAGTGACTTATAATGTGAGATGAGTGAGCTTGATTGACTTGTAATCTTGGCCTTGCGCCCTTTGTAACCTTGGTTTCAATATCAATAAAGAGATTCTTTTGAATAACTTGTGTTTTGCTTCAAATTTCTGCTGCTATTATTCAATGTCTCTGCTTGGAACTTCTGTACGACGACCCCGTCGCAGTCGCTGAAATCGGCCGTTATGGAACCCGCCTTGCACGAGCATAATCTAGGCTCGTGCGGCATCACGCCTTAGCGAGGACAATCGCTCCTACGGGTACGGGACGTGACATAATGGTATCATAGCAAGGCTTTACGTCCTTGGACTATCGATTGAATTGTTTAACTCCGTTGTTTTCGCAAACTCTGAATTGTTGCTTCCGCAAGTTGATATCGTTGTGCGCTCTCTCTCAAATGTCCCACGGGATGTCCATACAATAAGTTTAAATAATTTACAAAATATAGGAGAATAATTTTTGACAAGAAACAAAAAGATGGTTCACATAAGCACGATTGGCTAAGTCGGGCTGGACATATACACCAAAGTTGCGTCGACTCTAGCAAAGTCGAGTGCGGGATTCGTAATTTTTCGAGCTAGAATGAGTTGAACTCGATTGAATAAAGTGAGATGACTATCGATAGGGGTGCTATCGAGCAACGATAACGTCGGTGCGATATAGATGAGCGTGCTTGGAATTCGAGGAATGGTTCGAACGAAAAATTTGAAAAAGTCAATTTTGATTTGAATGGTAGTTTGAGAATTTGTCGAATGACTTCATCCCTGAGTGGTGTATGCGATAGCTTTAGGGATGTCGATCGATAGATTGAGGATACAGGATGTCGATGAGTCTATTAGCAAGCATCGCGTTATGTAAAGCCTTAGATTGAGTGTCGTTGAACAAGTTGTAGTCTTGAGATTTGACGAGTTGATTCGGACAACCTAGGAATTAACGTGCACGGAATGTGCACGGGATTGATGGCGCGAGTATGAAATACAAAAAGGATTGAGTAGGTGAAACTGAATCGAAGAAAAGTTATGGTGTACGAATGGATGACTTGATCGAGGAAATAGTTGCGGGTCGTATATGAAAAGTTAGCACGACGGGAAGGTAGCGTGCATGAAAAGTTTGATTCGAATGTTTGAAAATGACTCTGGGGATTGGAATGGATGTTGCTCTATGATTTGAGTTAACAATGAATGATGTGATTTGAGGAAATACGTTGGTCGATGACTTAAGATAGACAGATGAACAATACGCGAATTTGGGTTTGAGGAAATTGATGTTGAGAACGATTCGAGGGGTAATGATCGAACTTGAATTTGAATGTCGAGGAGATTATCCAGTCGGACGATAGCATTATTCGCACGACTTAAAATTTATTGCAAAGGAAGATCTTCAGGTTACGCATGTCATCGATGGTATTGAGGCGTATCGAAGATCGATGTGTGATAACTCGGGGGTACTCCGGCTCGGTGAATGACGATCGTGCAAGTGTTATTGTCCTGATGGATGAAAATAAATTAGGATAAAAACAGAAGTATCTTGATGGTTACGCAGATAAACACAGCGTCAACATTCTTATCTTGTGCGAGCGCAATTCTAGCCTCGTACTTGCGTCGTGTCGGATTTGGGGCGATCGTTCTGCGTGAGCGATGACATGGTGATTCATGTTGCAGAAATGATTGAACTCAGAAAATCAGGACGTGGCAACTTTGATTGTCCCGACTTGTTGGTTTCATGCGAAGGAAAATTTGAGGATGTTTGGACTTGCGATTGAAGATTGAGTAAACTTAAGGATTGAATAGATCCAATCTACGTATCGAGAATGAATTAGTCTAGACACAAAATAAGAGTTACGTCCCGATGAGGATGATTAACCCGCGGGAGCGTGCATGGTGATTCATGTCCACCGTGAATAATCTGAATCGCATGAGATCGGGGTGCAACATATTGTTAAGTTAGAAGACCTCATGATCGAATACGTGAATTGGGATGAACGACTTAGGGAATACGAAATGTGAATTATAGTTTAGCGATGAATTGTGTCGTAGCGTGCTTGACTTGGAAGGATTGATAGGCGTATTATGTCGAACGTGTTCGAAGAGATAGACTATATGAAATGGGTTGATGAACGAGTGATATTGATATGTCAAGGAATTGGTTGAAACGTGAGTTATCGTAGGATGGCTTTGCTGAATGACTCGGTCCCCGTACGACGAATGTCCGGATGTGTGTAGGAAATCTATGCTCGATGTTTAGAAATCGAAGTGATGCGAGCTTGGATAGAAAAACTTCGTACTATCAACTTGGTTTGACCTTAGAATGGGGTCAGTGTTGATATCTTTGTTTGGGAACTATGATTCCAATACTGACGGAAAGACATAGCCTAGCGGTTAGGCAGACGTCCGAGTGCGAAGTGGTAGGATTTGTGGAGGCACCACTCGTGAGTCTCGGTTGACATGCACGTATATCAGGGACGCCCGAATATGTGCACGATCTGACTCGAGTGGTGATGGAAGATTCTCTATCGCGAGGCTTGGCTGAAATGCATGTATTTTGGGGACGCCTAGAATATGTGCACGATCCAACTAAGTGAAAAGTTGAATCAAGTGAGACTAGAGGAATGGAAAAGGGTCGAGGATTTTGAAGTCGTGTTTCAAGGAAAAGATTGGTGGTAGTGCGATCATTAGATTGAGACAAACTTGAATATTGGTTGATCGGATGGTTTGCCTAGAACTGAGTTGTCCGTGTGTGCGACGAGAGTAAGTTACCTAAGTTGTGATATAGTTGTTCGAGGTAAAAGATAACCGTAGCATGAGCGTGGCTCAAGTTTAAGAAACGCATAGGAGTAAGTGTGTGCGAGAGTCCTTGAATGTAGAACAAAGTGATAAGTCAATGAGTAAGTACTCAGTTAGTTTCGAGGATGAAACTTTTTATGAGTGGTGTATGATGTAGTGCCCCGTCCCGCTCAGTCAATCGAAGGAATCGAAATGCCGACGGCATTCAGACTTAGCCATGCAACGGTGACTCGAAGGCCTGCTCGGTCGAGGCGACTCCTAGCTCAGGTGGGGTAGTTTCGGTGAACTTGCCTCATCTTAGCCTTCACATAATAAATCGCATATTTTTAACTTGCACAAGTAGGCTTGATAATAAAAGAGACGAATCCACATAGCTAAGGAATAATTCCGATAGGTCAAATTGAGTTAGAATATGGAAAGGTCCAACGGTTGGCTTAGAGTTGGTGCACGACGTGCTTTGAAAATGACACTCGATCCTTCGTCCCATGGCTTGGGAGAAAGAAAAGTTGGTCTTCGACATAAACTATGAATTAGCCTAAGTCATAGGCGTCGCTCGCGTAAATGCTCGATAAAGCATGCATGCTTCATGATGCAAGGCTCGCCGCAGTCTTTGCTCGTCAAGTCGTTGCACGATTAAGATAGACAAGTTATGTTAGGCTATCGGAATAGTAGCATGCACGGTCCTACGAGTTCTACGACTGGGTATAACCACATAGTCTTACGGTCTCAAGGCCCATCATATAAAGTATGTTTTGGACGGTAGTGTCGCATAGAGTTCAAGTTGGTTTATGACACGATGTCACGGACTTAGTGTTTTAAGGCACGGGCCACGGTTGATTTAAATTGAGTTGAAAAGAGGGCTTTCAAATAGCCGTTCCTGAGTTGAATGAAAGGATAGGGCAAGAAAAAAGAATGCTCGCGACCATAGGTCGTCGAGCCGAGGTCTTAGATGTGAGAAGTATTGAACTTGGACCTGAAAGAGATGGTAACACTAGAGGTAGAATAACTGTGTGAGACGTCAGTTTGAGTCGAGTCTTGCATGGTCATGGATAACTTGTCGACAAGGTAGAGTTTCCTCGAACGGTGACCCAGGCGGACGGGACCGGTTCTTGAGAAACTTGATTAGCCGTGCTGGATGACCCCACAGGTTAGCGCAGAGTCTTGCAGCGGAGCTCGCTACTCGCGCTGGCAAGGGCGGCCGCCTAACAAGCTAAAGGGAGTCCAAGATGGCTCTGGGAGTCAGTGACCAATTCATATAGATGAGTCGGTATGGCGGCAAATCGCATGTATGCCTTTAGATTGAGTTGAGTTGAATATGTGTGTACGGTTAGAACACAATATTGGGCCTAAGATTTGGTTGCAACGTAGGCGACGTACTTCGGCACGCGATATAGCGTCAAGTCTTAAGTTGTCGGTATATAAGTTGCATAAGTTGGATTTGAGTCATCTTGAGTTTAAGTCAAAATATGCCACAAGGCAAAGTCGGTCGAGTGACACTTAGCCCACAAGTCTTGATTGGGTTAATTGGTGATCAAGTAGCAAGGGCCGCGAGGCGGCGATATGGTTAAGTCATACTGAGTTGCGAGACACGGTACAAAGGATTTGTAGCACGGTCACAAAAAAGTTGGGTACTGTCACGTAGTCGCGTCTCTGATTTTCTGCCGTAAGGCAAACACGACCTGATAGGTTAACGTTGTTATTGCAAGCACGGGATGGTCTAGAGACACAAAATAGGCCAAGGCGTCTGTCCTAAAGCTGATTCTAAGGCAAGACTAGAAAGACAATACAAGGGACTAAGTTCCACAAAGTAAATCAAACGTGTCGGTTTTGTATGGGTGGGCGAGGAGCTCATTCCACCAGTACAGTTGAGTACTGACACCCACATAGTTTTTATGTGCAGGCACAGGTAGAAGCTCGTAGTTCTGAGCTCGCTTGGATGCGTCGAGGCATGGAGTTCCTTGGCGATTCGAAGCATGCGGTCGCGTGGTGTCAAGACTTATGCGGGACATAATGTATGGACGTATGTAACGCCCTAGAACCAGAATACTGGAGAGCGGGGGCGAACATAGCCAGCTACGTATATTGAAGTGCAACCCACCTCGCTATACGGTCACGGCTGTCTAGATACATGAGGGTTTAACTACAATCCATCCGTCTCTTATGGTCAAGGACAAGCCTAAATGTCTCAATCTCAAGCAAGCAATTAAGTTACAAGATGTAAGATCGCCAAATATACAATAGTAAGGCGTCCCAGATACTACATATTCAACTGATCACGAAGCTAGTCGTTACAAAATATGAGGACTAGCAGGAGTTCAGTAATACATGATCAACCCTAGGATTTGTCAATCATGCTACATGTCACGACTCACACCCGCTTTTCAGACGCGAGCTCGTGAGCAAGCCAACTACGTATCGAACGGACTCCATCCCGACACGAATACGTAAACGCTGTCATGGCTAGGGTAAACTGCCAAATCATGGCAAACAAATCTATATCTCAATCTACTATAAGAATATGAAACATGAATGAACACTATGGGTTGTGGTCTGCAGCCCACTAGCATAGATGTCCGATAAGACTCTAAAGGAAATAACAAGAGTCTAAAACTAAATCAAGATACAGGATATCTCATGATAAGTTATGAAAGCACGAGCGGATCATAAACACGATAACGATACCTGAATCCCGCAAGCGTGTCATCACATCTGTCATCCAGAACCTCTAGCTAACTCCATGCAACCGCTAAACCTGAGGAGATCATCAGGTCCTCAGAGGACATAGCAAGATACATAATATACATTTATATATATATATATATATATATATATATATATATATATATATATATATATATATATATATATATATATATATATACATATATATATTTTAATTTATACATTTATATATATATATATATATATATAAAATATATATATATATATATATATATATATATATATATATATATATATATATATATATATATATAGACACACACATATACACTATTATATATATTTATATATACATACAAGTACACACATATATAATATTTATATATACCTACATTCACATATATAATCTATATACACATATCATTTATATAATAAATGATTTAATAAATAATAAATCATTATCATTTAATAACAACAAAGTAATATTAAAGATAATAAAAATCCTAATAACAATTAAAAATAGCCCAAAAGTCGTTTCTGATGGATACAACATACACCCTACTTATCTGGCTACAGAAGAACATACAACTTTTGTAAAACACTATTTTATAATAATAATACCTATAATCTACTTATAACAATTATTTAGAAAATAATTGCCAATTCCTAAAAATATATACAAACATCTTTGCATTTACCAAACATGTCTACAAGGCCGTATTTGGTCCAAATACATGCCTATATGGGCTTGGATTTGACTTGGGTCCAATTTGGACAGGTTCGGTACAACCGGATTCCCAAAAACTCAATAATATAATTAAATAATAAATAAAATCTTCGGTACGGGTTAAGTCGTAACTTGGCCTGGTTTTTCTAGTTAGGACGTCACTATGGCTCGATCTTCCCTACCATGGCTAATACACTAGTCAAGGCACACTATTACACTACCCGTGCCATGATTCCTAGCCATCTTGTACTCCAATTCCTAACCATGGCTAAAATCATCTACCGTAATAATTAACTAAATAATTTTTTATAAAAACAAAATTAAAAAATCACCATTAAATCAAATAAATAAATAAATAAATATTTTAAAAAAATATTTCCAGGAAGGGGAGCTACAAATCTACCCACCTTAAAAATAATTTCGTCCTCGAATTTCTAATTCATAACTATTCCTTAAAAAATAAAAGTCTACTATCATCTTAATCTACTCAAATTTAATTTCCTCGAAATAGCTTATATCCTCCTCCTAGTCATTTTGTAACTATGAAACCTCGAGGACTTCTACCCATATTTGGTCACACTACTCCTCAACACAGGTCATTAAAATCTTATAGTCTTCTAACTAGTTGCTAACAATTCTACCAACAGCCATTTAGGGCATATGGCATCTATGATCCCTCATATCTATCAAGCAACCAAAATCAAATCATCAAGCCATATTATACTATAACCTAAGAATTTCTGATAAATTCTAGACAGTACGATCATTCGTCACCCCGAAATTGGAAGGGACGAGAATCAATGGTACGGAAAGCAAGAAAGTATAATTGTAAAACCCCTATTTTATTATTTTTATTTTTATTATTTTATTAGAATTAAAAATAAATTTATAGTATTTATGGTTTTTTTTAATGACCTTAGCCATTGTTGCGTTTTGGAGCACTAGACGACCATGACTTTTAGCATGGAAGTTGTAGCAGTGTGCCTTGACTAGTATATTAGCCCTGCCATGGGAGACCTAGCCATAGTTTTGTCCAAACTAGGAAAACCAGGCCGAGTTGTGAAATAATGCATTTAAAATATTTTTATTTTAGATATTAATTTATATATTGATTTTTAGATGACCCGGTTTGTCTAAAGCAGTCCGAATAGGGCCCGGACCGAACCCAATCCCATGTAAGCATGTTGTGTGACCAAATGTGGCCAAGTAGGCATATTTTATATATATACAAATATTTTCTAAATTACTTTAGAATTTTATGTGCAATTTCTAATTATTTAATTATTCGTACTATTATTGGTATTTTATTATTAAATAATATCGTGCAATATTTGTACAAATTTTTGGACCCGGATAAGGGTGTGCGGTATAAGTTCACCCATTGGAAAGATTTTATTAATTTATTATTATTAAATTTTATTTTTTTGAAGATTTAATAAACATATTTTCTTATTTAAATATTATTACTATTTTGAGTTGATTTATTAAGGATTGAATTTATATATATATATGTAGATATGCTCAAATATATTAAATAATTGGATAGATGACTTCTAAATGGTATTTGGATTTTAAATAGATTTTTTGGTATATATATATATATATATATATATATATATATATATATATATATATATATATATATATATATATATATATATATATATATATATATATAAGTAGATTTGAAAGAAAAAAAAAACTAATCCTCCCACCCACATAAGTGGGCGGGCCCACCCTCTACTTGTTTGCTGCTGTAGGCAGCAAGCTAACGTGGGTTGTAAATCCACTAACCCGAGAGGAACCAAATAGAGTATAATAGTCCTATTAGAATTAGGTTTTAGCCAATTTTGTTTTACATATAACTTCCTCTCCAGACCTCAAATCCCTAAACTTCCAAAACAAAAATTGTAGCAGAACATACCCTCTTCGCCTACGAGTTCGTTTCACCAGCGATGGAGTTGTGTGCACGACGAACGGAGCATCGAAAGTCAGCCCTTCGTCATCCACGGAGCAGTTTTCCCACTCAAGGTACCCTACTTCCCGACGACGTAACTTTTTACTCGTAGCACCGATTTTCGATCCGTAAAATTTTCTGGAAGGTAGAATTGACCCTCTTCGAGATCCTCTAGGTGGATTTCAAAAACAACCCATCGACTTGCTCGAAAAATCGAGACGAAGTTGAAGAAAAACCTGTTTTCTGTAATACTAAAAACTATTTTGAGACGACAACTTGTCGGTCAATTTTCTTGCTGTGCAGTAAAGTATTGTAGTAAATAATTGAAACCAGTAAAAGAAAACATAACCGAGATCACAACGCATCTTTTGGATCATCGTTTTGATTTGCGTGTAAAAAGTAGATTGATGTTGAAGTTGAGGAAAAACCTGTGTTTAATTGTATTAATTTTCTGAATTTTGTCCGATATGGCATGCGCTCCGACAAACCGGGCGACGTGGTCGCACGCTATATGCATCGAAAGGCGCGTATGGACGTTGCAGACGTGTGAGAACTGAAGGAACTCAGTTTCCTTGCGTCTGCGCGACGAAATCAACGCGTATCCGTCGAGATACCCCCGTATCGGCGTTTTGCAAACTTGCCCATAAGTTCGTGTAAAGTCGTCGAATCGAGATAAAACTTATGCCAACAGGTCCAGATCAAAATTCTGGTCCTGTGTGCCAAGTTTGGTTCGATTCTGAGAAGGTCGAATCGGAACCCATTTTTGGCGGGCCTACGACCCACTCAAACGGGCGATTTTGTGTACGGCTCATCGGAATCCAAAACTGGACATACCGTTGAGTTTCTCTCCTCAAACTGAAACCGTAGACATGTAGTTTGATGACTTTAGAGACCATAGACTTCGGTACGCATTTCGGTGCAAAGCGGGTCCAACGACGGACATCGTTTTGGTCCGAAATTACGATTTTGCCCCTGTTCCAGAATTAGACTTTTGGACATGCATTTTGTGGGCATATCTTTTATTTCAAACTCGTTCGTGATGTTTGTTTCAGCATTCGGAGCTCCTTGTGGATTTTGACTTTCGTGTTGACGATTCTGATTGTTGGATTTTGCTACATCTCGCACCACCCTCAGGCAAGACACCTTGCCATTTGCTGTTTAATTATTTTGGCTCATATTTCATGCATTATTCATTATTTTCTTTATTCAAAATAAACTGTGATACATGGCATAACCTGTTAGAACTTACTGTTCATTTATATTCTCCTGCTATGTATTATTTTTCTTACACATTAAACCTAGATTTAAGGGACCATCTTATGTGTTGCATACATAGGCTTTGACACATTTATACCACATTATTGTGAGTCACATATAGGACTCGGACATGCGTGATTGGCTGGCCACCAGTACGTATAAGCCGTGCGTTAGGAAATAACTGCTAATAGAATTGCATGCTAGAAGACTTAGCAGTTATGAGTTGGCATTGGGCGGGGAAAACATGATTGGAAGTTGACTACCACCCTATCTATCGTAGGCTCGCTCGCTACTGAGGAACGATAGGTAGACTATATGCTATAGACTCGCTCGATACTGAGAAATAGTATATGGTGTTGTGACTCGCTACTGAGGTACTGCATTGGTATTTTCTTGACTTGACCCGGTAGTCATGCGACCATGAACTATTCTTAAAACTGCATCCACTTAGATTTGGTTAGGTGCCCTTATCCGTTAGGTACGAGTACTTTTGGTTTGGGTACTTGTATCTGACCGTGGCTTGGAACAATAACTTTTCGCGAATTAGTTCGTCACATCTTGTCCTTGTTTGGTTGTAGGTGTGACTTACTACTTCGATGAGAAGGTATTGAACCTTGTTGGGGTCCGGATACCATATTGGATTCATAGCATGGAAAGATACGTCACCTTGAATTAGTTTACCATCTCCTGTCATTGTTTGGTTGGGGGGATGGTACACTAGTTCAATAGGTGTGTGTTGGACCATGTCACAATTCAATTGACTTATTTATTTGAGCAATATTTATTCAGTTTATATGGCATGATATTATGTGTCTTGTTACGTCCCTCTGAGGACCTGGTTATCTCTCTAGGTGTGTGTTCTTGTCTTTCGTCGGTACTCTAGCTCTAGCTGTGACCATCTCTATTTCTTCGAGGATGATTGCGCTTAGATCGTCTTCGCTTCGCTAGCCAAAATTATTCTTTTGTATATCTTGTATTTCTTTTCATAGTTGGTAGTGGATTTGTCTCCGCCCAACTATATGTATCAATGACAATTCATTATCATTATATGACATCTTTTAATCTTATATTTCGTGGATGAGATTAGATTACTCTTGGTTTACTGCATTTTACAGCTTATGTATTCATACGAGGTTTCCATATATTGGAGTATACTTCGTATGTATACAGCTGGCATGTCTATGTACCTAGTCCTACGTATTTTGGGACTGGGGCGTTACATGTTTTTGTGGTGGCCCATGCAGGTCAAGATAAATTGTTTGGTTTCTTTACCGTACCAAGCAAGCCTGCGAATAGGATTAGAAGTCTAGGATCTCATCCACATACTTGACCTTTTTCCTCGATTCCATATTCGACCAACTCATCGATTGCATCTTGCTTGATTCCTTCTATCATTATCCTTATCTTCCCTTCGTGCTTGCTAGAGATTGATCCTACAAGTTAGATGTCCCAAACACCCTTAGTTTAAATTTTTTTTAAGTTGGGTAGAATGCCTTGTGACCTAGCAATCCCTTTGTCCTAGTGACCTATATTAGCAAGTTTACTTGGATTCTAGAATTTAGAGGGCCCTAACCCATTTAGCCAACCAAGGACTTGGACAAGAAGACTATAGGACAACTGTATGACTTAGAATCATTCTGCCTTCTTTTAATCTTAATCACTCATGCCTATGTATTTACCATTTTGACTAATAATGCTAATGTAGCCTAGTTTTTGCAAGGTTATTCCTTATCGAGCTTGTCCAAGGCATATGTTAATTGGGTCGCTCCTACTAACATATTGTCTAATCAGAACCTGTGCAGGATGGTCTGATCAACCAAGTGCACTTTGGTTCGCTTTATTTTATCGTTCTTCGTAGATGGGAACATAATTAAACTTGGCCTTTATATATATATATATATATATATATATATATATATATATATATATATATATATATCTTTTATTTTTTAAACCAAGCGGTCGTGTCGAAGACACCCAGCCACCGCCTGGCCCGGGGGCCATGGGCGAACCACCAAGCCGCCCCCGTGGGGGCTCGAACTCCGTCCAATGCCCCGGGTGCCAAAGGCCCTAACCGGTAGGCTACAAGGCCATTGGCATATATATATATATATATATATATACATACACATATACACTATTATATATATTTATATATACATATAAGTACACACATATATAATATTTATATATACCTACATTCACATATATAATCTATATACACATATCATTTATATAATAAATGATTTAATAAATAATAAATCATTATCATTTAATAACAACAAAGTAATATTAAAGATAATAAAAATCCTAATAACAATTAAAATAGCCCAAAAGTCGTTTCTGATGGATACAACATGCACCCTACTTATCTGGCTTCCGAAGATCATACAACTTTTGTAAAACACTATTTTATAATAATAATACCTATAATCTACTTATAACAATTATTTAGAAAATAATTGCCAATTTCTAAAAATATATATAAACATCTTTGCATTTACCAAACATGTCTACAAGGCCGTATTTGGTCCCAATACATGCCTATATGGGCTTGGAATTGACTTGGGTCCAATTTGGACAGGTTCGGTACAACCGGGTTCCCAAAAACTCAATAATATAATTAAATAATAAAAAAATCTTCGGTACGGATTAAGTCGCAACTTGGCCTGGTTTTCCTAGTTAGGACGTCACTATGGCTCGGTCTTCCCTACCATGGCTAATACACTAGTCAAGGCACACTACTGCACTACCCATGCCATAATTCCTAGCCATCTTGTACTCCAATTCCTAACCATGGCAAAAATCATCTACCGTAATAATTAACTAAATAATTATTTATAAAAACAAATTTAAAAAAATCACCATTAAATCAAATAAATAAATAAATAAATATTTCAAAAAAATATTTCCGGGAAGGGGAGCTACAAATCTACCCACCTTAAAAATAAATTCGTCCTCGAATTTCTAATTCATAACTATTCCTTAAAAAAAACAAAGTCTACTATCCCCTTAATCTGCTCAAATTTAATTTCCTCGAAATAGCTTATATCCTCCTCCTAGTCATTTTGTAACTATGAAACCTCGAGGACTTCTACCCACCTTTGGTCACACTACTCCTCAACACAGGTCATTAAAATCTTATAGTCTTCTAACTAGTTGCTAACAATTCTACCAACAGCTATCTAGAGCATATGGCATCTATGATCCCTCATATCTATCAAGCAACCAAAATCAAATCATCAAGCCATATTATACTATAATCTAAGAATTTCTGATAAATTCTAGACAGCACGATCATTCGTCACCCCGAAATAGAAAGGAACGAGAATCAATGGTACGGAAAGCAAGAAAGTATAATCGAGAGCAAATATGAAATTTTAAGGGCGGTAGAGAAATTTTTAAGAGAATTTTCAAGGCAGAGTGGATTGAGATTTCTAAGGTCTAGTCATAGTCGTAGGCTCGTATCAGTACAGTTACGTAACCGATACGACATGCTCTGACCTGCATGGGCCGCCAAAAAAACTTGTCACGACCCGCACCCGCTTTTCGGACGCGAGCTCGTGAGCTAGCCAGCTACGTATCGAACGGACTCCAGCCCGACACGAATACGTAAACGTTGTCATGGCTAGGGTAAACTGCCAAATCATGGCAAACAAATCTATATCTCAATCCACTATAAGAATATGAAACATGAATGAACACTATGGGTCGTGGTCTGCAGCCCACTAGCATAGATGTCCGATAAGACTCTAAAGGAAATAACAAGAGTCTAAAACTAAATCAAGATACAGGATATCTCATGATAAGGTATGAAAGCACGAGCGGATCATAAACACGATAACGATACCTGAATCCCGCAAGCGTATCATCACATCTGTCATCCAGAACCTCTAGCTAACTCCATGCAACCGCAAAACCTGAGGAGATCATCAGGTCCTCAGAGGACATAGCAAGATACATTATATATATATATATATATATATATATATATATATATATATATATATATATATATATAATATATATATATATATATATAAAATATATATATATATATATATATATATATATATATATATATATATATATATATATATATATATATATATATATATATATATATATATATATATACACTATTATATATATTTATATATACATACACATATACACTATTATATATATTTATATATACATACAAGTACACACATATATAATATTTATATATACCTACATTCACATTTATAATCTATATACACATATCATTTATATAATAAATGATTTAATAAATAATAAATCATTATCATTTAATAACAACAAAGTAATATTAAAGATAATAAAAATCCTAATAACAATTAAAAATAGCCCAAAAGTCGTTTCTGATGGATACAACATGCACCCTACTTATCTGGCTCCAGAAGATCATACAACTTTTGTAAAACACTATTTTATAATAATAATACCTATAATCTACTTATAACAATTATTTAGAAAATAATTGCCAATTCCTAAAAATATATACAAACATCTTTGCATTTACCAAACATGTCTACAAGGCCGTGTTTGGTCCCACTACATGCCTATATAGGCTTGGATTTGACTTGGGTCCAATTTGGACAGGTTCAGTACAACCGGGTTCCCAAAAACTCAATAATATAATTAAATAATAAATAAAATCTTCGGTACGGGTTAAGTCACAACTTGGCCTGGTTTTTCTAGTTAGGACGTCACTATGGCTCGGTCTTCCCTACCATGACTAATACACTAGTTAAGGCACACTACTGCACTACCCGTGCCATGATTCCTTGTACTCCAATTCCTAACCATGGCTAAAATCATCTACCGTAATAATTAACTAAATAATTATTTATAAAAACAAA
The DNA here is from genome assembly GCA_029216955.1 of Iris pallida. Lineage (NCBI taxonomy): Eukaryota > Viridiplantae > Streptophyta > Magnoliopsida > Asparagales > Iridaceae > Iris > Iris pallida. The sequence continues at coordinate 7,148,479 of JANAVB010006596.1, read as the reverse complement.
TTTAAAAAAATCACCATTAAATCAAATAAATAAATAAATAAATATTTCCGGGAAGGAGAAATTTTTTATGACTACCGAATTATTCTAATTATTAGCCTTAGCTATTTACAATAGGTACCCCTGACCGTGGTACTCAGGGATCCCTGTCCTAGACATGATGTAAAACATTACCGATTCATTTTGTACAAACACAATCACCCACGGTGTCCAGGCCATTCTATTCTGTCATGACATGCTAGCCGTCGTAACAGCATTCGAGATATATATCATGTCAAATTCACTGTCAAGAGTGCGCCACGACGGACCTCTATCATATCATGTCATTTGTCAAAAGTGCACCACAACGGGTCACCATTATGTCATGGAACATATTTAAAATTAACATTTAACCTGTTATAAGCATATATGCAATAACAAAATATAAACAGGGTGCAAGAGTTGTGGAGAAATCATGCGGCTCAGGGGAGACGGGACATAACTTCCACATACGAACTCAAAATGAGGTGCTCCAGAGATATTCGGAAAGGCAAGACAAAGTTCTAAAACTTTCATGTTTTAAGTTTTTCGAAATTCTGGCTAGAAAATAGCTAAACTTGGCAAAAACAATCATTATGTGCACTTTTTACGCCAAAAATTTAATTCTGCGTAAAATACGCAAAAGGGTAGGGTTCCAGCATAAAAATTCACATTCTGGACACTATCCAGCATAAAATACCCATATTCAGGGTTTTCTGCGTAAAATTTCACATTCTGGATACTATCCAGCGTAAAATACGCAAATTCCGGGTTTCCTGCGTAAAATTTTACATTCTGGATACTATCCAGCGTAAAATACGCAATTCAGGGTTCCCTACGTAAAATTTTACATTCTGGATACTATCCAGCGTAGAATACGCAAATTCAGGGTTCCCTGCGTAAAATTTTACTCAGCCGACATGAAAAATTCAGAAAACTTGTTTTGGCCATAAAAACTTCATTTTAACTCGAAATGAGGTGAATCAAAAACCAAATTCATACAAAATTTCGTCCCCTTGCTCATGGAAATATTAGTTTTCAAAAATAACAAGTTTTAGTAGATCAAAACCAAGAAAACTCTATGAACTTATGAAACCCCAAAGTTATAATGTAGATCTAGAAGAATCTATCCATAAAAATAAAAAACTCCAAGTTCTAAAGAGGCTTATAATCATTTAAAGAAGAGAATGGAACAATGAAACTTGAGATCTATCATGAAGCAAGTTGCACTTGCCTAGGGCTCTTAGGTGTAGGTGGAGAGTAATGGTGAGGAAGAAGAAGAGTGAATGAGGAAAGAGAAAGAGTGTTGGGTTAATAAATGGGGATGGTGGTGGTAGGTAAGGGTTCTCCCCTTGGTTCATGATGAACCAATAAGCAACCCAAGCCGAACCAAGCTAACCCAAACAAGCCGAACCAAGCTAGGAGACATGCAATACGAGTCAGATACATACACGTATCCTAAAATACGTAATACGAACTATGGTCATCACAACTCTACCCACCTTAAAAGAATTTCGTCCTCGGAATTTAATCAAGAGGCTAGAGATGCAAGGACAAGCTATACTAATCACAGACAAGCTATACTAGTCTAGCAATCAAGCAATTATTCATGCAAGCAAGGAATCGAAGGCATGAGGCATAAGAAAGATATTATACCTCACGAGTTAAACAGGTCGGGATATCGCGATCGGATATCATCCTCACGCTCCCACGTTGACTTACCCAAAGAGTGATGACCCCAAGCAACTCAGACTAACTTGATAGTCTTGTTCTTGAGTGTCTTCTCTCTCCGGTCCAATATGGACACGGGCCTTTTCTCATACTAAAGGTTGGTACCAACAATCAATTCCGAATGATCCAGGATATGGCTCGAGTCTGGGATATACCGTCGTAGTTGGGATACATGGAATACGTCATGTACCTCACTAAGAGACGGCAGAAGAGCGAGACGATAGGACACATCTCCTACTCGCTCCAGGATATCGAACGGTCCTATATACCTAGAACTAAGCTTTTCCCGTACGCCGAAACGAATGACGCCACGGTTAGGCGAGATCCTAAGGAATACATGGTCGCCGACAGAAAATTCAAGGGGAGGTCGATGAGAATCGGCCCAATGGCGTTGGCGATCTTGTACAACACGAAGATGATCTCTAACTCTCCTAACCACCTCAACTGTCTGAGTGATCATTTCTAGACCAAGTATCTGCCTCTCTCCAACATCGTCCCATGCTAGCGGGGATCTGTACTTCCTGCCATACATGCCTCGAACGGTGCTATCTGGATATTGGCTTGGAAACTTTTGTTGTATGAGAACTCCACCAGGTGCAGGTGATTTTCCTACGAACTTTCGAAGTCGAGTGTACAAGATCTCAACATATCCTCAAGAGTCTGGATCGTGCGCTCCGACTGACCATCTGTCTGCGGGTGACAAGCTGAGCTGAACTGGAGGTGAGTTCCCAAATTCTCTCGCAGACTACGCCAAAAGTGCAACATGATTCTTGAATCTCAGTCCGAGGTGATACTGACTGGTACACCGTGAAGTCGGACGATCTGCCTGAGGTACATCTCTGCTAGATGAGCCGTCGACTAACCAACTATAAATAGGAGAAAGTGAGCCACCTTCGTAAGCCTGTCAACTATAACCCAAATAGCATCTCTACTGGTCGGGGATCGAGGTAATCCAGTCACGAATTCCATGGTTATGTGCTCACACTTCCATTCTGGAATTGGCAAGGGCTGAAGAAGTCCAGCTGGCCTCTGATGTTCAGCCTTGACTTGTTGGCAAACCAAACACCGAGAGACAAACCGAGCTATCTCCCTCTTCATGCCATTCCACCAAAAGTGCTGACGGATATCTCGGTACATCTTCGTGCCACCGGGATGAATCGAATATTGAGAACTGTGAGCTTTGGTTATGGCTTCCTGTCTGATATCTCCACTGGGTACACAAAGATGCTTACCATGTCGAAGTGTACCGTCTTTATGAATGCATAATTCTGGTCTTTGCCCTGCTACACATTCTGTCCTAAGCCGCTGAAGCATAGAATCTGATGGCTGAGCTATCTTGATTCTCTCAACTATACTGGACTGAACTTGCATGCTGGCCATCAATGCCACACTGGTAGGAAGGACAACTTCTATACCCATCTTCTGAAGATCTGCTAACAATTCTGGTTGTGTTGTCAGAAAATAGACTCCGGCTCTCCTGCTCAATGCATCCGCAACAATATTGGCTTTCCCAGAATGATACTGCAGGTTGACATCATAATCCACAAGCAGCTCTAGCCATCTCCTCTGACGCATGTTAAGATCCTTCTGAGTGAACACATACTTCAGGCTCTTGTGATCGGTGAAAATCTTCACCCTATCTCCATACAAGTAGTGTCTCCAAAGCTTTAGTGCAAGCACCACGGCTGCCAGCTCCAAGTCGTAGGTTGGGTAATTCCTCTCATGATCATGAAGTTATCGTGACGCATAAGCTATTACCTTCCCATGCTGCATCAAAACACATCCTAAACCTCTGCCTGAAGCATCACAATACACTGAAAGTCCTTCGGTCCCATCTGGAAGTGTGAGAATGGGTGCCGTCATCAAGCCTCGCTTTAGCTTCTCAAAAGAATCCTGACATTCTGCGGTCCAAGCAAACTACACATCCTTGCGGGTCAACTGCGTCAGTGGCGCTGAAATCTGAGCAAAGTCTGAAACAAATCGCCGGTAGTAGCCGGCCAATCCAAGAAAACTGCGAACTTTTGCAACTGTGCTGGACACTGGCCACGTTTCGATAGCCACGATCTTCTGGGGATCCACTTCTACTCCTCCTTTGGTGTTGATATGACCCAAGTACGAAATACGATCGAGCTAGAACTCGTATTTACTGAACTTGGCATACAACTGGTGCTCTCGGAGAATCTGGAGGACAACTCTGAGATGCTGCTCATGCTCCGCTTCACTCTTACTGTAGACCAGGATGTCGTCTATGAACACAATCACGAACTGATCCAAATAAGGCATGAAGATGCGATTCATGAGGTCCATGAATACAGCCGACGCATTGGTGGCTCCAAATGGCATAACAAGAAACTACCAATGCCCATATCTAGATCTAAATGCTGTCTTCGGGATGTCCTGCTCTCTGACTCTGATCTGGTGGTACCCTGACCGCAAATCAATCTTCGAGAATACTGCCGCTCCTCTGAGTTGATCAAACAAGTCATCTATCCTCGGAAGAGGATATCTGTTCTTGATTGTCACTGAGTTCAAGGTACGATAGTCGACACATAATCTAGACGTACCATTCTTCTTTTTCACAAGAAGCATCGGGGCTCCCCAAGGCGATCCACTTGCATGAATGAATCCTTTGGTCCGGAGTTCTTCAATCATCATGTACAATACCTCCAACTCTGACGGCGCCAACCTGTAGACTCTCTCTGACACAGGTGCGGTCCCAGGGATCAAGTCTATGGTGAACTCGATCTCTCGCTCTGGCGGCATTCCTGGAAGCTCTTCTTGGAAAACATCTGGAAACTTCTCGACGATCCGGGGTAACTGCACTGCTGCTATTGCCATCCGCAATACGGGAGGAGAAGGTTCAACTTCGCCTCGAAAAAAGGAAAACTCTGGCTCACCTGGGATGCTAAAAACAACCCTGCCAATATGACAATCTATCCTGGCATACTGGTCCCTCAACCAATCCATCCCTAAGACCACATCATAATCGACCATCGGGAATTCTATCAACCTAGCGGAAAACTCTCTACCGCTAACTACGATCCGACACGAGGAAAACACTCTATCTACTCCCACAAGACCGTTACCAGTAAGTATATTGAGCCTTACTGAAAATAACTCGGGCTCCAGTCCTATCCGTGTCGCGAATCGTGCAGACATAAAAAAATACGATGCACCAGAGTCAAACAACACTGAAGCCGGAAAGGTGTTGACGAGAATAGTACCTGCCACTACCTCACCTGGCGCCACTCCTTCTTCTCCCATGGTTAAAGACAACACTTGCCCTTGTCCTCTGGGTGCCGGCCCCCTCTGCTGGATTCTTTTCTGCCGATTCTGAACTTACGCCTGGACATACTGCTGAGGCCTTTGCTGCTGAAAATCCTGAGTCTGCGTCGGCAATAGCCTCGAGGATGGAAACTGCTGCTGGACTGGTACTGGGGCTGGTCCCCTAACCGATGAACTGGTCATAGCTGGTACGGAGTCAGTCATGAACGGGCAGGACCCTACCTTATGGTCCGACGCTCCACAAAGCAAACACAACCCTCGCGCCTTGCGATATTCTGAAACAACATGTCCAGGCTTCCCACAATAAGAGCAGCCTATGGTGGAAGACTACTTCTGCTTCTGCTGAGGATACGTCGGGGTTGAATATTGAACCGACATAACTGAAGCTATCCTTCTCGGAGCTCCAATGGTCAAAGCCCTTGCTGCCGGGGCTGACGACTGATTCATCTGACCGTGAGATTGCTTTCGACCTCCGGTCTTGTCCACACTCCTCTGGGAGGTATACTCATGCCTCCTAGCTGCCCTAAATACCGCATCAAAAGTCTGATGCTCAAACTGCTCCACCGCCAGCAAAATCTCCAGGTGGAGTCCCTGCTGAAAACCCTGGGCCCTATCGAACTCGATCGCCACCAAGGTGGGAGCAAACCGACTAAGACTGGAAAACTCGGCTGCATATCCATCGACCGTCCTGTCCATCTGCTTCAAATCAGTGAACCTCGTCTGTAGATCGTACCGAGCTACCGCATCGAAGTACTTGGTCCAGAATCTCGCACGGAATACTGTCCAGGCAATAGGTACCACTAATCCAACGGCCTGCGCCGTCCACCAGCTGTGAGCTAGATCCAATAACTGCAGGCATACTACGGCCACCTTCTCATCCTCTGGGGTCTTCGCTGCCTCCAATATCACCTCTGTATCCTGAAGCCACGCATCAGCAACGATAACATCTTCACTGCCATCGAAGAATGGAGGGTTTAGGCGCTTAAAACTGTTCGCTGCACTGCTTCCATGATGTCTACCTCTGCCTAGAGCATCTGCCACTGCCTGATGCAAGGCATCTCATCGACGATCCTGCAATGCAAGCAATTCCCTGATAAGTCCAACCAAGGCTCCATCATCCTGCCTTGTAGGCTGGGCAGGCTGCACCGGAGGTTCTGGATCTCCGGGAGGCATGACCCGGGAAGTTGCTCCTGGGTACTGGGCCTGATCTTCTTGTTGTTGCTGGTCCACGGGAGGTGCTTCGCCTTGCTGATCGGTAGGACCAGAAACAATGTCGCTGAAGAAGACGACATAGGGAACAATAAGGAAGGACCAAGACAGATCAACGATACAAGCATGCGATCAGGTCGAGAATCTCAGGGATTAGAAGATACGGGCAGAGATCAAGGGCGAGTGTTGATTGAGACATCTTTTCGGTAAACCCTCACACATCTTGATTTACAAGACCTGCATGGGCCACCACTTAAACCATGTAACGCTCCAGAACCAGAATACTGGAGAGCGGGGGCGAACATAGCCAGCTACGTATATTGAAGTGCAACCCACCTCGCCATACGGTCACGACTGTCTAGATACATGAGGGTTTAACTACAATCCATCAGTCTCTAATGGTCAAGGACAAGCCAAAATGTCTCAATCTCAAGCAAGCAATTAAAGTTACAAGATGTAAGATCGCCAAATATTCAATAGTAAGGCGTCCCAGACATTACATATTCAGCTGATCATGAAGATAGTCGTTACAAAATATGAGGACTAGCAGGAGTTCAGTAATACATGATCAACCCTAGGATTTTTCAATCATGCTACAGCCCGTAGACAGACAGTAAATAAGGTATACAATACGAGCTAACAGGTGCTCGCCGGCTAAACTCCTCAAAATAATAATTTTATAATAGAGTGGAAGAGCCAAAAAATAAACCCACTCGTTGCCCTGGTTACGCCTGGTGGTCACCATCGAGCTGAAAGGTCGGTAGATCCTCTGGAGCGGCTCCGAAATCTGGCATACAAAACCAGCTGGGTCAGATCCCAGAAAGAGCAAGTGCCACAAAGGAGGCTTCACTTAAGAACTAAAACCAGCATATCAGAAATAAATATTAAAAGTAATTATGAAAGAGCCTGATGGTGATAAAAATAACAACCGTCATATTAGAGTACTAGGGAACCATTCAAGTAGCCAGGTCACAACCCTTAAACCAAACAAGGACCGGGGTTGTAACCCTTCACTTGAATAGAACTCCGTCTCTAAATCTTGTTGGTAAAGCAAAGCATAACGAGCATGACGTGGGGTGCAATAAGACAATAAACGAAGAGGGGACAAAGAACTGCTCCGGAAGCCAGGTTACAACCCTTAAACCAAATAAGGACCGGGGTTGTAACCCTTCGCCTGAACAGAACTTAGCCCCTGATCTTTATTGTTTAAAAGTGACAATCATGCGATCATGCTTGCAATACTCGACCACTGGATCTACACCATACAATCGCTCACAGCCAATCAGTGACTTCGGCTTTCTACATTAACTAACTAGGGTTATCACAAGCCTAGTTACTAGCAATGTGCAGTGAGATGTTCCTCCAGCCACAAGCCCTGCAGCTAATCCAGGTTATCCAGGCGACTTGGATTCATTAAGCAATGCCTCGTTCTATTCCATGTATTAGTGAATTTAGACATGTGTCCTACTCGTCGGCAGGCTACAAGTCCAACAATGGTGGCCGGGATAACGGGATCGCCTGTAACTGAAGAAATCTCTTATGACTACTGAATTATTCTAGTTATTAGCCTTAGCCATTTACAGTAGGTACCCCTGACCGTGGTACTCAGGGATCCCTGTCCTAGACATGATGCAAAATATTACCGGTTCATTTTGTACAAACACAATCACCCACGGTGTCCAGGCCATTCAATTCGGTCATGACATGCTAGCCGTCGCAACAGCATTCGAGATATATATCATGTCAAATTCACTGTCAATAGTGCACCACGACGGGCCACTATCATGTCAGGTCATTTGTCAAAAGTGCACCACAACGGGTCACCATTATGTCATGGAACATATTTAAAATTAACATTTAACCTGGTATAAGCATATATGCAATAACTAAATATAAACAGGGTGCAAGAGTTGTGGAGAAATCATGCATCTCAGGGGAGACGGGGCATAACTTTCACATACGAGCTCAAAATGAGGTGCTCCAGAGATATTCGAAAAGGCAAGACAAAGATCTAAAACTTTCATGTTTTAAGTTTTTCGAAATTCTGGCTAGAAAATAGCTAAACTTGGCAAAAACATTCATTCTGTGCACTTTTTATGCCAAAAATTCAATTCTGCGTAAAATACGCAAAAGGGAAGGGTTCCAGCGTAAAAATTCACATTCTGGACACTATCCAGCATAAAATACGCATATTCAGGGTTTCCTGCATAAAATTTCACATTCTGGATACTATCCAGCGTAAAATACGTAAATTCAGGGTTCCATGCGTAAAATTTTACATTTTGGTTACTATCCAGCGTAAAATACGCAAATTCAGGGTTCCCTGCGTAAAATTTTATATTCTGGATACTATCCAGCGTAAAATACGCAAATTCAGGTTTTTCTGCGTAAAATTTTACATTCTAGATACTATCCAGCGTAAAATATGCAAATTCAGGGTTCCCTGCGTAAAATTTTACTCAGCCGACATGAAAAATTCAGAAAACTTGTTTTGGCCATAAAAACTTCATTTTAACTCGAAATGAGGTGAATCAAAAACCAAATTCATACGAAATTTTGTGCTCTTGCTCATGGAACAATTAGTTTTCAAAAATAACAAGTTTTAGTAGATCAAAACCAAGAAAACTCCCTGAACTTATGAAACCCCAAAGTTATAATGTAGATCTAGAAGAATCTATCCATAAAAATTAAAAACTCCAAGTTCTAAAGAGGCTTATAATCATGTAAAGAAGAGAATTGAACAATAAAACTTGAGATCCATCATGAAGAAAGTTGTACTTGCCTAGGGCTCTTGGGTGTAGGTGGAGAGTAATGGTGAGGAAGAAGAAGAGTGAATGAGGAGAGAAAAAGAGTGTTGGGTTAATAAATGGGGATGGTGGTGGTAGGTAAAGGTTCTCCCCTTGGTTCATGATAAACCAATAAGCAAACCAAGCCGAACCAAGCCAACCCAAACAAGCCGAACCAAGCCAGGAGACATGCAATACGAGTCAGATACGTACACGTATCCCAAAATACATAATACGAACTATGGTCATCACAACGTCGCCTTCCGAAGCATCCACTGGCTCAAGACTTGTTTTTGAGAGATGAGAGAGAGCTGAGTGACTTGTAATGTGAGAAGAGTGAGCTTGAGTGACTTATAATCTTGGCCTTGCGCCCTTTGTTACCTTGGTTTCAATATCAATAAAGAGCTTCTTTTGAATAACTTGTGTTTTACTTCAAATTTTTGCTGCTATTATTCAATGTCTCAGCTTGGGACTTCTGTACGACGACCCCGTTGCAGCCGCTGAAATCGGCCGTTATGGAACCCGCCTTGCACGAGCGTAATTTAGGCTCGTGCGGCATCACGTCTTAGCGATGATGATCGCTCCTACGGGTGCGGATCGTGACACTGCCCGCCCGCTAGTGTTATAGAGAGAGACTTACCTTCGACAGAGAGGGGTTATCCCTGAGACCTCTCTGTTGTGGCGCTTACAAAATGGTCATATCTCATAAGATATGCTCAGCCCTATGAAACATAATCAAGAGTGGTCTTTGAATCCTGTAACAAGATTTCAAGGACGGGGGTTGTAGTGCCACGTCCCTACATCGTGCCCCGTTTCCACACATGGGTGCGCGAGAAAGGAACACTGTCGCTACCGATTCCGTTGTAACCGATAAATCGGGATCGATTGAATCAGTCGAACGGGAACGATTGAATTAAGATCATTTTCTCGTTATGGAAATGCTTCTTCGAAATTAAGTCCCATATTCAGCGGATTGTACCGCAAGGATAGACTCTGCGGCTGAGTCGGGAGAGACCTCCCGTTGCTCTGCTTTTTATGCCTCCTCTCCAGCCCTCGGGCCTCCTCCTCCCGCTCGATCCTCCACCCCCTAGCCTCCTCCTCACCGTCCGTCCACCAGTTGTTGGCGGGGGAGGGGGCTGTAACCATGGAGGAGGAGAGGGTGGGAGAGAAGCAGCGGGGGAGAGAGGGGCTGCAGCCGCGGAGGAGAAGCAGCGACGGCGGAGGAGAAGCAGCAGCCTCCTCCTTCATCTCCTCCTCCCTCTCCACCATCCACCCCCCTCTCCCTCCTACTCCTCCCGCTCCTCCACCCCCTCCGATCTCCTCCTCGCCATCCATCGACCAGTGTCTCATCGTCGTCGAGGACTGTCAAATTTTTTAACATTCCTTCAATAGGAAGGACTAAAAAAAAAGGACAATCAGAGTAAAAAAAAATTCGATGACAAACTTATAAATAAAATAAAATAAAATAAAATATGTAGTACATTCGGCAATGATCTTGCCTTATCTTATTCAATAATGCTAAGTCTACTACCAAATGTTTACAATCCACTTACAACCACTCACCCATTTGCTGAAATGTGGGCCATGGTCCACATGTCAGCAATGGGTGAAGGTTGTAAGTGGGTTGTAGGCATTTGGTTGTAACTGTAGCATTACTTTCCCCTAATCAGACTTGTAAAGCTGCAAAGTTCCAAATAGATGATTCGGCAGCAGTAACGAGTACTATTTTAGTACTCTCTCCATGGGTTTGGTTCTATGTTGATTAAATAAAAGGCTTAATTGCACTTCGCTACCCTCAACTATTCCGCCTTTTCAACTTAATACCATAAACTTTTTTTCGTAACGAATTGGTACCTCAACTATTATTTTTTTTCAACTTGATACCTAATTTTTCAAAAATTTCGAAAATGCCCTTCCCTCTTCCTTCCCTCCACCCCCTTCCCCACTCCGGCCACCCCCCCTGCTAGGCCGCCCCCCCCCCCCCCCCCGCTAGCTCCGCCCCCCCGCCCCCCACCCCCCCCTGCTACCTTCGGCCACCCCCGGCTCCGTCTCCCGCCCCGCCCTCCCTCCCCAGCCCCCCTCCTCCCGTGCTGCCGCGGCCTAGGGGAGAGGCGGGGGCGGGCGGGCGGCCGGAGTGAGCAGGGGGGGGGGGGGGGGGCGGAGCTAGCAGGGGAGGGGGGGGGGGCGGCCGGAGTGAGCAGGGGGGGCGGCCGGAGCGTGCAGGGGGGGAGGGTTAGGGGTAGGGGTAGGGACATTTTAGTCCAAAATAACATCTGGGTACCAAATTGTTACAAAAAATAGTTTAGGGTACAAAGTTGAAAAATGGTAATAGCTGAGGGTAGCAAAGTGCAATTAAGCCTAAATAAAATGATGGCAATCCAAGCTAAGCTAAGCTTCTCCTTGTGACCTTTTTCCCTATATATAATTCCCACACAAGCAGGAGGAGGGCCATTGAGGATGAAACGCATGAGAAGGGCCATTGAGGTGCTCCTCCCCGTCTCCATACTCTCCTTCCTCCTCTCCTACTACTACTCATGCCTCCCCTGCTACGTCCACTCCGTCACCTCTCTTCTCCACAGCCTCAACCACCACTTCACCACCAGGAGGGCATTCATGTTCCTCCTCGCCCACGCCATCATTCTCTTCCTAACCAAGACCTCGGCTGCAGCCTCTCTCAACAGTACTACTCTTTCCTACGAACTTCCCACCAGGGAGGATCATCATCACGGCGTCGACCAGCTGCTAGTCCGCTTCCTGCAGCTACCGGACGATTCTGTCGACGTCGAGCTCGAGGAGCTGCATGCAGTACTATACCACGTGGTGGAGAAGAGTGCAGTCGACGTCGTAGAAGAGAGTACTGTTGTGCTGCTCGACTTACATAGCGCCACCGATCAACAGTTGCTGTCGGGACCGCCATCAGAATCAGCAGAGGAAGTCGTGGAAAAGAAAGCTTTAGAAGCTGGGAGCACTGTCGGGTGTTTGGCAGTGGTGGTGGTGGAGGAGGAGGAGGAAAAAGAAGAAGAAGAGGCCGGCTATGCCGAAGTAGACGGAGCGGAGCTCGCGATCGCCGACGAGCTGGATTTTCTGGACATTGACGACCTGAACAAAAGGTTTGATGAATTTATACAGAGGGAGAAGAGAAAGATGAGAATAGAAGCTTTGCAAGTGATCTTGGTTTGATGGACTCATGGAGTACGCATATATGGCCTAGAAGAAAGAAGACAATTGTCATATATATAGTTTACACATTCATGACACTGTTCTTGCTTCTTTCAGTACTGTGTGTAAATATATGCATATAGGAAAATAATGTAGGGATATTGTCTTGATCTGATATTTGAGAGATCAAGCTGGCGTGATTATCGTACCTGATAATGCTTTTGTAACCATGCGATGCTTTGTTGTATATATATATTTCTTTTCTTCATATGATTTAATTTAAGTGCAGGGCTGGCCTCCCCGGAGTAAGCCAGACAAGCCATCGGACTTGAACAACCCTCTCGTTAGGACAACCTTCCAGGCCTCTAAGTCAGCACCTTTCCTCCAATAGATCTTTCGCGGTCCTTCCCAACTCCTCTCTGTCAATTCAATTAGCAATCCACTAGGCACATGTTTTGCGTTCCCACTGGAAAGGTCTCGAGTAGTTCAAGAGTAGGAACTCGGAATTCGAACTCCACACCATCGTCATAATTGGAGACTTCGATGCCACTGCCAATTCCGTTCGTCATTAAATTTTTGATATCTTTTTTTGATGTCAAGGGCAAAGAGTAACCAAAATTAGTTTTGGCTAGGATGACCCATTCTCTTGGGTCGGCCCTGTTTAAGTGTATAGCTCAAATTAGTGTATAGCTCAAATTAAATTAATATTGAGAGACGATTAGTCTTTAATTCTTGCATCAATCTGCAGGATTCCGGTCACATTTTTTCCGGAGGCCAGTTAACTATGTTTTAGTCAACATAATAATACATAGTATCATGACTTGAGGAGCAATTTAAATGCCTACAAAAAATAAAAATTTCCTGTGTAGCTCAGCGTATTGGAGAAGTTGACAATTATATCAAATTCTTTTGGAGGACAAGAAGGAGATTGGTGTTGGGAGGACAACAAGGATATTGGTGTTGGGATTCTGGGCCGTCTTTCTGCAAGTGCCCTGACTGGTCGACCGGTCACATAGACCGAACCGGTTTAGTCAGTTGCTATTTTGGATTATTAATTTCAGGGTCACGCGCCGATCAACCATTCACTATTTTTTATAAATTTATTCACAATAAAATTTTGAAAAAAATAGTAGGTCAACACTGATATATTCCGGAAAAGCTATTGATTCATGGGTCAGCCGGTTGAACCGACCGCTTCACACTGCTAGTCACTCGAAACTTGGTTCATGTGTAGGTACGTGGGATCATATTGCATAACTATACAAAAGACCTAGCGTTCTTTTTAATGACAATCCTACAGAAACCATCTAGGTGACGTTTGGACGAAGGTTTGGTATTTCTAGAAATCCATTTCCATTGATTTCCAAATGAATTCAACATTCTCATACTCATGTTGGTTAGGTTGGTAATATGTAAGAAAATTTTAAAATTTTTATTTCCAAGTTTGGTTCAGACATGAATGAGAATGTTACTTCTTTTGTTTTTCTCAAATATACTTTAGTTAATTTCACGATGCTACTATTACTTGTGTTTCTTAAATGGTATCATTCGGTATTATACTGTCCAAATTTTTTATAATTAATACTTCCAACCAACGTTTTCAGAAAAGCAAAAAATATTTTCAAAGGTGGTCTTAGCTAGGTTTTATTTTCTTACAACTATGAAAAATTAAAGCCCCACATATTCTTTTTCAATTTTTAATTTTAGACTTACCAAATGTGGACAGAGAACCGCGGCCATGCGCACCCCAACACCTGCTGAGCACATCCCATTTAAAAAAATAAAAATAAATTCCTATTCTACCGTCTGTCTCCCCCTGCTCTCCTCCCCCACCCGCTCCGCCGACCCCGACCCCTCCTCCTCCCGACCCCCCTCCTCCTCCTCCTCCTCCTCCCCCGACCCTCCTCCTCCTCCCGACCCTCCTCCTCCTCCTCCTGGGTCGGAGGATCGGAGGAGGCGGAGGGGTCGGGGTCGGCGGAAGGGGCGGGGAGGGAGGGGAGCAGGGGAGGAGGAGGGTAGAATAGAAATTTATTATTTTTTTTTTAATTTTTTTATTTTAAATAGGATGTACTCAGCTCCGCACCCCAAAATTTATTCCCCTCCAACTTATAACCAAACGACACCTATAGGTTAAGAGAAATTAGCAGAGTATATATATATATATATATATATATATATATATATATATATATATATATAGAGAGAGAGAGAGAGAGAGAGAGAGAGAGTATCTCTCTCTCTCTCTCTCTCTCTCTATATATATATATATATATATATATATATATATATATATATATATATATATATATATATATATATATATATATAGAGAGAGAGAGAGAGAGTATATATCTCTCTCTATATATATATATATATATATATATATATATAGAGAGAGAGAGAGAGAGAGAGAGAGAGAGAGAGAGAGAGAGGATTTCTTTGATATGCAGTAGGACTTTCTTGGCTTCTGCTTTGTACATTTTTTTTGTATTGGGGTTGTACAGTTCATGGCAATTTTGTAATAGTCTTCTAACCATAGACTAGTTATTTTAATAGTGATATCATTCACCATGGTTTTTTTTACTTGTTAAGAGTTTGCATGTAATCTTTTGTGTTTTCTATGTCTTGAGCTTGATCATTGTGTTTTTTCTCAAGAGCCGGTGGCTAGTTCATTGTTGGTATCCGAGTCCCTTGTCGCTCGGTAGGCTATTTAGACTAAAGTCTCCCCATGACGTTGAACTGCTCTCATGGGCATGACACATCTAGAATTATCTAATGTTAATTGCAAACTTATGCAAGAGTTAAATATAAGCAAGCAAGAATGGACAATCAAATACCCACAAAAAATGTCAATGATACAAATTGGTAGAGGAAAATGAATGGATATCCCATTTTATAATATCTTAGGAAAAACATATGAAGTGATATAGCGAAATTTTAAAATAGAACAGCTACTATCATGAATAAAACATACTTTCTTTCTTTGTTTATAATTGCTCAAGCTAGTCTAGGAGTTGCACAATTACATGAGGAGCTTGGTGATTAATAGCAAGTCGGTCAATAGCTAATAACTAGATGGAGATTTTAACAGCACATCTCAACAAAGTCAAGTCGTCTATGATGTAGAACCTCTCGTCGGCGTGATGCATCTTGAGTTAATCTAATGTAAACTAGAAACTTATGCAATAGTCAAGCATGGACTAAGAATCGACAAGCAACCACTCACCAGACATATCTGATGGGAAAGAAACGCGGAAACCTTTCCGTAAACCGGAGAGTACCTGCGAGAGGACCGAGCAATACAACGCACGAAACCAAAAACAACCACACAAAACAATCCACGCAGACACAGAGAATTTTTGACGTGGAAAACCCTTGCGAGAAAAACCACGGGACGATCGGAGTCCAACCCTGAGAAGCCTCCACTAATGGAATAGAAGAATTACACCCTCTACAAACTCCTCCCGATCCAAATCGGATCCCCACAACACTTAGAAGCAAGAACAATGATTACAAGGCTACGAAGAACGAGAACGACGAGTAGAGATTACCCGAACACGATCTCCTTCGAAAATGACCTTCAATCCTCCGTCTTCTCTCCCAAAGTTGTAATGGCACTCTTGCCTCATTCCTCTCTCTTCTCTTGTTGTGTGCTACAATTGTGTTACATACTGATTAGGGTTTGGAAATCCCAACTTAACTCCCTAATCCCGCAACAAACCTGGACCGTTTGATTAGATCCAAGGGTGAAAAATCACCCAGATTTCCGCCTCAGCCCCGACGACACAGAGTTCGGCCAGAACTCTGTGTCGGACAAACAGAACCTACCGGCAACATTCTAGAATGGCCAGACCGAGTTCGGCCAGAACTCAGCCTGGGACCGAGTTCGGCCCGAACTCGGTGGCCCAGTTCCAGAAGCTCCCCTTTGGAGCAGCAGCAGCAGTAGCAACTCCTCGTTGCCTACTTTCCGAGCTTCTTCGACATCGAACGGCGCTCGTCGCACTCCGGGATCTTCTCCACATAGGTTGGGAACCCCACCCACTCCAACAAATCTCCCCCTTCAAAACTATGGGGAGGATATCGTCATCCCGACGATCTGCCTGCAGTACTCAAACTTTCCCCTTAGTAGAATCTTCGTGAACATATCAGCTCCGTTGTCATCTGTATGAACCTTCTCAAGCTCCGCGTCCTTCTTCTCAATCGCATCCCGTATCCAATGATACCGAGTCTCGATGTGTTTGGACCGGCTATGAAACGTCTGATTCTTCACAAGGTGAATAGCGCTCTGACTGTCGCAAAGCAAAGTATACTGCTATTGCTTCAGTCCTATTTTCTGCAGCAGCTTCTTCATCCACAGCAACTCCTTGTAAGCCTCCGTCGCTGCAATGTACTATGCCTCTGTCGTTGACAAGGCAACACACTTCTGCAACCGCGACTGCCACGATACCGCTCCTCCCGCAAACATCATCACGTAGCCCGAAGTCGATCGCCTCGTGTCTACATCTCCAGCCATATCAGCGTCGGTATACCCAACCAGCTTCGGCTCGTCACCACCAAAGGAAAGTCTCCAACCAGTAGTGCCCTGAAGATATCGTAGAATCCACTTGACCGCACTCCAATGTACCATTCCAGGATTTGAAAGATACCTGCTAACCGTACCAACTGCATGAGCAATATCTGGCCTCGTACACACCATGGCATACATAAGGCTTCCCACAGCTGAGGCATATGGAACCCGCTCCATATCTTTCTTTTCGTCTTCGGTAGATGGACACTGCTCCTCAGTGAGCTTAAAGTGAGCCACAAGGGGGCAACTCACTTTTTTCGATCCGTCCATACCGAAATGCTGAAGTACCCGGTGAATGTACTTCTTTTGGGACAAGTGTAGCAGCTTTGACTCTCTCTCTCGGCTGATCTCCATCCCAAGAATAGTCATCGCTGCGTCCAAATCCTTCATAGAGAAGGCCGCTCCCAGTTGGCGCTTCAGCTTCGCTATCCTAGTGGCATTCCGATCCACTAATAGCATATCATCAACATAGAGTAATAAAATGATGAAATCATCCTCGACAAAATACCTCACAAATGCACAATTGTCCGACGTCGTCCGCGCATAGCTATGCTCCCCCATAAACGACTCGAACTTCCTGTACCACTGCCTCGGAGCCTGCTTCAGACCATACAAGCTCTTCCTCAACCGGCAGACCAAATATGACTTGCCCTTCTCACAGAATCCCTCCGGCTGCTCCATGTACAACTCCTCCTCAAGATCACCGTGAAGGAATGTCGTCTTCACGTCCATCTGCTCGACCTCCAAGTCGAGACTGGCTGCTAATGCTAGCACCACCAGAATAGACGAAAGCTTGATGACAGGCGAAAAGATCTCATCATAATCTACGCCTTTCCGCTGACCGTAGCCTTTAACTACCAGCCTCGCTTTGTATCGAGGGCGAGTAGCATCATCCGTCTGCTTCACTCTAAACACCCATCGAATCTTCAAAGCCTTCTTGCCCTTTGGCAACCGCACCAGCTCATAAGTAGAATTAGTGTGCAAGGAACTCATCTCCTCCTGCATGGCCTCCATCCACTCCTGCCTGTGTTCGTCTTCCATAGCCTCTGTAAAACTTTCGGGCTCTCCTCCGTCAGTCAATAGCACATACTCATCCGGTGAGTATCTCGTAGATGGTCGACGATCTTTGTCGCTCCTTCTCAGTGGAGCCACTGGTGCTGGCTGTATACCGACAGCCTCTTCTCCTTCAGGAACTGCCTCTCCGGCATGCTCATCCTCCTAAGGGAAACCCTGACCACCATCAGCAGTGTGATGATCAAGGTTGGGAGCTACTCCATGTACTGGCTCCCCCATAACTGGATCCTCTGCGATGTCCTCTGGAAACTGCTCGAAGCGAAATGACTCTAACTCAGGCAATTCTTCAGCCTCAGAAGGCGTCTCGGAATCCTGAGTGTTGGTCATGGTCTGATCCTCGACGAACACCACGTCCCTGCTTCTGTAGAGCTTTTTTCCTACCGGGTCGTAGAGTCTATAGCCAAACTCATCCCGACCGTAGCCGACAAAGACGCATCGTCTCGTCTTCGGCTCAAGTTTGGTCCTCTCGTCCTTCGGTACATGAACGAAGGCCTTACAACCAAACGCCCACAGGTGATTGTATGACGGTTCTTTGTCGTACCATACTTTGTCAGGCACATCACCCTGCAAAGGAGCACTAGGAGACAAATTAATAACATAAGCAGCTGTGAGAAGAGCCTCACCCCAATAATTGTCCCACAAGTTTGCTTCTGACAGCAAATACCGCACCCTCTCCATCAGTGTCATGTTCATGCGCTCCGCTACACCATTGAGCTGAGGTGTCTTGGGCAGAGTCTTCTGGTGTCGTATCCCTTGCTCTCTGCAATATGCATCAAAGGGACCGATGTATTCGCCGCCATTGTCGGACCGAACATATAATAACCTCTTGCCCGTCTCTCTTTCAACAGAGGCCTGAAACTCCTTGAAAGTAGGCAGCACCTGATCCTTGGTCTTTAAGGCATAGACCCAAATCTTTCTGGAACAGTCATCAATAAAGGTTACAAAGTAAGAAGCACCACCAAGAGATTTTACCTTCATAGGACCGCAGACATCCGAGTGAATCAACTCGAGCAACGCCGGCTTCCTTGAACTTGGGTGACTTTGGAAAGACACCCTATTTTGTTTCCCAGCTAAACAGTGCATGCACTTCTCCAACTTTGTAGACTTGAGCCCTGGAATCACCTTCCTGTTCACCAAGTAGCTCATCCCCTTCTCGCTGATATGGCCGAGCCGCCTGTGCCACAACTCGGTAGACGCATCACTGACTGCGTTCACCTCCTGTGCCCCCTGTGCGCCCCCCTCCATATAGTAGAGACCGGACTTCTTGCTTCCTCTGGCAATCACCATCGAACCCCTGGAAAGCTTCCACTGACTGTTCCCGAAGAGACTGAAGAATCCCTCGTCATCCAACCTTTCAACCGGTTGAAACGGATATCAGGGACATGACGAACATCCTTGAGAACAAGAACCGCACCCGTCTTCGTTCTCAAATGCACATCTCCAACGGCAACCGCCTTCGACACGTCTCCATTGTCCATCTTCAACACTCCACAATCGCCTGTAGTGTAAGTGGCAAACAGTGCCCTGTTGTGAGATACATGTGCCGAAGCCCCTGAGTCCACCAGCCAAGAATTGTCATCGCAGGCGAGGTTAGTAATGACCTCATCACCTACGACGATCACATCGCCTCCATGCATCGAGGTTGCCGCTGTAGTGTTCTCTTCTTGCTTTCCCTTGTCGCCCTTCTTCTCTCTTCCAAGCGAAACAATTCCGCTTGATGTGGCACTTCTTACCACAATGGTAAAACTCCGAGTCCTCGTACCGACCTTTGGAATTCCCTCTGCTCTTGTCTCTGCCACCACCTGGACCCCTGCTTTTGCCCCTTCTGCGGCTCTCTGAAACCAATGCCTCTGAGTGATGGGATGTAGATGAAGTGCCCTGAGAACGTCTCCGCATCTCTTCATTCAGCACCCCGCTCTTGGCAAACTCCAGACTGACCACGCCCTCTAGAGCAGAAGCGATCATAGATACTCGTACGGTCTCCCACGAGTCTGGCAATGTACACAGCAGCCATAGTCCCTGAACTTCGTCGTCGAACTTGACTCCCATAGAAGATAGCTGGTCAACCACGCCCTGGAATTCACTCAAGTGGTCCGAAATAGACGCCCCATCCTTGTATTACAGACCCATCATCGTTCGGATCAGGAACAACTTGTTTACCCTGGTCTTCTTCGCATACAAGGATTCCAGCTTATCCCACAACGTCTTCGCGTGCTCAATATTGGCAACGTGGTTGTACACGTTCTCATCAACAAACTGCCGTATGTACCCACACACCTGTATATGCTCAAATGTCCAGTCCTTCTCAGATTTATCACTAGGCTTCTCGGATGCAAATACGGGCAGATGCAGCTTCTTGACGAATAGTAAATCTTTTATCTTGCTCCGCCAATAGTAATAGTTGGTGCCGTTCAGGTTCACCATGTGCACCGGCTTCGCGTCTATCTCTCCTCTCTAGTTTCTCTGTCAACTACTGACACCCTTCTGAATTCCAGAACCTGGCTCTGATACTACTCTGATGGAAAAGAAACGCGGAAACTTTTCCCCAAACCGGAGAGTACCTGCGAGAGGACCGAACAATACAACGCACGAACCCAAAAACAACCACACAAAACAATCCACACAGACACAGAGAATTTTTGACGTGGAAAACCCTTGCGGGAAAAACCATGAGACGATCGGAGTCCAACCCTGAGAAGCCTCCACTAATGGAATAGAAGAATTACACCCTCTACAAACTCCTTCCGATCCAAATCGGATCCCCACAATACTTAGAAGCAAGAACAATGATTACAAGGCTACGAAGAACGAGAACGACGAGTAGAGATTACCCGAACGCGATCTCCTTCGAAAACGACCTTCAATCCTCCGTCTTCTCTCCCAAAGTTGTAATGGCACTCTTACCTCCTTCCTCTCTCTTCTCTTATTGTGTGCTACAATTGTGTTACATACTGATTAGGGTTTGGAAATCCCAACTTAACTCCCTAATCCCGCAACAAACCTGGACCGTTTGATTAGATCCAAGGGTAAAAAATCACCCAGATTTTTGCCTCAGCCCCGACGACACAGAGTTCGACCAGAACTCTGTGTCGGGCAAACAGAACCTACCAGCAACATTCTGGAATGGCCAGACCGAGTTCGGCCAGAACTCGGCCTGGGACCGAGTTCGGCCCGAACTTGGTGGCCCAGTTCCAGAAGCTCCCCTTTGGAGCAGCAGCAGCAGTAGCAACTCCTCGTTGCCTACTTCCCGAGCTTCTTCGACATTGAACGGCGCTCGTCGCACTCCGGGATCTTCTCCACATAGGTTGGGAACCCCTCCCACTCCAACAATATAGTAAAGAACTAATGAAGAAGGAACATTTTTTAAATTTTGGGCTGATGGTCAGTCTGCTTTTTAATTGAAATACCTCAAATTCATTTTTTGTTCAACGATCTAAAAATCTGTTTACCGGTTGCATTTTGAGTATAAGAGTTGTCTGCTGTGAACATAACAATCATATTAATCGTCGCATACGGAGGTCATGTATGTACTCGGGCCTAGATCAAAGTACCCGGTTGTATTAGCATTTGTCCGAAGGGTGTGGAATTCCATCTCTCGAGACAACGGGTTCTTTTTCATTCCCTTCGCCTTGGAGTCTGGCTTTGATTTTATTTTTCGTCAAGGTGGCCATATGGATGTATGACAGCATGCTTGTCATTACAGAAAATTTACTGTAACAATAAAAAGTTTCAGTAAATTGGCCGTAGGATAAACTGTTTGTTAAATTTTGGATTGCCGATAGATAACGACATAGGGTTTGGCGAAAAACGAGCTAAGCTCAATTTTCGCCAAACTGTCCGACGGAAATTGGACAATGTCCAATTTCCGCCAGACCCTATGTCGAAAATTGGACCGGTCCGGTTCACTTGGGAGTTAGCGTTGGTGGATTGGGGGGTTGCCGGTTCACTTGGGGGTTGCCGGTTCACTTAGGGGTTGGCGTTGGTGGATTGGGGGGTTGGGGTTTAACACCAGAGCGAATGAGGTAGTTGGGGGGGTTGGCTGTTACAGGTTGGGGGGTTAGGAGCTCTTAAGAGCTCTTCTATATAAGAAGAGGAGTGAAGTAGTGAAGAGAGTGAAGAGAGTGAAGTAGGAGTAGTGAAGAGAGTGAAGTAGAAGGAGTACTGAAGAACGAAGAAGCAGAAGAAGGAGGAAAAGGTTAGTAATTTAGTAATTATATTTATTTAGTTAGTTGTTCATATTAGTTAGTATTATTCATGTTTTATTCTAATTTTTTTAGTTAGTGGCTAATTATATTTATTAGCATTATTTGTTAGTAAGCCTAACCATAATCATAACCATAATCCTAACCATAACCCTAATCCTAACCCTAACCCTAATCACAACCCCAACCCCAACCCTAACACTAGTATCCTAACGTTAGTACTAACACTAATCCTAATCCTAACCCTAATCCTAACCATAATCATAACCCTAACCATAATTTGTACCCTAACATTAGTACCATCATTTTACAGATGGATCGTCAAAACGATGGTCGTATACCTGGAGGGCCCACTACAGACTTGATTATTCAGCAGCGCGCGTCGCACATATCTAATCTAATATTTACTGGAGAGGTATATTAAAATTTAATTGTGTTAGTAATTATAATTTACATTTTGTTATATGTTTAGTAATAACGTAGTTTATATATTTTATATATAGCTATATGATCATGACATGAAAGTGCGATCTCGAGAGCATGTCACATGGCGTTATGAGAGCAACCTTGGGTATTGGAAGTTGACCAGCGACCAAGAGGCCCTGTTGCATGTATTTAGTTTTCAGTACATTGACCAAATACGTTTTCTACGTCACGACAGAGACTTGATCCTCAGTCTAGTTGAGCGTTGGTGGCCTGGACGAAATACCTTCCAGCTACCATTTGGTGAAATGACTATTGTCTTGGCAGATGTAGCAAATATTTTAGGACTACCTATTACGGGTGAACCTATAATATTTGATGAGTCATTCTCCCCTGAGACTGCAATCATGGAGTACCCAGGTGTCGAGGCACCAAAATTATACGACAAAAGCTTAGTGACGTATACATGGCTCCGTCCTAATTTTATGCACCTAGATCGTATGCAAGTTCTCTAGCTTTCTAAGCCTTACAATATTTAATATGTATTCCGTGTTCCCTAAATATGTCATTTACAACATGCGATGGACTATATGACTGATTATTACGAAATTTATCAATAATTTTATTTTTAACCCATACAATAATAGCTAATAGATGACAACCGGTTGTAAGTCCACCTAAACAAGAATGTATATTTTCTAACGTAGCAATGCAAAATCTTTCGCCTTTACCAATGACTTTAGTGTATACTCTCCAATGACAAGTTGAAGCGTTACATTTATATACAATCCCACTAGCATTGTTCAAAGAAGCCGAACAAGTAAAATTATGTTTAATTGCTATATCACTAATAAAACTTCTAAATTTAGAACGATTCTCAAATTCTTTTCCAATAAATAATTCAGGAGTGCTAACATTATCAACAGAATCATCAAATTCATCATCTAAATTTTTAATTAAATTATCACTATTTTTATCATCGTTATTACCATCATCTACTACATGTTCTTCTTGAGTAAATGGAATAACTTGGTGAGAAGAACTAGCAGCAATATTCACATCTATATTAGAAGTTGGTATACTACTTACACTATTAATTCTTGGTGGTGGTGGAGTGACATAAATACTAATATATGTGATTATACATTAACTTCAAGAATAAATTTTCATGCTTGTTCACTATCTATATTTATACAATTTGATGCAAAAATATGTACTAAAATAAATTCATAATCAATAGAATATTGTTCAATAATTATATTACGTAAACTAAGAAAAGATAAATTTCTATCAATTAAAAGAACTTGAGTTAAACCTCCTTCATAAGCTAACCCATTTAGTACACCTCCAAGCGAGCACAGTATTGTTAGATTTTCATCCATGTTGACTACAAAATGAGCTTCTCAGTGAAGTAGGATGAGATGAGCTTCTTCTTAATGTTTGTTATGAAGAGAATGAAAAATTTTGAGAAAGAAAGAGATTGTTTCATTTCATACTTTCATGCCTCATTTTATAGATGATATGATATAGCCGTTGGAAATTAAAGTTGGAATTGGAACGTTGTAAATTAAAGTTGGAATTGGAACGTTGGACTAGCCGTTAGACTCAACAACAACAAAACCAATATAAACCCAATAACTAAAAAACCAACCTAAACCAAATAACTAAAAAACGTAAACCTAATAAACTAAACCATATTACTTACTATCAAAAAAATGAAAATAAAATAAACCAAACCAAATCGCATGAACCAAACAAAATAAATAAAACCAAAACCAGCGAATGAACCAACCCAAATTGCTCAAAATCCTGCATAAAAAATGGCAAAAATTGGACAATTGCTTAAAATCTGACTTGCAGAATGGCGAAAATTGGACATGTCCAATTTCTGCCATTCAATTTGTCGGAAGCTTTCGTTGTATACAATTCTTTGAAACTTATATTGTTTTATACAATTTTATATTTCTTTTTATCGGTACAGTAAATTTGTTGTTGTCATTACTAAGAGGTGGCATCCATCGAGAGATATCTACTGGCAGTAGTCCCCATCTGGGTTCAGTTTCCAAAGCTCCCACTTCAGCTTTGGAAAGAACCATCTCTACTTTGAATAGATGCGCCTACATCTTATGATAAAGGACAGACATTCACAAGGGTTCTTTTTGAAATTGTTACGTACAGGTTCCGACGATAAGTTATAACTGAACGTGACAAAAAATTGAATGGATAAATAATCATATTTACCAAGGTCAATGCAGCAAAAAATAAGCAGACGATCGATAGACAAAAGATTTACGAAAATAATTCTTTTTATTGATAAGCTTGCAGCGGAATATACAAACAGGGCCGGCCCTGAACAATTGGGGGCCCAAGGCAAAACTTCAAAAATAGGCCCCAACATAATGTAAAAATATATATAAATAAAATAAAAAATTTGTAGTCAAGATTTAAACCAAGCACCTCTTAAATATAAGTCTAGCATTGTATCCACAACACCATAATGCTTTTTGTTAAAAAAAGGACATATGATACGTACTAGTTCTATTATAGACAGTTTCATGTTGGTGCCCCCTTTCGTCAGGGGGCCCTGGGCCGTCGCCCGGCCTGCCCTGGGCCAAGGCCGCCCCTGTATACAAATACTCTCCATAGCCAACAAAACTATGCCAAACTTGGCTTAAAATTCATGAATATAATACATATATATATATATATATATATATATATATATATATATATATATATATATATATATATATATATATATATATATTTGAGTGAACCAACCATTTTATTCAATAAAGCCGAAAAGGCGAACCTTTACAAGTATACCATAAGGCAAAAAATGCCGAAGCCTATACACGTATACTGACAAAAAAAGAGGTAAATAGAAACAAAATGGCTAAGCCGAGGACAAGAGAGAGTTCCAGAAAGCCTCATGTCCGTGCCTACAGAAGGTTCTCCGTTTGTGGCATTGACGAATGGTCTCCCAAATTAATTGGTCCGTGCTGTACTGATGGCCTTCGTATCTAGCCTTGTTCCAATTTTTCCAGATGACCCACGTGGCTGCCGCAGCTACGATCTGGTGGCCATGGGACGCTGACGCCCAGGTGTCCATGAGGTGCTGAAAGTTGTCTCCTCCGTGAGATACTCTGCAACGCTGGGAAAGAGCTCTCCAGACCTTGACCGGTAGGTCCCCCTAACTGAGAATGTGGTTGGCTGTTTCCGGTTATCGATCATTGCAGCATGTGCACGCAGAGACGAGACTGAACCCGATAGCGTTGAGCTTGTCGTCAGTGGGAAGGGTGTTGCGTAGGGCTCTCCAGATGAGGAAAGACCACTTCTTGGGGATGCACTGCTACCAGAAGGAGATAATGGTAGGGAACGGGACCGTGTTGCCTTGGATAATGCTTATGGAAGACTTAACTGAGAAGGCGCCTGTACCGTCGGGCGACCAGACGAGCTTATCTACATCCGGTCCGATCTTCAAACAGCTACGACGAATGTGATCGATCGCTTCGGTCCCTGTCCAAAACCGGAGTTTAATCCAATTCCAGGAGTTATTAGAAGGGTCCTAAAGATCCTTAAGGGTGCTATTTCTGGGGGCCACCGGAGTGGGAGTGAGCAAGAAATTGCCTGTCCAGCGCTCCAAGAATAGTGATGCTTCCCCGATGCCTACCTTGAGGCTAATCGCCGGTTCGGCTAGGGTCCGACCGTGGAGGATGCGGCGCTAGGCCGCGGATGATCTGCTATTAGCGGTGGCCGTGGACGGGTGGATATGCTTGAAGTATCTGGCCTTCATGAACCTGGACCATAAGTTCTTACTCGTGCGCAGCGTCCACCACAATTTTATCGAGAAAGCGTTAAAAATATGGGAAAGTTTAGAAAAACCCAGACCTCCTTCTCCAGTTGGACGAGCCATGGTGTCCCAACTGGCACAATGGTGCTTTTCGTAGCCACCGTGTGTCCCTAGAGAAAATTGCTGAAGATGCTCTTGATGTAGGATAGGACTTTCTTGGGAGGGGGCACACGCTGCCAGGGTGTAGATGGGAATGGAGGTGAGGACATGGTTGATGAGGATAATCTTGCCTCCTGGGGATAGAGTGGCATTGTGCCAACCCTCGAGCTTCTTCCTGATGCGATTGGTCAGGTTTTCGAATATCCTGGCGTTGGATTTTCCATACACGAGGGGGCACCCAAGGTAGAGGAATGGAGGGTACTTGATGGAGAATGATGTGGTGGTGGATATGCTAGCAGCTTGCTCTCTCTTGATATTATGGTGGGTGTAGATGACGCTCTTATCCGGGTTGATCTTCTGAACTGAGCACCTTTCATAGATCTGGAGCGTATTGTGGACGAATTCCACCGACCCTGCGTCTCCGGATGAGAATATAAGGATATCGTCAACGAAGGCCAGGTGGGAGATGATTGGACAGCCGCTAGCCGTATGGTAGTGCTGGAAGTTGGGGGTGCTCGTCATCTTATTAAGGTTTCTGCTCAACGCATCCGCCGTAATGATGAAGATGGTGGAGGATAGCGGATCCCCTTGCCTGACCCTATGAGTGGATTTAAAGAACCTATCCGCTTGGACGTTAATCACCGTGGAGAACCACGAGTTGTTGATCGATCTCCACACCACGTTGGTCCAGGTTTCGGAGAACCCAAAGGCTCTGAAGACCCAGATCATAAATTGCCAGTCTAGTCTGTCATAGGCTTTCTTCATGTCTAATTTGATAACAATGTTGCCCCCTCTTGCTGGGAATTTCATGCAGGTGACTAACTTTTGCGCCAACATAATATTGTCTTGGATATTTCTCCCCCGGACAAAGCCACTCTGCTCCTCCGAGATGATCTTGTGGAGAAGGTCTGCCATACGGGAGGCGATTGTAGAAGCATGGAATTTCATGGCGCATCTATGTGCCAGAATTCATATGCGCTTAAATACTACTCAGAACATGCGCCAGGGAACTCAAACGAAGTACTCGGCACATCAAGACAGCAAAAGTATAGAAAGCGAAAGAAGATTTTTATTTCATATATAAAAGTCTATTACATGTCTAAAAGGCTTTACATAGGAGAATTTCTAAAAAAATAAAGATCCTAAGACTACAGTCAGGCGCAGCAAACTGCCATGCGCCCCCCACCAGGAGCATCATCAGGCAGGCGCATCACTTCAGCATCTCAGTCAGGCGTGTCTATTTAGCATCTCAGTCAGGCGCAGCCTTCAGCATTTCTGTCAGGCGCATCTCTTCAGCATCTCAGTTATGCGCATCATGAAGTCTCAGCATATGCGCCTTACTTTGACCTGATCAAATGCTTCGACTAATGAAGCATTTATTGAGCTGTCACGCCCCAGAACCAGAATACTGGAGAGCGGGGGCGTACATAGCCAGCTACGTATATTGAAGTACAACCCACCTCACTATACGGTCACGGCTGTCTAGATACATGAGGGTTTAACTACAAGCCAACAGTCTCCTATGGTCATGAACAAGCCTATTGTCTCAATCTCAAGCAAGCAATAATAGTTACAAGATGTCAGAGCACCAAATACATAATAGCAAGGCGTCCCATACATTACATATTGGATGATCATGAAGCTAGTCATACAAAATGTCAAGACTAGCAAGAGTTTCAGTCATACATGATCAACCCTAGGATTTGTCAATCATGTTACAGCCCGTAGGCAGACAGTAAATAAAGGTACAATACGAGCTAACACGTGCTTGTCGGCTAAACGCCTCAAAAGAATAATTTTACAATAAAGTGGGAGGACAAAAAGAAACCCACTCGTTGCCCTGGTTACGCCTGGTGGTCACCATCGGGCTGGAAGACAGGTGGATCCGCTGTTGCTGCTCCGATATCTGGCCACACAAAACCAGCTGGGTCAGACCCCAGAAAGAGCAAGTGCCACAAAGGAGGCTTCACTTAGGAACTAAAACCAGTATATCATAAATAAATAGTTAAGGTAATTAAAAGATAGTGATAATATCTGAGATAACAATAATATATTAAACACGGAGAAACCATTCAAGTAGCCAGACTGCAACCCTTAAACCAAACAAGGACCGGGGTTGCAATCCTTCGCCTGAATAGAAACCCGCCTCAATTATTATTGATAAGGTAACAAGACAATAAACGAAGAGAGGACACAGAACTGCTCCGGAAGCCAGGTTACAATCCTTAAACCAAACAAGGACCGGGGTTGTAACCCTTCGCCTGAACAGAACTGGACCCCTGATCTTTATTGTTAAGGCCAGCATAATAATCATGGTATTGAAGTAAAGGTAAAACATGACGAGCATGACAGGGGGTTACAATAAGACAATAAACGAAGAGAGGACACAGAACTGCTCCGGGAGCCAGGTTACAACCCTTAAACCAAACAAGGACCGGGGTTGTAACCCTTCGCCTAAACAGAACTGGACCCCTGATCTTTATTGTTAAGGCGAGCACAATAAGCAGGACGATATATGATAAGATAACCATGGAACTATTCAGATAGCTAAGTTACAACCCTTAAACCAAACAAGGACCGGGGTTGTAACCCTTCGCCTAAACAGAACTGGACCCCTGATCTTTATTGTTAAGGCGAGCACAATAAGCAGGACGATATATGATAAGATAACCATGGAACTATTCAGATAGCTAAGTTACAACCCTTAAACCAAACAAGGACCGGGGTTGTAACCCTTCATCTGAACAGAACTTGGTATCCCATCATTTATCGATACAAGAAATCATGTCATGATATAATCTTGTACAGGATCAGGATAAGACTAAGCTGGAATAAACTTCATCCAATCAATCACGGCCAATCAAGAGTACGGCTTGATACTTTAACTAACTAGGGTTATCACAGGCCTAGTTACTAGCAAGATGCAATAAGATTATCCCAACAGCCACAAGCCCTGCAGACCATCCGGTTATCCAGGTCGAATGTCTATTTAGGAAGAATGCAACACATGACTGTGTGCTGGAAATGTGCCCTACTCGTCGGTAGGCTACAAGTCTACTGAATGCGCATAGATAACGGGATTGCCTGTAGCTGGGAATCTCTTCATGACTACTGAATTATTCTAGTTAATTAGCCTTAGTCAATTTCAGTAGGTACCCCTGACCGTGGTACTCAGGGATCCCCATCCTAGACATGATGCAAGACAGTACTGGTTTATTCGTACAAACGCAATCGCCCACGGTGTCCAGACCTTTCATACTTGTCATATCAGTTTACTTGTCAAGAGTGCGCCACCGCGGGCCACTATCGTGTTCTATTCTTACATTATCATGAATGAGAAAGATTGTATAAAATAACTAATAACATATTCTTGAAGCGAAGGAAAAGATCTACAACTTTCATGTTTTGAGTTTTTCAAGATTCTAGCTACAAAACAACTTAAACAGGCAAAAATAGTAAATTCCTGCACAATCGGCGCATGGGATTCCTGCACGAATCGGCGCATGGGATTCCTGCACGAATCGGCGCATGAGATTCCTGCACGAATCGGCGCATGGGATTCCTTCACAAATCGGTGCATGAAATTCCTGCACGAATCGGCGCATGGGATTCCTGCACGAATCGGCGCATGGGATTCCTGCACAAATCGGCGCATGAGATTCCTGCACGAATCGGCGCATGGGATTCCTGCACAAATCGGCGCATGAGATTCCTGCACGAATCGACGCATGGGATTCCTGCACGAATCGGCGCATGAGATTCCTGCACGAATCGGCGCATGGGATTCCTGCACAAATCGGCGCATGATATTCCTGCACGAATCGGCGCATGGGATTCCTGCACGAATCGGCGCATGAGAAACTCACGTTGCGTCTTCAATACATGCGCGTAAGAAACCTACGCGCATGACACGCTCGGAGTTTAAGGAATGCGTTGCCGGAACTTCACGGCGCATGGCCTCCCGGCGCATGGCCTCCCGGGCGCATAAGGTTCCCGGCGCATGCGGTTCATCGTCCCCAAACAGCAAGTTCAGCCATAAAAGTTCCGAAAACTTGTAATGGCCATAACTTACTCATCCGGAGTCGAAATCAAGCGAAACAAAAGCCAAAACTGAATGAAATTGAATTCTCTACAACATAGAACCATTAGTTTTCAAAAATAATCAAGTTTTAGAGATCAAAACCAAGAAAACTAAATAAGAAGGAACTTAAAACTTAGATCTACAAAAATATAACCATCAAAACCGAAAACTTCCAGTTCTAAAGAGGCTTAGAATCTAGTAAGGAAGAGAATAGAACAATAAAACATGAGATCCATCATGAAGAAAGTTTGTACTTGCCTAAGCTCTCTCTCTCTCTCTCTCTCTCCTGGTAGGTGTAGAAGTAAATGTGGAGAAGAAGAAGAATAATGAAGAGAGAGAAAGAGGAGGGGTTAATAAATGGGGATGGTGGTAGGTAGGAGGGTTCACCTTTTTGGTTCATGATGAACCAAGGCAACCCAAGCCTAGCCGAACCAACCCAAAATAAACCGAGCCAAGCCAAGAGATATGCAATACAAAATAAAATACGTACACGTATTCCAAGATACGTAATACGATCCACATGCATTACAACTCTACCCACCTTCAAAGAATTCCATCATCGGAATTTAATCAAGAGGCTAGAATTGCAAGGACAAGCTATACTAATCGTAAGCTATAACAAGCAGTCTATCATGCAGTCATTTATTCAAGCAAGGAATTGAAAGCATAAGGCATAAGGAAGACATTATACCTTACGAGTCAAACAGGTCGGGATATCGCGATCGGATATCATCCTCACGCTCCCACGTCGACTCACCCAAAGAGTGATGACCCCAAGCAACTCGGACTAACTTGATAGTCTTGTTCTTGAGTATCTTCTCTCTTCGGTCCAATATAGACACGGGCCTCTCCTCATACGAAAGGTTGGTACCAACAACCAATTCCGAATGATCCAGGATGTGGCTCGGGTCCGGGATATACCGTCGCAGTTGGGATACATGAAATACGTCATGCACCTCACGTAGCGATGGTGGAAGAGCGAGACGATAGGATACATCTCCTACTCGCTCCAGAATATCGAATGGGCCTATATACCTAGGACTAAGCTTTCCCCGTACGCCGAAACGAATGACACCACGGTTAGGCGAAATCCTCAGGAATACATGGTCGCCGACCGAGAATTCAAGGGGTCGCCGATGGGAATCGGCCCAATGACGCTGGCGATCTTGGGCAACTCGAAGATGATCTCTGACTCTCCTGACCACTTCAACGGTCTGAGCAATCATTTCCGGACCGAGCATCTGCCTCTCTCCGACATCATCCCATGCTAGCGGGGATCGGCACTTCCTGCCATACAATACCTCGAACGGAGCCATCTGGATATTGGCTTGGAAACTGTTATTGTACGAGAACTCCATCAGGTGCAGGTGATCTTCCCACGAACCACCAAAGTCGAGTGTACATGACCGCAACATATCTTTAAGAGTCTGGATCGTACGCTCCGACTGGCCATCTGTCTGCGGGTGATATGCTGAACTGAACTGGAGGTGAGTTCCCAAACTTTCTTGCAAGCTACGCCAAAAGTGCGACGTAAATCTTGAATCTCTGTCTGAAGTGATACTGACTGGTACACCGTGCAACCTGACAATCTGCCGGAGATACATCTCCGCTAGCTGAGCCGTCGACTGACCAACCCTGAACGGAAGAAAGTGAGCCACCTTCGTGAGCCTGTCTATGATAACCCAAATAGCGTCTCTGCCAGCCGAGGATCTAGGCAATCCAGTCACAAAATCCATGGTTATATGCTCCCATTTCCACTCGGGAATCGGCAATGGTTGAAGTAGTCCAGCTGGTCTCTGATGTTCAGCCTTAACTTGTTGGCAGACTAAACAACGAGAGACAAATCGGGCTATCTCCCTCTTCATGCCATTCCACCAAAAGTGCTGACGAATATCACGGTACATCTTCGTACCGCCGGGATGAATGGAATACTGCGAACTGTGAGCCTCCGTCATGATCTCCTGTCTGATATCTCCACTGGGTACACAAAGACGCTTTCCATGTCGAAGTGTACCATCTTTATGGATACATAACTCTGGTCTTCGTCCTGCCTCACACTCTGCTCTAAGTCGCTGAAGCTTGGAATCTGCTGACTGTGCCATTCGGATCCTCTCGACTATAGTGGACTGAACTTGCATGCTGGCCATCAATGCCATACTGGAAGGAAGGATAACTTCTATACCCATCTTCTGAAGATCGGCTAACAGCTCTGGTTACGCTGTTAGGAAATAAACTCCGGCTCTCCTGCTCAATGCATCTGCAACAACGTTGGCCTTTCCTGGGTGATACTGCAAGTTGACATCATAATCCACAAGCAGCTCTAGCCATCTTCTCTGACGCATGTTAAGATCCTTCTGGGTGAAAACATACTTCAGGCCCTTGTGGTCGGTGAAAATTTCCACCCTATCTCCGTATAGGTAGTGCCTCCACAACTTAAGTGCAAACACTACTGCTGCCAGCTCCAAGTCATGGGTTGGGTAATTTCTCTCATGATCACGAAGTTGCCGTGACGCATAAGCTATTACCTTCCCATGCTGCATCAGAACACATCCCAAACCTCTGCCTGAAGCATCACAGTATACTGAAAATCCTCCGGTCCCATCTGGAAGCGTGAGAATAGGAGCCGTCATCAAGCCTCGCTTCAACCTCTCAAAAGAATCCTGGCATTCTGCTGTCCAAGCAAACTGCACATCTTTGCGGGTCAACTGGGTCAATGGCGCAGAAATTCGAGCAAAGTCTGAAACAAATTGCCGGTAGTAACCGGCCAATCCAAGAAAACTACGGACTTCTGCCACTGTGCTAGGTACCGGCCATGTTTCAATGGCCACGATCTTCTGGGGATCCACTTCAACTCCTCCTCGGGTGATGATATGACCCAAGTACGAAATGCGATCGAGCCAGAACTCGTATTTACTAAACTTGGCATACAACTGGTGCTCTCTGAGAATCTGAAGAACAACTCTGAGGTGCTGCTCATGCTCCGCTTCGCTCTTGCTGTAGACCAAGATGTCGTCTAGGAACACAATCACTAACTTATCCAAATAAGGCATGAAGATGCGATTCATGAGGTCCATGAATACAGCCGGCGCATTGGTTGCTCCAAATGGCATCACAAGGAACTCCCAATGCCCATACCTAGATCTGAAAGCTGTCTTCGGGATGTCCTGCTCTCTGACTCTAATTTGATGGTAGCCTGATCGCAAGTCAATCTTCGAAAATACTGACGCCCCTCTGAGTTGATCAAACAAGTCATCTATCCTTGGGAGAGGGTATCTGTTCTTGATTGTCACTGAGTTCAAGGTACGATAATCAACACACAATCTGGACGTACCATCCTTCTTTTTCACAAGAAGCATCGGGGCTCCCCAAGGCGATCCACTAGCACGAATGAATCCCTTGGTTCTGAGTTCTTCAATCATCTTGTACAATATCTCTAGCTCTGACGGCGCCATCCTGTAGACTCTCTCTGACACTGGGGCTGTCCCGGGAATCAAGTCGATGGTAAACTCGATCTCTCGCTCTGGCGGCATCCCTGGAAGCTCTTCTGGGAAAACATCTGGAAACTCTTCGACTATCCGAGGCAACTGTACTGCTGCTACTGCCATCCGCAATACTGGAGGAGAAGGTTCAACTTCGCCTCGGGAGAAAGAAAACTCTGGCTCGCCTGGAATGCTAAAAATAACCCTGCCAATGTGGCAGTCTATCCTAGCATACTGGTCCCTCAACCAATCCATCCCTAAGACCACATCATAATCGGCCATCGGGAACTCTATCAATCTAGCGGGGAATTCTCTACCGCTAACTATGACCCGACACGAGGAAAACACTCTATCTACTCCCACAAGTCCGTTACCAGTAAGTATATTGAGCCTTACTGATAATGACTCGGGCTCCAATCCTACCCGTGTCGCGAATCGTGCAGACATAAATGAATGCGAGGCACCAGAATCAAATAATACAGAAGCTGGAAAGGTGTTGACGAGAATAGTACCTGACACCACCTCACCTGGTGCTATTCCTTCTTCTCCCATGGTCAAGGCCAGCACTTGACCATGTTCTCTGGGCGCGGGTCCCCTCTGCTGAAAATTCCTCTGCCTGCTCTGGATCAGGGCTTGGGCTTGGGCATACTGCTGCGGTCTCTACTGCTGGAATGCCTGGGCCTGCGTCGGCAATGGTCTCGAGAACGGGTACTGCAGCTGCTGCTGCTGCTGGATTGGTGCTGGTCCTCTAACTGAAGGACTAGAGAAGGCGGATGAACTCCCTCTGTTCGGGCAATTCCCAACCCTGTGGTCTGGGGCACCACAAACCAAGCACAAACCCTGTGCTCTACGACACTCTGACACCACATGCCCTGGCTTCCCGCAGTGTGAACATCCCACTGCGGAAGACTGCTTCTGCTTCTGCTGCTGAGGGTGCGTCGGGGTGGAATGCTGAACCGACGTCACTGAGGCCGCCCGCCTCGGAGCTCCAATGGTCAAGGCCCTGGCTGCCGGGGCTGGTGCTGATGACTGGTTCATCTGGCCGTGAGATCGCTTTCGACCTCCAGTCCTGTCCATAATCCTCTGGAAGGTATACTCATGCCTCCGGGCTGCCCGTAGTACTGCATCAAAGGTCTGATGCTCAAACTGCTCCACCGCCAATAGAATCTCCAGGTGAAGCCACTGCTGGAACCGCTGGGCTCTATCGAACTCGGTCGCCACCAAGGTGGGAGCAAACCGACTAAGCCTGGAGAACTCGGTCGCATATCCATCGACCATCCTGCCCATCTGCTTCAGATTAGTGAACCTCGTCTGTAGATCATACCGAGCTACAGCATCAAAATACTTGGTCTGGAATCTCTCCCTGAATACTGCCCAAGCAATAGGGGCTACTAATCCATCGGCCTGCGCTGCCCACCAGCTGCGGGCAAGATCCAATAGCTGCAGGCGCACCACGGCCACCTTCTCGTTCTCTGGAGTCCTGGCTGCTTCTAGAATCACCTCTGTGTCCTGAAGCCATGCATCTGCAGCGATCGCATCTTCACTGCCGTCGAAGAAGGGAGGGTTCAAGCGCTTGAAGCTGTTGGCCGCGCTATTACCCTGATGACCTCCTCTGGTCAAAGCGTCTGCCACCGCCTGGTGCAAGGCATCTCCCCGACGATCCTGAGAGGCTAATAATGACCTGATGAGACCCACCAAAGTGCCATCATCAGGCTCTGCAGGCTGGACGGGCTGAACTGGTGGTTCTCCTTCGGTAGGCATGACTCTGGAGGCTACTCCTGAATGCTGGACTTGATCTCCAGGTTGCTGCTGGTCCGCGGGAGGTGCTCCGCCTTGCTGATCAGCAGGTCCAGGAACAATACAGCTGAAGAAGACTACATAGGGAACAATAAGGAAGGACCAGGACAGATCAACGATACAAGCATGTGATCAGGTCAAGATTCCAGGGATTCAGAAGATACGAGTAGAGATCAAGGGCGAGTACTGATTGAGATATCTATTCGGTAAACCCTCACATATCTTGAATTACAAGACCTGCATGGGCCACCACTAAAACCATGTCACGCCCCAGAACCAGAATACTGGAGAGCGGGAGCGTACATAGCCAGCTACGTATATTGAAGTACAACCCACCTCGCTATACGGTCACGGCTGTCTAGATACATGAGGGTTTAACTACAAGCCAACAGTCTCCTATGGTCATGAACAAGCCTATTGTCTCAATCTCAAGCAAGCAATAATAGTTACAAGATGTCAGAGCACCAAATACATAATAGCAAGGCGTCCCATACATTACATATTGGATGATCATGAAGCTAGTCATATAAAATGTCAAGACTAGCAAGAGTTTCAGTCATACATGATCAACCCTAGGATTTGTCAATCATGTTACAGCCCGTAGGCAGACAGTAAATAAAGGTACAATACGAGCTAACACGTGCTCGTCGGCTAAACGCCTCAAAAGAATAATTTTACAATAAAGTGGGAGGACAAAAAAAAACCCACTCGTTGCCCTGGTTACGCCTGGTGGTCACCATCGGGCTGGAAAACAGGTGGATCCGCTGTTGCTGCTCCGATATCTGGCCACACAAAACCAGCTGGGTCAGACCCCAGAAAGAGCAAGTGCCACAAAGGAGGCTTCACTTAGGAACGAAAACCAGCATATCATAAATAAATAGTTAAGGTAATTAAAAGATAGTGATAATAGCTGAGATAACAATAATATATTGAACACGGAGAAACCATTCAAGTAGCCAGACTGTAACCCTTAAACCAAACAAGGACCGGGGTTGCAATCCTTCGCCTGAATAGAAACCCGCCTCAATTATTATTGATAAGGTAACAAGACAATAAACGAAGAGAGGACACAGAACTGCTCCGGAAGCCAGGTTACAACCCTTAAACCAAACAAGGACCGGGATTGTAACCCTTCGCCTGAACAGAACTGGACCCCTGATCTTTATTGTTAAGGCCAGCATAATAATCATGGTATTGAAGTAAAGGTAAAATATGACGAGCATGACAGGGGGTTACAATAAGACAATAAACGAAGAGAGGACACAGAACTGCTCCGGGAGCCAGGTTACAACCCTTAAACCAAACAAGGACCGGGGTTGTAACCCTTCGCCTAAACAGAACTGGACCCCTGATCTTTATTGTTAAGGCGAGCACAATAAGCAGGACGATATATGATAAGATAACCATGGAACTATTTAGATAGCTAAGTTACAACCCTTAAACCAAACAAGGACCGGGGTTGTAACCCTTCGCCTAAACAGAACTGGACCCCTGATCTTTATTGTTAAGGCGAGCACAATAAGCAGGACGATATATGATAAGATAACCATGGAACTATTCAGATAGCTAAGTTACAATCCTTAAACCAAACAAGGACCGGGGTTGTAACCCTTCATCTGAACAGAACTTGGTATCCCATCATTTATCGATACAAGAAATCATGTCATGATATAATCTTGTACAGGATCAGGATAAGACTAAGCTGGAATAAACTTCATCCAATCAATCACGGCCAATCAAGAGTACGGCTTGATACTTTAACTAACTAGGGTTATCACAGGCCTAGTTACTAGCAAGATGCAATAAGATTATCCCAACAGCCACAAGCCCTGCAGACCATCCGGTTATCCAGGTCGAATGTCTATTTAGGAAGAATACAACACATGACTGTGTGCTGGAAATGTGCCCTACTCGTCGGTAGGCTACAAGTCCACTGAATGCGCCCAGATAACGGGATTGTCTGTAGCTGGGAATCTCTTCATGACTACTGAATTATTCTAGTTAATTAGCCTTAGTCAATTTCAGTAGGTACCCCTGACCGTGGTACTCAGGGATCCCCATCCTAGACATGATGCAAGACAGTACTGGTTTATTCGTACAAACGCAATCGCCCACGGTGTCCAGACCTTTCATACTTGTCATATCAGTTTACTTGTCAAGAGTGCGCCACCGCGGGCCACTATCGTGTTCTATTCTTACATTATCATGAATGAGAAAGATTGTATAAAATAACTAATAACATATTCTTGAAGCGAAGGAAAAGATCTACAACTTTCATGTTTTGAGTTTTTCAAGATTCTAGCTACAAAACAACTTAAACAGGCAAAAATAGTAAATTCCTGCACAATCGGCGCATGGGATTCCTGCACGAATCGGCGCATGGGATTCCTGCACAAATCGGCGCATGAGATTCCTGCACGAATCGGCGCATGGGATTCCTGCACAAATCGGCGCATGAAATTCCTGCACGAATCGGCGCATGGGATTCCTGCACGAATCGGCGCATGGGATTCCTGCACAAATCGGCGCATGAGATTCCTGCACGAATCGGCGCATGGGATTCCTGCACAAATCGGCACATGAGATTCCTGCACGAATCGGCGCATGGGATTCCTGCACGAATCGGCGCATAAGATTCCTGCACGAATCGGCGCATGGGATTCCTGCACAAATCGGCGCATGAGATTCCTGCACGAATCGGCACATGGGATTCCTGCACGAATCGGCGCATGAGAAACTCACGTTGCGTCTTCAATACATGCGCGTAAGAAACCTACGCGCATGAAACGCTCGGAGTTTAAGGAATGCGTTGCCGGAACTTCACGGCGCATGGCCTCCCGGCGCATGGCCTCCCGGGCGCATGAGGTTCCCGGCGCATGGGGTTCATCGTCCCCAAACAGCAAGTTCAGCCATGAAAGTTCCGAAAACTTGTAATGGCCATAACTTACTCATCCGGAGTCGAAATCAAGCGAAACAAAAGCCAAAACTGAATGAAATTTAATTCTCTACAACATAGAACCATTAGTTTTCAAAAATAACCAAGTTTTAGAGATCAAAACCAAGAAAACTAAATAAGAAGGAACTTAAAACTTAGATCTACAAAAATATAACCATCAAAACCGAAAACTTCCAGTTCTAAAGAGGCTTAGAATCTAGTAAGGAAGAGAATGGAACAATAAAACATGAGATCCATCATGAAGCAAGTTTGCACTTGCCTAAGCTCTCTCTCTCTCTCTCTCCTGGTAGGTGTAGAAGTAAATGTGGAGAAGAAGAAGAATAATGAAGAGAGAGAAAGAGGAGGGGTTAATAAATGGGGATGGTGGTAGGTAGGAGGGTTCACCTTTTTGGTTCATGATGAACCAAGACAACCCAAGCCTAGCCGAACCAACCCAAAATAAACCGAGCCAAGCCAAGAGATATGCAATACAAAATAAAATACGTACACGTATTCCAAGATACGTAATACGATCCACAGACATTACATGAGCAGAACCTGGGTGGGCGATCAACCCCACCCTAGCGGAAGGAAGAGCTCTCCAAGGAAGATGAGAGCACCGCAATCGACCCGCGGCTAAAGGAGCAGCTTTCAACAAAACCAGAATGGGCAACACCCACTATGGCAGGAGAAAGAGCTCTCCAAAGCCGGGAGCACCACAATTCCGATCTGCGGCTCTTCCAGCATAACGGAGACGAGGTTCGAGCATCCCGATCTTTGGATGCAACAGGCACCTTCCGCCTGCCTCAGAAGCCCTCGACTCCGACTTTTGGATGTAACCGTCACCTTCAAGTGCGTGAACGAAGACAATGCATCGCATCTTCACCCTCGGGAGCATCTCGTCAACAGAATATGCTCGAGCAAACAAGTCCATTCAGGAAGACGTGAGAGAACGAGAAGCAAACTCTCTCCTTGCCACTATTTATAGGCTGGAAAAATCAAACCCATGCGCCAAGTAGCGGGCTCTCCAAATCCCGTGCAATGAATTTGTATTTATGGTGATGAACCTGACACTTCGAATTCAGCCAAGTCAAAATGGCTATTTAAATCACTTAAAGAACACAAAAGTCGGACCAATAAAGGCACGTCATGCAAAAGGATACGCCGGTTAGACACCGCGCATCATACAGATGCGCCCGTCAGTTCCAAAGCGACCCGTATGGATGCGCCCAAGAGCACAGATCCATGCGTCCTAATCAACATGGACCCATGCGTCCATTTCGGCTTATCACCCATCAAGCAATTAATGCTCAAGTGACAGAGTTGGCAGCACGTTCCCCGAGGACTGGACAGTTAGCAGCTTTTTCAAAAGACGAAGCGTCGCTGACATCAGCATCATCATTAATTTCCTTCGACGGTTACGCCCCACGTGACCGACCAACCACTCGCATGCGCCTCAGCAGCCATGCGCCTGAAGACTCGCTTGCGCCTCAAAAGCCGTGCGCCCCGACCGGTTCGTGACTCCTGAAGATTGTGAGCCAAAGTCTTCTCATGCGCCCAATCCCAAACGCATCCTACCAGATCACTCTCCACCAAATCTGAGATCTTTGAGCCATGGACCTACGACACGTGTCCTTTGACTCAATTCAGCCTATGAAGGGGTGCTAATCACCCAAAATCTCAGCAACAGAAAGATTATTTCTCCTGCTACGTGCCAGCCCACAAAAGCAGCATGAAGGATTCAACCCACAAATGATGGTACATCATTCATGTGCCTCCTGCAGCTCCAACCATGTGGCGTCCCCACGTATAGGTGCATCCTACATATGTGTGCATGAGCAGCCAGCCTGCAAACTATAAATAGAGGGATCATTTCCTTCTTACAGACCACGTAATATACATACGTACACAGACAGAAAAAGGTATCAGAGTTATCATCCACCAAGATCGAAAGAGACACTAAACGTCTTCTTTCCATCTGCAAACTCCAGCACCCAGAGCAACTCAGACCTTCAGAGAACCGAGAACCGTCGTCAGATCGTCAACGGAGTCAATGCATTACCACTCACTCCATCGACACAGGGACCCAGATAAACAAAAGTGTTCTCCTAGGACTACATCTAAGTCCTACATTGTAACACTGTTCTGTTTGTAATTGAAATTGCAATAAAAAGATTTTAATGGCAAACAAGCTGGCGACTCTGCTGGGGATCTCTTTCTCCTCCACCGAGAAAGCTGTGTCATAATCCGACGATGTGAAGGTGGGCTCCTCCTACAAGACGCTGGTCGTACGCCTCAATCAACAGGCGTATGAGGAGTTCATCTCTGAAGGCAGCGCAAGTCCTTCGAAGCGGCTGCCAAAGCCGAAGAAGACTCGCCAAGTCTGGGTGCGCAAGGTCGAGGCCCCTGGCACCACCACTGAAGGGGACGCGCCGATGCAGTCCAACCTTCTCGCTGACGTCCTCAGCAGCCAGGATGTGTCCACCGGTGCAGCGCATCTCTCAGGAAAGCGTGGTGCTGACCACATTCTCCAGCCATCTCCTTCTCAGACAAGAAAGATGTGCCGATGGAGCAAGGGTGCATCTAACGCCCTGCACAGTAACTCTGATGTGCCACAGAAGGCTTCTGTCTTTGACAGACTCATTCGCTGTCGTAGCAAGGAAAAATTAGACTCTGAGTACTATACACCCCAGCAGGCTGGTACGAAGAAGTCCAAGGCAGCACGGGCCATGCGCCTCAAACGTGCTATGCCAGCGGCGAACCAGAAGCATGCGCTCACAATCAGGCGCGCTGCTGATGGTAAGCTGTATAAGGTCGAAAACGAGCCGACCTTCAAAGTCCTTGCCTCACTTTGGCGTATCTGTTGCGTTCGCAACCATGTCGAGCAAGGCTAACTCGGTGGTCTTGAACCCCAGCGCCTACATAGGATGTGCGTCTGTGGCTGGTTCAAGTCACTATAAATGTTGTACCCCTATACTGATCTGAGCGCATCTTCTATGTTGGTTTAGGGGACACAGCATTCACCTGACCACCCTGGCACTTGGCCTTGCCATGAGCCTGATGGGGGTATGAAGGTGGCACTCTCACTTGACCACCCCGGCACTAGGCCTTGCCATGTGCCTGATGGGGGTGCGAAGGTGGCACTCTCCTC
Organism: Iris pallida; assembly: GCA_029216955.1. Lineage (NCBI taxonomy): Eukaryota > Viridiplantae > Streptophyta > Magnoliopsida > Asparagales > Iridaceae > Iris > Iris pallida. Next base: position 7,106,633 of record JANAVB010006596.1, on the reverse strand, counting down.
CAATGATTTGCGTAATGTGATCAGTTACAAGCACCGATCAGGAGAGTCGACTGACAAGCACAATGCGCCCTTCATAGGGCACATATGCGCTGTAGTCACCATCAACTATTGTTATAAAACAGCAGTCCCACCACCAAGGCAGTCTGTGTTCCAGCGGCTGCAATCATCAATACCCCTCCTACGTCGCCTCTGGAAGAAGGTGTCAATTGAAGAGGAGCCATAACTAAAGGTTGCTTCTTTCAACGTAATCTCTAACCCCTCTTCAATCCGAAAGGTGACTGGCAACTCCTCGATCTCGTCCTCATCCAAGAGCCAGCCAAGGAAAACTAAGACAACTGTCCCGTCCTCTGAAGTGTTTGAAGGCACTCGGAGGAGAAAGAAGATCTTAGAGGAAGCTGGGGGTAGCCAAATCCTTGTTGATCCTCCTTCTGAAGATGAAGACGTCCTCCAGAGCATAGTTGGGGGTAGCCAAATCCTTGTTGATCGTCCTACTGAAGACGAAGACGTCCTCCAGAGCACAGCTGGGGGTAGCCAAGTCCTTGCCAATCTTCATCCCCAAGACGAAGATATTCCCCAGAACATAGCTAGGGGTAGTCAAGATGAAGCTCCAGGAGAAGCGACTCATCTACAACAGAGCGAGGTTGAAAGCGAGGCTTCAATCGATCCATCTACTTCCAGCCATGTCATGACAGTATACATGACTGGGGCTGATACAGAGTCAGATGCGCCGCCAGCAGACCTCGTCCAGCATATGGATACTTTGGAAGGGGACTCAAAACCCTCTTTGCCTCCATACAAACACTGACTCAAGCAGTTTTTGAGATACGGTCAGCTTTGGCAAGGGCACCTTCTACCGGTCCTGACCCAGGGGCCAATGGAGAATCAAGTATACCCCTTCAACGGGAAACCTTAGATACAGATCGCCGTGAAGCACCTCGGACGTCGGAGCCATCAAATGCTCAACTCCAGGCTGTACCACCTTTTCCGACTCCCAGCTCCACGGAAGACGTGGTTGAGATGATCAGGGACTTGCGTCAGTGCTTCGAGTCCAAGAACAGACAGGAGGAGCACCAGAAAATAGAGATTCCACAACCATACCCCCTTGAATGGAACAAAGTGGTTTATCCTCCCAAGTATAAACCACAAACATTGATGCCATACGACGGGAAGGACTCTCTACGCCGCTATCTGATGTACTTCCAGTCTCAAACGGGACATCTACCGAAGAAAGATGCACTACTCACCAGCATATTTGTCAGAGCGTTGAAAGGAGTGGCTTACGACTGGTACTGCAGTCTTCCTGACAACTCCATATATTCCTTCGATGACTTGAACCATCTCTTCCTCGATCATTTCTACGACGGAGGGAAGGATATGACAATGGCGTCCCTCATAGAGATACGTCAGAAGGAGAAGAAAACAGTTCAAACATTCATCGAACGGTTCTGACAAGCCTGCTTCAGACTGTCTCCGGGCATGCCAGAACATGCACTCCTCTCCTCCTGCAGCATGAACATGCTGCATGCGATCAAACTCGGGCTCAACTCCACTCATCCTCCCGACTGGAGTTCATTGATCATCGAGGCCGAAGCAGTAGAAAAGAAGGCGTCCAATGCTCGTCTTATGGGAGTCATTTTCCCTGCCTTTGAGGACAAGGAAAAACGGCCTTCAGCCAACAACCCTGGACGAGAGGCGAAGGGGAAGCAGTCGTTGACTGTCAATGCCTCCAAAGGTGCACCAGCACCTACTCAAAAGCCTCCACTTGCACCGAGGCCAAAAGAGGTTTATTCTTTCAACGATGAAGACACCCTGCAACTCTTTGAGATATTGAAGCAGGGTGACAAGATCAAGTTGCCGGACCCGAAGCATCCCGACGAGGTTAGAAGAGTGGAAAATTCGAGGTACTATAACTACCATGGGTTTGTCGGACATCTAACTAAGGACTGCTACGTCCTCAAGAACTACATCCAGTGCATGATCAATTCGGATGTCATCTCCGTCGACTACGAGGAGAAAACGGTCTCGGCCAACCTGGTGTCACTCCAATTTGGCACCTTGCCGCCAACCACAACACAAGATGGCGTCGTCTCCATCCCAAAGGCGATAATGGAGGTGGTTAATCTACCACCTACTCGTGACAATATGAGTGGACTCATCCCACTCACCATATCTCGGGGAGAGATCTTATGGATTTACCCCGATCTCGTCTCCGAGGTTACTCAACCGGGGGTACGCTCTACCTCCAAAACCAAGGACAGGAAGATCAAGTCTTATCGCATGGTCTCTTCATCTGCGGAAGAGGTGCTTCCTGTACAGACGCGTGCACATCAAAATGCCCAACCTGACGAAGCTGCCGTCGAGGTGGTACCTCCTTGCACCGTCCATTCTGTCCAGGAAGAGGGCCCATCCAGGCCTCTAGCAGCCAATAAACAGAAGCATATGGAGGCCCGTTTCGACAAGCCTTTACGAAAGGAGAATGCTTCGGGGCTAGACAAGCCCCACAACTTCGACATACTAGCACAACTTGCCAGTACTCCTGCCCGTCTATCTCTATTTGAGCTTTTTTGTCTTTCCAAGGACACTAGTGAAGCTCTCTGTGAAGCCTTGAAGGATGCTGAATCCTTCATCAGTCAGGTCAAGCAGCCTGAGGATACCTCGACCACATGTGCGTACTACTATTGTACGGATGAAGTTATCCCCAACATAACTTTCACCCAACAAGACATGCTGCTCAAGCACAACCGACACTATAGGCCACTGTATTATACAGGGTATGTCGGTTCCATCAAGGTGAAGCGGATTCAGATCTATCCAGGGTCTTCCCTCAGTATCATCCCAAAGACGGTGCTCTCAACAGTGGGGATCCCAATATACCGTCTGGCGCCTTTCAACACTACAATCAGCGGTTTCAATGCTAGCAAAAGTGAACCGCTGGGTAAAATACGGCTGAAATGTCATATCGGTAACCTCCGAAACGAGGTAACTTGCTATGTCGTGGACGCTGACATCAACTACAACCTCCTACTGGGTCGTCTATGGCTGTACGAGTACATGGTGGTGCCATCTACACTCCACCAATGTATGAAGTACGTGTCCACCAACGACATCATTCGGACAGAGTTCGCGGACATTGACCCTTTCAAGGGGGTCGAAGCCTACTTCACGGATTCTACCCTGTACAAGTCATCCGACGAAGGGGAAGCCAATGATGCTGACGATGAAGCAGAAACGGCAGTGGAGCCGGACATGGAGCCAGAGATGATTCCCGACACTCCTTTGAAAATTCGACTCAAAGGGAAACCGCCTCAGATGCTGCCTCCCATGACCATCAAGCTACCTGAAAAAGCACCAACTTCTCTAGGTAGAACACCTACTGAAGCTCCCTTGAAGATACGACTCAAGGGAAATCTGCCTCAAACATCGGCTCCCCTTGTGGCAAACTACAGGGGAAGGCACCAATCACTGAAGGCGTAGTTGAGGCACCTCTGAAGGTGCGTCTTAAAGGCAAGCCTCCGAAATCATCCGTCTTATCCAAGCTGCAAGAGAAGGCCCACATAGCCCTCTCGGGTCCCAAGGTTATGTCTATGGTGGACTCTCCCGGACCGGCTCCGGTGCTCACAGATGAAGAGTTAGGAGAGTACATATCTGCTGATGTAGATGTACCCTCTCTGGACAATGTAATCTCGCGGGACAAAATCTCGTGTTTCATCAATAATAGAGTGTCTTTTAATTATTCTACTCTTCCATATTGGAATGCCATGTATACATTAGATAACGCTTTACGGTCGTTGCAAACACAAATTACGACCATCAATCTTGTAAATCGAGTAGTCCCGTCCCAAGGGGTCTGTTTCGTAGTCCCACCGCAAAATCGAGACGAAGAATCCATCATCTTCGGTAAAGTCTAGCGTCATCAAGACCTCTCGCCACTCGAGCAAGAACCAGATACCGGCAGAATACAAGTCTATCGGTACACTGACAAGGCAAAGTATCTCATCCAAAAGATGGGTTACGATCTAAAAAGCAACAAAGGCCTGAACTATGGCAAGGGTCGACGTCTTCCTCTCCGGCTCCCAACACCCAAAGGAAAGCCGTAGGACTACTATCATCGAACTCGATTGGGGGTGGGCTATGTCACGCCACCGGCAACTCCAGTGAGTTCGGAGGCAGAAGAAGTAGAACATTCTCATTCGTCCGAAGCATCAACTTAGGATTCCGATACCAGTATCGGCTCAGTCTTCAAGAAGGTGCTATCAGTCAACATGGCATCTACATAATCTCAAGAAGATGAAGGCGAAGACCAAACGCCAGAATTCTTTGAGGAAGAACCTTGGGCACAACGCCTAGGAGCGCAGTGGGAGTCTCGTTTTGAATTATGCGAACCCCCTACCGAAGACGAAGTCGAGCAGATCGACTTTGGGGATGGATCTTCTTCCAAACCCATCTTCATCAGCAAGAGTCTAAAGGGACCAGACCGGAATCTTTAGTCCGACTGGCTAAAGAATATATCGACGTCTTCGCCTGGAGCTATGAAGATATGCCGGGACTTGATCCCTAGATCGCAATGCATAGGCTTAACATCTTATCTGATGCCAGGCCTATAAAGCAGCAACAACAACATTTTCGTCCTGACGTCATGAACGCTATCGATCAAGAAGTAGACAAACTCCTGACCAGCGGGTTTATCCGTGAAGAAAACACCCGGATTGGGTGGCCAACGTTGTCCCTGTCACCAAAAAGAATAGAAAGATACGGGTCTGCATCGACTTCAGAGATCTCAATGCTGCTTGCCCGAAAGACGAATTCCTACTTCCGATCACCAATGTAATGATCGATAATACATGTGGATTCGAATGCATGTCTTTCATGGATGGGTATTCGAGCTACAACCAAATCAAAATGCTTCCCGATGACGCAAAGCACACGTCATTCAGGACACCGAAAGGGGTTTTCTGCTACATGGTGATGCCCTTCGGCTTGAAGAATGCTGGTGCTACATACCAACGAGCTATGAGTACCATCTTCCATCAACATCTACACAAAACAGTCGAATGCTATGTTGACGATATCGCTGTCAAGAGCCGTCTTAGAGGTGATCACCTACAAGACCTAAAGACAGTCTTCGATCTCATGCGAGCGCATCAACTCAAGATGAACCCCGCTAAATCCTTCCTTGGGGTTTCTAGCAGAAAGTTTTTAGGCTTCATCATCACGGCGAAAGGCATTTATGTAGATCCCGAGAAGACTAAGGCCATCCATGACATGGACCCTCCGAAGAACCTCCGAGAACTTCGAGGCCTGCAGGGGCGTCTGGCATACATCCGAAGTTTTATAGCAAACCTTTCCGAAAAATGCTAACCCTTCACCCAGCTCATGAAGAAGGGAGTCTCCTACATCTGGACAGAAGAACGCCCGAAAGCTTTCAATGATATCAAAACTTACGTAACGAGCCCGCCAGTCCTGGTGGCACCTGTCGCAGGCAAACCATTTTTCCTCTATGTCCGTGCCATGGATCATTCCCTCGGCGCTCTGCTAGCTCAGAATAGCGATGCAGGCTACGAGCAAGCTATCTACTACCTCAGTAGGATACTGATCGGGGCCGAACACCGGTACAACCCCGTTGAAAAAGAGTGTTTGGCTTTGGTGTTCGCCATCCAGAAGACTCGCCATTATGTCTCGGGCCAGACAATTCATGCCATCTCCCGAGTCAATCCGCTCAGGGTCCTCATGACGAAGCCAGGATCATTGAACTCCCGACTAGCTACATGGGCGATCCTGTTGACGCCGTACAATATGGTATTCGTCCCACAAAAATCCGTCAAAGGTCAAGCTCTGGCCGACTTTTTAGCCGCGCACCCCATCCCAGAGTCCTCCAGACTCTATAAAGACATCTCGGATAAGGTCCAAGAATCAAACGTCACCGAAGAAAGCTCCGTCTGGCGGATGTTTTTCGATGGCGCTTCAAGAACAGGCCCCAAAGGCCAAATCATCGCCGGAGTGGGGTTGTCTTAGTCTCCCCTGATCAGCTGGTCTTCCAGCGTGCTTACTCCCTTTCGAAGCCGTGCTCCAATAATGTTGTCGAGTACAACGCTCTCATCATGGGACTCCAGCTGGCTCAACAGCTGGGGGTGGATCATCTGGAACCTTACGGCGACTCAAAACTCGTCGTTAACTAGATCAGAGGGCAATACGAGGTTCGTCATGAAGATCTGGTTCCTTACCATGAAGTTGCATTAAACATTATTTTAACCTTCACCAAGTTTTTCATAGAACACGTACCTCGGTAACAAAAACCTGGAGGCTGACGCTCTGGCTGGCCTCGCAGCCTCATTGGCAGCACCCCTCGGGACTCAACACTACGTCACGGTAGTTGGTCGAGACTTGGTATATCCTAAAAAAACCTACGCTCACAAATGGGCCATACCATGACAACAAGTGCTGGTGTTAATGTCGAAGATTGGAGATTTTTGTTCATCGACTTCGCTGTCTACGGAATTCTCCCAGAAGACCCGAAAGAAGCCGTCTCAGTCAGGAGGCGTTCCCTTCGATTCTATTACGATACAGCTACTAAAATGCTGTACCGACGCTCCTACAATGGACTTCTCCTTCGATGCCTGTCCAACGAAGAAGCAGCCAAAGCCCTTAGAGAAGCTTATGATGGGACTTGCGGGGCTCATCAACCTGGCCCTAAGTTGCAGGATCGACAGCGACGCATGGGTTACTACTGGCCAACCATGGCAGCCGACGCTGTCGACTATGCAAAAAAAGTGCCATGCGTGCCAGCTCCACGCCGACTTCATCCATACACCGTCGAAACCACTACATCCTACGGTCGCCTCATGGCCCTTCGAAGCTTGGGATATGGACATTGTATGACCGATTACCCCTCCGTCATCGAGGGGACACCACTTCATCCTAGCTATCATTGACTACTTCTCCAAATGGACAGAAGCAGTTCCACTGGCGGAAGTGAAAAGCTCTAGGGTGATCAGCTTCATCAAGCACCATGTCATCTACCATTTTGGGGTACCCCGTAGGATCATCCACGATAACGGTCCTCAGTTCATCAGCCATTTTTTAGCAGATTCTGTGACAAGAACCGCATTCAGAACGTGGCATCAACCACCTACAATTCGGTAGCAAACGGATTGGCCGAGACTTTTAACAAGACTATCGTCAAGCTACTCAAAAAGGTTGTGTCATCTAACAAATGTGACTGGGGCGAAAAGCTCGGCGAATGTCTTTGGACCTACCGTACAACGGTACGGACCCCGACGGGCAACACCACGTTCTTCTTAGTCTACGAGAGCGAAGCGGTACTGCCTCTCGAGATCCAGATACCCTTACTCCGTGTTGCGATCACAAATCAACTAATAGAAGAAGACAATCAACGTTGTCGTCTGCGAGAATTGGAGGCACTTGACGAAAAATGTCTTCTAGCTCAACAGCGCATCGAACTCTATCAAGCCCGTATATCACAGGCTTTCAACAAGAAGGTCAAGCAGAGGACTTTCCAAGTAGGCGACCTGGTTCTGGCAGTCAGGAGGCCGATGGTGTTGACTCACAGGTGTTGACTCACAAAATACCAGGAAAGTTCGAGCCCAAATGGGAGGGACCTTTCATCATAGAGACGGTATACTCAAACGGTGCTTACCGTCTCGCTCGATCAAATGGAGACTTGTTCATGATGCCCATCAACGGCAAGTTCCTAAAGAAGTACTACTCTTGACATCTTTCAGATATGTACTTCTACCTCTACCTAGTAAGGGAGTCAGTGGACCTGATCATCAGAGCTCACATACACCTCCCTTTCACAAAAATCCTATGCTTTCGGAACCCAGTTGTTCTATTGCATTCTATCTCCAGTAGAAGGACAACCACGTCCAAATTACCTCTGAGTTTCTCCTCTACGTCCTACAAAGCAGAATCTCACGCTCCGTAAGACTACGCTACCCATCATGTTTACCACGTCCACATTACCTCTGAGTAAACATCCCGTACAGACAGCCCCTGTGTTGCTGTACATTGATCGTGAAACTTCTATATACACATTACCTCTGAGTAGTTCCGCGTATCTCCCCAGAGTCACTCCTACCACGTCCATAACACCTCTGAGTAGGAAGATTCCGACATTTGAATCCCATATTTGCCACGTCCACATTACCTCTGAGCAAATATGTCGGTTCTCTCAAACTTATTATCTGTACCTAACAACCAAGGTGCGCAAAAGATAATAGGTCCACACAAATCACAGGTTCATGGCAACAAAAGATGAACACACCACAAATTTTTTTATTTTTCATCTAAAAAGTAAAGGATTACATCCCCAGCATATAACAAAAAAAAGAGCAGACTACAAATCCCTAGGCATCATTGGGATTGGCGGACAGCTCTTCGATCCGACGCCTCAAGTCTGCAGCCCGGGTCTCTGCAGTCGCCAGGACCCGACGTTCAGATTCTTGCCGCTTCATCTCCACAGCCTCGGGAGCAGTATCGTTCTCATGCTTGGCGTCCAACTCCTGCCATTGGTGAGTCAGAGAAAGAATATGGCGAGTAACAACTGCCTCTTCCTCCTTGGACGAGATGTGCTCAGCCTGGGCCCGCTCAAGATCTAACATAAGTTGGGCCCTCTGTTCTTCAAGGAGGCGAATCCTGGCAGTAACCTCCACTATGAAGAACAGTTTGGCAACTCTAGAGGGGGGTGAATAGAGTTTATATAGAAAAATAGCCAATTAAAAATAACTCTTTCACCAACAATAAATAATCAGAGTAAAGTGCGGAAAATAAATGAAGAGCAAAAGAGCATACGCAAACACAGCGATTTTAACCTGGTTTTCCTCGTGGAGGACTAGTCCAGGCCTGAGAACTCTAGCTCAGGATTAAATCCACTATTTGTGAAATAGTAGTTTACAACCCGTGCCTTTTCTTCAGAAGAGCACGTCAACTTCTAACAGATGATCGCAGTGGCAATTTGCTTGGAATTGTCCAAGCGACTTCTTCGACTCTTGCACAAGAATCCTAACTGAGAGATGCTGAGCACTCGACACTTAGGAGGCTTGTGGCTAGTAGATGGGAAGGGTATGGCTTACTTGAGCTTATAAGAGAGAAGAGAAAAGAAGATTGGATGAATTGGAATGAGAGAATTCATGCCCTATTTATAGTGTTTTTATAGGCAGAATTCGGCCAGAATTCGGGTAGAAAAATTCAAAAATTTGGCCGTTGGACAACTAGCAACCAGCTAACCCTAAAATTAGGGTTCCTGATTTCTAGGGGACAGAGTTCGGCCCGAACTCTGTGTGGAGGCAGAGTTCGGCCCGAACTCTGTCTCCAGAGCACAGAGTGGTTCTAAGGGGATTTTTGGGCAGTGTTTGGTTCAGTAGAGCTTGGGATTTTGGGTAGGCTGTAGACTAAGTGTCAAGAGCTCAGCAAGACTCAGAGTACACAAGTCTAGACTCAATGAAAATATAAAATAAGGACTCAAAAACACACTGAGAGCCGGAGACTGAGCTGTCGTCTGTCTTGAACTGTTATGCAGACGTCGTGTGTCGTATTGAATTAATACAAATATTATTTAGTCAATGTAGTCAATATTTGGTTGACTGTGACTTTATGTCAACAATCTCCCCCATATTGATAATTGACAAAATAATATATGTATATTCAATATTCATACCTGGACACAGTTGATTATAGCAACATAGCTCCCCCATACTTGATGCCGAGCTAGAATGTAATAGCTCCCCCATAATCAGTGAACGGTGTTGAGCTAGAAGCAATAGCTCCCCCATAAATAGTGCATGGAACCTGTATAATATCTCCCAAAAAGCACAAACAAGCACAGAAATATGAAAAGATAGGATCTGATACCAAACAAGTATATCCAGCCATATATATCCAGGCAGAATATACATAGTTCTCTCCCTTTTGGCAGTTAGCAATATAGACTGCAGAGAAATAAATAATAAAAGAAAACTGCAGTAGACAATTAATAGTAATACAACCACACCAAGCAGAGAAGAAACAGTATACAAATAATCAAAAGAAGTACTAGCATAAAGTGTCATAACCAAATGTCAAACACACAACCAGAGTTTAAAGCATCCAAGTACATAAACTGAAACTAACTAACTAAAAATGAAAATGCATCAACTAATGTCATCATCAGCAGCAGCAGCAGCAGCAGATAGTAGCCAATCTCCATCACGGAGCACGAGATGGTCCAGGAGTGTCAGAACGTCTGGGATCCACAAAAGCAGCACCCGGATCCAGGTAACGCATCACCCACGGATCATCAATGCGATAGCCCTCACGATCGGGATCCTGCTGCATGGGAATGGGCATAGTAGGATGATAGGACATGGAGTACCGAATATCATGCAGTGAGTTGCTGAGTGCACTCATCTGCAGGGTAGTGCGGTAGTCCATCTGAGCCCACCGATCGGCCTCTAAGTCGAAACGATCCCGGAGCATGGTCTGGATGGAGTCAAGAGTGGCAGGTGGAGGTGGTACATCCTGACCGAAAGGAAGGGGGTCAGACTCCGCATCATCAGAATGCTCAGAGGCCTCAGGAGAGGCGACAACTGCCTGAGTACGTCGCGCCTTGGACAGGAAAGCAGGAGCAGGCAAGAACGGACAGATATCAAGTGGTATGTTAAAAGCACGAAAGATCATAGGAAGGTACAAAGGATAAACCAGAGCTCGTGGTTTCTTCCTACAGTGAATCATCCAGTCCATCATTGTACGTGGAAGATTGAAAGAAATTCCAAAGTGAAGATGATAAAGAGCAGATATCTCAAGATAAGTGATGTCATCATGGGAACCTGTTTTGGGTAAAAAGGTGTTAGAGATAATCCAATGAAGATCAGAAAAATATGGGTTGAGATATTTAGCCATGAGCTTGCGAGGATGTGTGTATGGAGTACACAAATCGTCCTTGAAGCTCTCAAGGGAAATTCCGTCGGAAAAACGGAACGAGCGAGCGTCAACTAGCTTTTCCCAAGAATTGGGCTCAAGAAGATCAAGATATTCGGCTAAGTCAAAGTCATCAAAAGATATATTGATACCTACAACTCGTGAATAAATATGGAGATCATCAAAGGTCATGTTGCAGTAGAACATTTGGACAGCATGACGATAGATAGCAGAAGTGGTAGTGACAAGCTCATCAAAACAGAGGTCATGAAATAAAGCATCATATTGAGAGAAGATAGAAAAATTAATAGGATGTCCTGCGAATACCTGACGATTCCGATAGTCACTAAACCAGTTGTTTGAGGCATCTAGTGAGACAAATAATCGGTTGTCATAGGTAGAAGGATTTCGAGGACGAGGTGGGTTGAACAATGGATGAGGTGGTTGAAGTTGTTCAATGATCTGTTCATTCGTTGGAGGAGAATCCGAAGAGGAAACACTCTCAGTTCGAATCCTCTTTCCACGATTGAACAAGCGAGGAGCCATAAAAACTTGATAGTGTGAAGTATAGAAGACAAGAATGATACCTCAAATAATTAATAAATAGTGGAAGAGAATGATGAGAAACTCCTTTCCCTTGATTTTGAGGAGTAATGGAGCACTCTAGATCAAAAACTAGGGTTAGGGTTTGGAAGGAAGAAGGTTGAAGAGGTGGAGAAGAAGGAAATATGGGAGGAAAGAGAAGGAATCCCGAAATAAAATAGGGGTGTGTCTTTGGTCGGATAGAATATTGACCATTGGATCTAAAATGATCCAACGGCAGAGCCAGATCCCGACGCTGGAGCAATTGGACCGAACTCGGCCCGAACTTTGTTAAGGGCAGAGTTCGGCCCGAGTTCTGGATTAGTGGTCCAGAACAGAAAACAGGCTAAAAGATAAAAAAAAATTGGTTAAGTGTTGAAGAAAAGTGATGGTTGAGGATAAAAGTTTGATGAAATCAATGAAGTACATAGAGAGGTACTCAAAAGTCAGAATGAACTTTAGAATGTAGTAATTAGACAGTATTAAGTCGAAACAAACCATATAATAGACAAGGAAATATATTGTAATTTAATATTTCAAATTTGCCATGGGTTAGCTGCAGGGGCCGGATCCCAGCTAGCGGTAGTCCTGAGGACTAGTGCACCGTGTCGCTTAGGCTTTTACGCCTTGTTGTCAGAAGGACCCTTTCGGCTTGTACCCATACCAAATTTGTCGTAAAAGAATCAAAATATACTCGATATTTATGCAGGCGAGTCTCAACTTATAACTGCTTCATCCAAAATTCCGAGTTCACGACATAGGAAATTGAAGCGCTCTTCGGATAATGGCTTAGTAAAGAAATCTGCTAGCTGATGATCAGTGTCGATAAATTCTAAGTTAATCGTGCCATTTTGCTGATGAACACGTAAAAAGTGGTGTCTGATCTCAATGTGTTTAGTGCGTGAGTGGCAGACAGGGTTCTTAGTCAAATTAATGGCACTTGTATTGTCACAGAATATAGGAATATGCATAAAAGATAACTTATAGTCTTCAAGGGTTTGCTTCATCCACAGAATTTATGCACAACAACGCCCAGCTGCTATGTATTCAGCTTCTGTTGTGGATAGTGCGACAGAGTTCTGCTTCTTGCTAAACCAGGAGACTAAAGCTTTTCCTAATAAATGACACGTGCCGCTCGTACTTTTACGGTCGACCTTGCATCCAGCGAAGTCAGCATCGAAATAACTAATAAGATCAAATGATGTTGACTTGGGATACCATAGGCCCACTGTAACCGTACCCTTAAGGTATCGAAAGATACGCTTAACCGCGGTCATGTGTGATTCCTTAGGATTAGCTTGATATCTAGCACATAGGCAAACACTGAACATGATATCGGGACGACTAGCAGTTAAATAGAGTAAGCTGCCTATCATACCTCGATACTTACGTTGATCAACGGGTTTGCCGCTCTCATCTGGTTCGAGTTTGGTTGAAGTAGCCATTGGTGTGCTGATTGGTTTGACGTTGTCAAGATCGAACTTCTTCAGCATGTCCTTGGTATACTTCGATTGGCAGATGAAAGTTCCATTAGCCATTTGTTTCACTTGCAGACCAAGAAAGTAGTTGAGCTCTCCCATCATGCTCATCTCAAATTCTGTCTGCATACATTTGGCAAATTCTTGACAGAGGGTTTCACCAGTAGAACCAAAAATGATATCATCAACATAAATTTGAATCAACAGAATAGTGTCTTTAAAAGATTTTATAAACAGTGTAGTGTCAATTTTCCCTTTTGAAAAACCTTTCTCAAGTAAGAAGCTACTTAGCCTTTCATACCAAGCTCTGGGGGCTTGTTTGAGGCCATAAAGCGCTTTCTTTAGCTTGAACACGTGGTCGGGAAATTTGTGATTTTCAAAGCCAGGAGGTTGTTTCACATAAACTTCCTCCTTAATAAAACCATTCAAGAAAGCACTTTTCATATCCATTTGAAATAATTTAAAGTTTTGAAAATTAGCAAAAGCACAAAGCATCCGAATGGATTCTAGTCTAGCAACAGGAGCATACGTCTCATCGTAGTCGATACCTTCCTCTTGGTTGTATCCTTGAGCTAACGTGTGACTGAACCATCTTCATTTACTTTGTTTCTAAAAACCCATTTAGTACCAATTATCGAGTGATTAACCGGTCTAGGAATGAGTTCCCATACTTGGCTTCTCTCGAATTGGTTGAATTCTTCTTGCATAGCAGAAATCCAAAATTCATCATTAAAAGCTTCAGAAATATTTTTAGGCTCTACTTGTGAAATGAAGGCAGTGCTAGCAACGGAGTCTCTTAGTGATGATCTAGTAGTTACTCCACGTGAAACTTCTCCTATAACTAAATTTTCTGGATGAGAAGGTTTGAAAGAGAATTTCTTAGGCAAACCCTCCAGAGAATTAGTTTCGGTCGAAGTATTCATTGGAGTAGAAGTTGATGGCTCAACGTCATCATCAAGAGTACTTACTGCACTGTTGTCTTCATCAAAAGTCACATTTGTTGACTCTTCCACAATAAGTGAGCGTTTATTAAAAACTCTATATCCCTTACTCTTGGCAGCATAACCAAGAAAGATACCATCGTCAGCTTTGGCATCAAATTTGCCTAAGTTGTCTTTGGTGTTAAGGATAAAACATCTACAACCAAAAACTTTAAAATAAGAAACATTGGGGGTTCTCCCAAACCAAAGCTCATAGGGTGTTTTCTTCGTAATGGGACGAATTAGCACCCTATTCAAAATGTGGCATGCTGTACTGACAGCTTCTGCCCAAAAGTATTTTGGAAGTGAAAATTTATTCAACATGACTCTGGCCATATCGCCGAGAGTTCTATTCTTCCGCTCCACAACACCATTTTGTTGAGGAGTTCTAGGACAAGAAAATTCATGATCAAAACCATTTGCATTACAAAAAATTTCAAAATCATAATTTACGAATTCGCCTCCATGATCACTTCGGATTCGAGTAATCATGTAGCCTTTTTCGTTTTGAACTTTCTTTACAAAAACTTTGAAAACAGAGATAGCATCGCTCTTATTAGCGAGAAAGAAAACCCAAGTGAATCTCGAAAAATTATCAACAATAACAAATGCATAAAGTTTGCCACCAAGGCTAGCTATTCTACTAGGACCAAATAAATCCATATGAAGTAGTTGCAAGGGTCTAGTAGTACTTACAGAGTTGATGGAATGAAATGAGAATTTAGTTGCCTTGTTTAGTTCACATTCGGCACATACCGTGTCCTTTTTGAATGTAATGTCAGGCAATCCTCTCACTAGCTTCTTGGTAGAAAGCCTGGATATAGCATCCATATTGGCGTGACCAAGACGCTGGTGCCAAAGTAGTTGTTCGTCTTTGTGGGCATATAGACATCTACCTGCATTGTTAGTATTTACAGAAAGATAGAAAATATAGATGTTGTCCTCTCTTTTCCCTTCAAAAGCAATGTCTCCTGTTGACCTATCATAGATGTAGCAACTGTTTTATCCAAAGTTAATATCATATCCATGATCAGCAAGATGACTAATGCTGAGCAGGTTATGCTTTAACTCGGTCACTAGGCAGACATCCTTTATTACAGGAGAAGGAGGATGACCAATGATACCATTACCTATTATGTGCCCTTTGAGATTGTTACCGAAGGATACATATCCTTCTCTCTTCATCGATAGTGATGCAAAAAGATTTGCGTCTCCCGTCATATGTCGCGAGCATCCACTATCGAGAATCCACTTACTTTCAGTTGAAGAGGGAAGGTCCACCTACATCAAGAGTAGATGTGACCTTTGGTACCCGAGTTCTTGAGGGTCCTGAAAAGTTAGTCTTTGGAAACCAAGTATATATCTTTTTATCTACAAGTCTTCTAAATTTGCACTGTGGTGAGATGTGTCCATGTAATCCACAGTAAGTACAGATAGCATTCTTATTTATGCTAGGAGCATGAGAATAATATCTATAAGCAACAGGATGAGGATGGTCATGATGTGAAGAGTTAGCATGGTGATGATGATTATGCATAGAATGAGTGGCATGGTGATGGTGTCTATGAGGCATATCATGATGGTATTGTCTATGATGTGTGACATGCTGATATTGTCTATATGGCATGGCATGATGATTTTGTCTATATGGCATATGATGATCTTGTCTATATGGCATTGCATGATGATCTTGTCTATATGGCATGGTATGATGATTCCTATGTGTGGAGTGATGTTGATTGTGTCTTTGTGCATGATGATTGTGTACTGAGTGAGAATTATTCTTACGTGCACGTGGTTTGTGAAAGTTTGTGTATATAAATGCATGGTTATGTGTTGCATGAGAATGACTTGGTTGACTAGCATGAGTGGTGTTGTGCCCATGTGATTGGGTTTGAGGTTGAACAACCTGTTTACCCAATTTGGTTTCTAATCTTTTAGAAACAGCTTGCAGTTCATCAACCTTAATATTTAAGCCATATATCTTAGTCATGGAAATCTTGTGTCTACTCTTTTCTTCAGCAAGCAACGTGTTGAGTGTAGTGATTTCTTGAGTTTGTTGCTCAATACGTGCTTCAGCATCATGTAAGCTTAATTTAAGCTTGGATACTTCATCAGGGTCATTTGTGGGTGTCGTGTTTCTAACATTATCAAGAAGTAAGAAAATTCTTTGTATCTCATCTTCAAGACTTTTGATTTTGTCCTTGGCATGTTTGTATTTACCGATGACCTTTTTGTGATCATCGAGTAAATCAGTGAAAGCATCACCAAGTTCATCAAAAGAGAAGTCATCTAGAGTTTCGTTAGATACCTTGTTGAAAGTTGCCATTAGGCACACATTTGCTGTATCTTGAGGAGAGCCTTTTTCTTCCTCGGAGTCACTCGCTTCACTTTCATGCCAAATTCCTGTGTTGGCATATTTCTTTGATGAGTTCTTTTTGTATGGCTTCTCATAGCGGTTGCTCTTCTTCAAGAATGGGCTGTCTTTTCGGACATGTCCAGTCTTCTTGCAATCGTAACAGGTTGGCTCTTCTTCATCATCTTCTTGTGAATCCTTCTTCCTTCGATTGAAGCGAAGGAATTTTCTGAAGTTGCGAACCATGAGAGCTTGGTCTTCATCATCCGAGTTATCGTCTTCGGTCTCATCGTGATCAGCCCTTCGTCGATGAGCTTTGAGTGCGATCTCCCTGGTCTTCGGAGCAGGCTCTTCGAAGTCCTTGAGGTCAAGCTCGTGAGTCATGAGCTTACCCATCAAGGTCTCCATTGACATTGTTGTGAGATCGTTCCCTTCTATGATGGCTGTCACCTTAGGGTTCCAAATCTTTGGTAGCCTTCTGAGCAACTTACGAATCTTCTCGTGGTTTGAGTACTGCTTTCCAAGCGAGGATAGAGGATTGATGATGTCGAGGAATCTTGTGATCATTTGAGTGATCGTCTCACTTGGCTTCATCTTGAAGGCTTCGTATTCTTGAGTGAGACGGCTTATTTTAGATTCCTTGACCTGTGTGGTTCCTTCATGCGTCACTTCTAGAAGTCTCTATACTTCATGAGCAGTGGTGCATGTAGAGACCCTGTTGAACTCATTCCTGTCTATAGCACAGAATAAAGCATTAATAGCCCTAGCATCTAGACTTGCCTGTTTCTTCTCCTCGACAGAATATTTGTCGTATGGTTTCTCAATGAGGTCACCATCGACAACTATCCTGGCGGGCTTTTTGTAACCGTCAGTGACGACAGTCCACAGGTCAAAGTCTAGGGACTTAAGATAGAAGCTCATCCTTGTTTTCCAATATGTGTAGTTTGTCCCATCAAATAGGGGAGGCCTATGAGTGGACTGACCTTCACCATGATTGGAAATCAAGGATTGTGTGGTTGCCATGGATCAGCTCTTAGGATGTTAGTCCTTAAAAAGAGAACAGAGCTCTGATACCAATTGAAGAACAGTTTGGCAACTCTAGAGGGGGGTGAATAGAGTTTATATAGAAAAATAGCCAATTAAAAATAACTCTTTCACCAACAATAAATAATCAGAGTAAAGTACGGAAAATAAATGAAGAGCAAAAGAGCATACGCAAACACAGCAATTTTAACCTGGTTTCCCTCGTGGAGGACTAGTCCAGGCCTGAGAACTCTAGCTCAGGATTAAATCCACTATTTGTGAAATAGTAGTTTACAACCCGTGCCTTTTCTTCAGAAGAGCACGTCAACTTCTAACAGATGATCGCAGTGGCGATTTGCTTGGAATTGTCCAAGCGACTTCTTCGACTCTTGTACAAGAATCCTAACTGAGAGATGCTGAGCACTCGACACTTAGGAGGCTTGTGGCTAGTAGATGGGAAGGGTATGGCTTACTTGAGCTTATAAGAGAGAAGAGAAAAGAAGATTGGATGAATTGGAATGAGAGAATTTATGCCCAATTTATAGTGTTTTTATAGGCAGAATTCGGCCAGAATTCGGGTAGAAAAATTCAAAAATTTGGCCGTTGGACAACTAGCAACCAGCTAACCCTAAAATTAGGGTTCCTGATTTCTAGGGGACAGAGTTCGGCCCGAACTCTGTGTGGAGGCAGAGTTCGGCCCGAACTCTGTCTCCAGAGCACAGAGTGGTTCTAAGGGGATTTTTGGGCAGTATTTGGTTCAGTGGAGCTTGGGATTTTGGGTAGGCTGTAGACTAAGTGTCAAGAGCTCAGCAAGACTCAGAGTACACAAGTCTAGACTCAATGAAAATATAAAATACAGACTCGAAAACACACTGAGAGCCGAAGACTGAGCTGTCGTCTGTCTTGAACTGTTATGCAGACGTCGTATGTCGTATTGAATTAATACAGATATTATTTAGTCAATGTAGTCAATATTTGGTTGACTGTGACTTTGTGTCAACACACTATACTGTCTCCAATGAGGCCCGCAGCTGCACCTGCTCCTGTGTGGATTGAGACAGTCTCTCTACTACAGCCTCAGCAGTGGCCACCTCGCCGTTCCAGATGGCCACCGTGGCCTGATAAGACGACTCAACCTCAGCTATCAACTTCTTCTATTCTGCTTCTATCAGAATAAAAAAGTCATTCCGTTGGATACTCTGCAGTTCAGAAAGACGCTGGTCGAGCTTAACCACCGACTCTTCCAGAATTATAGCCATGTGATTATTGTAGGGTATGAAAATTATGACACGCTGACATAAGACTCAGCCCAAGTCATACGCTCAAGGCCATACGCTGACATAAGACTCAACCCAAGTCATACGCTTAAGGCCATACGCTCAGTCAAAGCCATACGCTCAAGGCCATACGCTCAGTTAAGGCCCTACGCTCATCTAAAGGCTGTACGCTCAGTGAATATTTTAATATTTCTTGAGATGACAGCACAGCATGTATTTAATAAAGGATGAATCTGACACTTCGTCTTTCGTGCAAAGACAGCTGCCCCATAAAGATTAGCCGTCGCATAGGTTTTCGAGAAAAGATTTTGTCTCTTACGAGGACAGCTCAGCAGCCATCATCAATAAAGAGCCATCATTACTGTCATTTCTGACAGTCTGTCATCATATCTGCAGCACGACGCTCAAGAAATATTTGTCAGTATTTGAAGATATGGCATATTTGAGAAGATTGAGAAACAGCCACGTGTCTACTCCTTCAATCCATACGGCTTCCCACCAAGTGAGCGTATGGACCTCATATGACTCCTTGCTAAATGAGCGTATGGACCTCATACGACTCCTTGCCATCCAAGTGAGCGTATGGACCTCATACGACTCCTTGCCATCCAAGTGAGCGTATGGACTCCATACGACTCCTTTCCAGCCAAGTGAGCGTATGGACCTCATACGACTCCTTCCCATCTAAGTGAACGTATGGACCCCACACGACTTCATCCCAATCAAGTGAGCGTATTAGCTTTATATGATCCAAGTCAGCGTATGCAAGACATGTGCCATCAAAAGCTAGCGTATGACTCTTCTTCAAAGATAAGCGTACCACAACAAAGGCATCCAGGATGACTTTTAATGTACAGTCAACACATGTTCTCACGTGTCCTGTACTCAGTTACTCAGTTATTCAGAAGTTATGCAACGTGGCATCCATGCCACCAATCTCTCCTAGATATATTCCACTACTCTCAACCGCACTCCAACGTGTTTTCACCAGAATTCGCCACGCGTCCCTGCAGTTATGCACACGTCAAGTAACTGACTGAGCGTATGCTTCAGAACAGTTATCCAGAACTCTATAAAAGAGAGTTTCTTCATCTTCATTAGACACTACAGTCAATTTCAGAGAGAACAGAGAGATTGCCCAGTTGCTGTCCAAGTTCTTCGAAGTTCGAGTTTTCTTCATCGCATCGTCCAAGGGATAAAGTAATCGTCTTCTAGATTAGATTCCTACAGTTGTAATTTTCTCAGATACAAAATAAATAAAGTGAATTTATTTATGGAAAACAATCATGGCCACAGTACGAACGTATCAAACCAATAGAAGAGAGCGCCATGGCTTTTGCCGTTGCAAAACTCCTATTTGTATTCAGCACCGTTGATACGCCCTTCTGTAGTATCTTGTACACTGATTCAACAACAAACTGAGCGTACTCATCTGCATCAGCCAGCACTTGAGGCATCATGGCAGGAGTTGCAGGAGGTACTGCGATAGACGGCGGGCCTGAAGAAGATCCACCGACTTCAATCTGCGAGGCTGAAACCTCGGCATCAACGGACTCTCCCTCAACAGGGGCTTGAACTTCGCTATTGGCCCGAAGAGCCAAGAGAGCGAAAGGAGCCGAGAGGGGCGTCGATATCGTACCCCAAGTAGAAGGAACAACAGGGGGTTCCAGCAAACCCTTGCCTTTCTCAACCTCGGAGGGACCACCGACGTCATAGGCTATCTCCTCCGTCTCCAACATACTATCAGCAGGTCGTACGAGACCTTTCCCCTCTGGCAAAGCTGCGAGATCGGCACTTGTTTCCTGAATCGGCTCCCCTGGAGTCACGCTCGGCGGATGAGTCTCATCTTCCTCACCGAATCCCTCCGCGGGGATAGAATCTGTCGCTACCTCCCGATCGACAGCCAGCTCAGCCTCCGCTGCTGAGTCTGGGGTAGGACTCGACAACGCTGTAGCCGACCTCCCCTCATCAAGACAAGAAGGGGAATCAGCCCTCTCCTCTGTTTCAACCATGTCTGTTGCTCCTACAACAGGCCCACGCATCTCCGGAGGAACGTCATCCGAAAAGGACGAACTCCACTCCACTTTCTCATCTGTAAGTTCTGTGTCTGCGGGGTCCTCAATGCCAGAGGCCCCCACGACGGCTTGTACCCTCCCGGGAATTACCACATTCTCGGCTTCCTTTCCAACATAATCTGGAGATACTAAAATCTCCGCAGGAACGACATCGTCCGGATTCTCCTCCATGGGAGATATCACAATCGGCGGAATGCGCTCTTCAGATGAGCCCGCCACCTCCTTTGGTCTGCTAGCATCCGATTTTGGAGTTTGGGGTCTCCTTTTCAGCGATTCCTACAAAAAGGAAGCATATGTCACAAAAATGACAAATGAACCAGACTATAGGGGACGTCTTTACCTCAGCAGGAACTGATTCCATTGGCATTACAGGCGGCACTCCCGTAGCTCCCACCCTTGGAGTCGTCGCTTTTCTTGCCCTTTTTGGTGCAGACGAACCGGCTTCTGCGTCAGCCCGCCTCTTCCAAGCTGGGGGAACTTTCCGAGTGCCTCCCGTTGATGCTGCAGCAGCAGCCCGATATCCTGCCAACTCTGGTGGACGATATGATCGGGCCACCGCCAATATATTTTTCGTAGTCTCTAGCTGAGTTCCAACGATGAAACTAGTCTCCCTGTCATATTCAGGAGGCACAGTATTCATGGTGCAATACAGCTTAACAGCCGAATACAGGATCTGTGGCCGAAGGTTGTGAACTGGTGTATTGAAACGAACCCCAGTGCACCCGGTATTGTAATATTGCCAAACTCGGGCTCCATCCAGTAAACTTCCAACAAACCCCAGACTATTACTGGGGTTCCGTAACATTAGCTGGGTGTAACCAAACTGGCGAGCAAACCGGCTCGGCAAATAAGGCTCAAGATAACACTTATTCTGGTTGCGGTAGACCAAGTGGGAAGGCCGAATACTCTGCAACCAACGAAACCCCTATTTCGGCAGAGTGATCGCATCCTCACCGGAGTCCTCCAAACTTGGTCAACCTCGAAATCTTTGAAGATGGGACTGACCTTGACGATCTCCCACCCTGAAGATAAGACAAAACTCTCCTACAGATTGGGATGCCGGTGTGCAGCCACTTCCTCTTATAGAAGCGGCGGATAAAGGCGTCACCTTCAAAGTGATCGTCTTCAGGACCCGGACTCATCACGTTCGGGTGATGCAGAATTAACCATCCCATCAGATAATGGAATGGTAGCTCAGCTCGGGGAAAGTTGTCTTTTCGGCCCCTCTCATGGGCCACATTGTCAGCAAAATCTCTCAAACCCCGTAGCAGGTTATACACCATCACGGGGAGGAGAGCCAAAGGGTGACCAAAAACCAGTTTCACTGCTGGCAAGATGAGGTTCCGGGTCACCCTCTCCACAGAGCCTGACCCACCTGAGAACATAGTCCCGGAGCCATACCATCAAGTAGGCAGTCAACACTGCCTTGGACGACATTCGGTGCACGTAATGCCAGAAACAACTGTATACATCTTCGCCACTCTCATTTGAACGGGGGGCCTTCTCGCCGAGTCGGCTCATTTCGGAGGTTACTTCCGCGGGTTTCAGCCCCTGCGGAGTCGTAAATCGAATCTTCGAAGAGTCCACCAGGTCCTGCTTGAAGCCGTAATCCCTCCAAGTAGTCACATGAGGCTGTGACTTGCCTTTGTCCTTCCATTGCATCAGATAATGATGACTCACCACCTCTTTGAAAACAGCCTTCATCTCCGGGTCCTTCTCTTCTAGAACAAGGATCTCTTCATTTGTTGGAAAATATTCCTCATACGGTTCCGAGCCCAGGAAAGCTTGGACACCTCGTACATCTCATGGAGAGCCAATCCCAACTCCCCCACCGAAGTAAAGAAAGTGCCAGTCTGGGTATTGAACATTTCCAGGAGTGCAAGGAACATATGCTTGTTGAGGTCCACGTCTGCCTGTGTGGCACGGATAGCGGCAGTCAGCCCAATCTCTTTAAGCTCAGCCTTGAACTTCGACAAAACCCAAAGGGTCCGCTTGTCCCACTTTGGCACGTGGTGACACCAACCTTCAACCCTAAAACCACCTTTCGGATATGTAACCTTCGATGTTAGCATCCAATTTGTAAAGGTCGAAGCACCAAAGGCAAAGGTGTCATTAGGGACATCACTATAAAGGCTTCCAGGGCACAAAGTTCGGCAACTGAACGAGGCCCCGGCTCGCGAGGCGGCCAAGGTATCCCTCTAATTCGAAGTAACATCAATTGAAAGGGTACCCCCCACCGCCCCTCCTTGAGAAGGAGTAAGTTCCCACGGCATCCTTCTCTTGGAAGCCAAACGGTAGAAGGGCGTCAGCGACAATTGACGTTCAAGCTGCCGCATGTACAGAACCACGCCCTTCGTAGAGAAGAACCAGTCCTCCTTGATCTTCAGTACCTTCGCCTCGGTGAAGGTCAAGCGGTCACCAAACAGAAAGGTAGGTTTCAAGAAAGTCGCATCCTCGGACTCAGCGGATTTCAGTTTGCCGCTCTCCATCATACTCTGGAGAAAAACAGGCGAATGATCTCGGATTTGCAATATTCTCTCAGAAGGTTGATTCAGTAGGATAGCAGCCTTCGTAGGGTTAATAACCTCCTCGTCGAAATCAACCCCCATTTGGCAAAAAGAAGCATCCAGAAGGACTTCATTCAGCAAAGGGATAGTCATCGACACTGACACAGCACAGACAAAAGTCAGGCAACATAAAGACTTTAAGAAGACAAAGTATTGGGTGTGTCAAGCAGACTGGCACAGCATCAGGGTCTAAACCCATGTGCGTCAGCAGTGAAGCTTCGACACACCATCAGAGTCTAAACCCTTGTGCGTCAGCAGTGAAGCTTCGACGCATCATCAGGGTCTAAACCCATGCGCGTCAGCAGTGAAGCTTCGGCACATCATCAGGGTTTAAACGTATGTGCGTCAGTGAAGTTTCGGCGCATCATCATGGTTTAAACCCATGCGTGTCAGCAGTAAAGCTTCGGCGCATCATCAGGGCGTAAACCTATGCGCGTCAGCAGTAAAATCTCGACACATAATCAGGGCCTAAACCCGTACGCGTCGGCGGATTAGCCTCAGCGCATCACCAGGACAGAAGTCCATGCGCGTCAGTGACAAAGAGTTAGGGCACAGCAACATAATGCAACTCATCCATGTGCTCCGGACTCATCTAAAAAAAGTTGGAAGATCACACCCACCCGTCACCGCTGGCCGAACATCGGCCGGAGTCACAATGGTGACAAGAGCGTCCTTCTCGACGAACTCTGCAGGCTCCTTTCCCTTGCTAGCACCACCGCGAGGAGTTTTGGGGGCCATTTCGTGAAAGAAGAAGTTATGATTTTTTGAAAGAAGAACTCTAGAGAAGAAGAAAGTAAAAAAGAGAAGAACCCTCTTTCTCCATCAGACGCCTATTTATAGGCTTGGGCATACGCGAAAACCGATGAAGAGTGACGTCAGCCACCGCTTGGGGTTCTACGAAATGATAACTGCAAATAATCCAAAAAGATCATCATTAATTTTTTTTTATTACTTCGAAGCGTTATCATTTGTATTAACTGAGAGGAGCATGCGCCCCATCACTGATGTGCGGAGTAATCATGCGTCCGAACAGTCATGCGCCCCATTGAAGACACCTCCATGCTTCTTATTCAAAGTATTCCAAAACTTAACAAAAAGTTTTGAAAACTTTGAAGGGGGTCATGTAGAAGCATAGAATTTTAGGGCACATCTATGTGCCAGAATTCCTATGCGCTCAAATACTACTCAGAACATGCGCCAGGGAACTCAAACGAAGTACTCGGCACATCAAAACAGCAAAAGTATAGACAGCAAAAGAAGATTTTTATTTCATATATAAAAGTCTATTACATGTCTAAAAGGCTTTACATAGGAGAATTTCTACAAAAAAAAGATTCTAAGACTACAGCCAGGCGGAGTAAACTGCCATGCGCTCCCCACCAGGCGCATCATCAGGCAGGCGCATCACTTCAGCATCTCAGTCAGGCGTGTCTCTTCAGCGTCTCAGTCAGGCGTAGCCTTCAGCATTTCAGTCAGGCGCATCTCTTCAGCGTCTCAGTTATGCGCATCATGAAGTCTCAGCATATGCGCCTTACTTCGACCCGATCAAATGCTTTGACTAATAAAGGATTTATTGAGCAGAACCTGGGTGGGCGATCAACCCCACACTACACCAAAATGGACAATTTGCGACAATTATGTTTGTCAAACAACAACATTTTAAAACTGTCATTTTATTTTTGACGGATTGAATTTGTTGTTTAATATCAAAACCTACTTCATGAAAACAGTATATTTAGATTTGACGGATTAAAGTTGTTGTTTATTATTAAATTTAGTTGAAAACTTTGGATTTCTCATCCGTTAAAAAAATTTAGAAAGGCAAAATGTTTGCCAACCCCGCGCTCCTCCGCCGCCCAAAACCCCGTTGTCCTATTTTTTTTTGCCAAACATGAGGTTCCCCCAAAATTTTTACCTATTTTTTTTTTCTAGACCCGGCCTCTTCTCCACATTTGATCTCTTCTCCTAAAACTTCTTCCCGTTGGAACCCCAATCCCGCCGGAACCCGCTGGAACCCGCGCCACCATCAGGTAATCATCTCTTCTTCTCTAATAACCCGTTGGAACTCGTGCCACCGCTGGAACCCGCTCTACCGCTGCTCCGCGGAGGCGGAGGATGGTCACGACGGGCAGAGGACGGGGAAGACAGATTTGTTTAATCATTTCTAGGGTTGAATATTAGGATTTGTTTTTATTTATTTTCTAGGGTTTTATTTTTTTGTGTTTTCTCAATCCTCCATTCTCTCTCAATTCACCATTTTCTGGTTCTCTCTTTCTCTCTAGGTCAGGGACTTCTAAAGATTTTATGGATTTGGGTGTTAAGGTGCAGGTGATTCAATTTGGTTTGTTAAAGAAGAACATATTTGGATTTGGGTGAAATTGGCCTAAGAATTTAGATTATAAAGCCTTCTAACTTTTGTATAGTTTCCTGCTTCATATAGTTCAAGCCTTCAAGGTAGTCTTCAAAATTCAACATACTTCCTGTAGTTATGCATGTAAAGCCTTAAATTCTACATACTTCTGTGTGCTTTATTTTTATGAGAGAGCAACATGTCAAGTTATGCTTGGTTGATGAGATTGAACTATGGATTTAGCTGTGGAGCCTATTATCTTCTGCAACAAGTCTTTGTTTTGTTCAGTACTCATGTCGAAAATTTCTTCTGATTATAGTATAAAAGAGAGCTTGTGCGTACTGTTCATGTCATACTATTTTTATAATTATCAGATGACGGAGATGTAAAGTAGCAAATTTATACTTAAGCCTGTAAGTTTAGGGTATATGTCCAGCAATCCCATCAAGTTGCTCTCACTTTTTATTTTTACATAGGTGGTGATATCTCAATCAGCCATAATGTCAGCAAATAGATGAGACTCAATGAAACTGGTCAGTCGCTCTACTTTTTTCTAAATCTGATGTTCATCGTTTGAATAGAGACGTATGAATTAGGACAAGTTGGGCATACATTCTTTTATTCTTTGACTCCTCATAATAAAATAGGTCCTTATATAGAACAATTTGAGAGGTATGTAATTTTGGATCTTGTGGATGTCTCTGTTGTCTAATAATAATAACAAAAATGATTATTATGCACAGAAGTTGTTTCCATGAAGTATCTTCTGAGTGTCACAACAATAATCTGGGTTTAGGATTGCTGAGCATCGTTGCTTCTACTATACATTTTAATTCACTGAATATTGTTAAAATAATAGCAAAACTCTCTTCTTCTTTTATCTCCAAACTTAGCATGTAGATCTTTGCGGGGTTTTCCCCCATACCTCTCTTCTTCTTTTAATTTTTTCCTTCCCAAAATGACCAGTAAATATTGCCACACCTATACCGGTTGGGGCAAGTATTGGATTGGACGTGCCAAAAATGATAGGATACCGCTCCTATGTATCTTTCTGCAAATACAATGAAACTCGATATGAACCTATTGACCCCATAAGTACATATTTTATCGCATCTGAATTTTGTCAAAGAAAGCTGAATGTTAGTCCTATTAGGACAAAGCAATTTCCAACTAAAGTTAGTTTTGGCAGTCAATTTAGTAAATATAAAAAGTATACAAATTGTCATATGCTCAGCTATCCTCTTGCCAAAGAGGGTCCTACTTTAAGAGCATGCTTTTGTTTTGGCCTTACCTACTTCTTAAGGTTTTATAGGTGCGTTGGGATGGATATAAAGCCTTAATGGATACTCTTTCTAATGGTGATCTTGTACTTAAATTCAATTTTTTATTTTCTTTGTGAGGCAAACACTTGTTGCAAAGGATGAAGATTCATTTTGTTTCGTGTCTTGTCTTATTATTTGGTCCTTTTTTGTATTACCACTTCAAGCTGCCTACCTGGTGGGCCTGTTACTCAATTGGAGTAAAGGGGCAACTCAAATACACTAGTTGTATGTCTGAGTCAGGTTTTGGAATGGATGATAAATAAATGAACACAGAGACATTCAAAAACTAAGAATAATACAATATTGTATATTTATCAGTTTTTATGGCTAAGTCTACAATAAGCTTTGGTCTTAGAAAACTGATAGGCTTAGGCAAGAGTCGTACGACAGTCTATATTTGAAACAAAAATTCAATATTGACTCATTCCTTGTTTGGTTATTCAACATTTACAATTTAGTTTTTCTTTCTTCTTTTGTTCCCATTCAGATGGAAGAAGGCTTGGATGATGATTTCTTCTTGTGTATCATTTATGGAGAAGGCAATACTAAGCATCTTGATTTTCATTAAATTTTGTCCTAAAAGATATACAAAATTGTTGATTGATTTCTGTGTAATTCTTATAGAGTCTGGCTATTGATGTTATTTTCATTAATTAAAATTCTGAAGGAAACAGAGGTTGGCCAGGCAAAAGATACTTTGGATGTCCATGGAGAAGGTGCATGGGGAGGAAGGAATTATTTCCCGCTGAACTTCAAACACTCAGATTATGGATCAAGGCAATTCAGTATGTCATTTCACAAGACAAACCATAGAAGCATAGAGGACACATTAAGTGGCACCACATATGTAACTCATCTTCATGCGATTACTGGATATACTGACATGATAGATTCATTCTCCCCATTGCATGGAACTGAAACTGATAATCCCGATGATCATGAAGTATCTTTTCCAAATTATCAACCAATATGATGAAATTATATTGACACCAAGTTTGAACTCTTAAATGTCCCTGGATAGTTTTTTCCCCATATTGGTCAGCATAACTGATATTTATATGTTCTTTTGTAGGGTTTGAGTTTGATCTTGAGCAGCTACAATGGAGAAGATTATCTTGTTTCATTTGGTGGATACAATGGGCACTAGCTATAGCAATGAGGTTAATCAATAACCTTGGCTTACATTTATTCCGAAACAGTTCTTTTTTCTCCTTTTTTATCCAAATATTTCCCCTGATAATCAGGTCTACGTTCTTAAACTGAGACACAAGTCAGACATACAATCCAAGATGATTGAGAGACCCCTGTAAGACAACATCTCTACCCTGAATCCAAAAGTAAATGCTAGTAGTGATGCCGATCCCGAGTCAGAAGAAATTCAATATGGAAAAATAAGAGAAATTACGATGGACAATGTTGATTCAGAACCTATGGTAAGGTTACATGAAAATGAAATTACTAGAATACTAGATTCTATTTTACTTTTGTAATATGCCATTTAAGCTAACAATATTGTGTAAAAAAGGACTCCGGCGATTAAATTATCATTGTTCTATATATGTTAACTGATAAGGGACGGGAATATTTGGCCCAACTTGATTCATATATGTAGGTGTTTTGAGCTCCTTTTTTTTGTTCATCTCCTTTTGTATTTTAATCTGGATTACCGTATGGTTGTAGGTAGCTATGGCTTTGCATCTCACAGACTCAGACTTTGTTAATTTGTTGAACTAATTGGGTTGTCGATGGTTCCAACTTATTGGTATCGTATTCAAATAGTGTACCACTTTATTGTTTAATTTCATTTCATGAAATTAAATTAATTATTGAATTATGGTATTGTAATGGAACTGTGGTACTTATTGGAATCTTATACAAATAGTGTACCACTTTATTGTTTCATTTCATGAAAATTAAATTTGTGCCTGGTTACCTTGAAATAAATATGTATGCGAGAGAAGGCCGAGGGAGTCAGAAAATTGCACTAGCCTAGCTGGGGCTAAAGACTAAATAAATTTATGTTGTACTAAGATTCTAATTTCGCATACATGTGTTCATGTTTTGGTAAAGCATACTGAAACTGGTTTTGTTCTGTCGAGAAGACATTTCAAGACCGAATTCTAAGTTATTTGATAGTCTGTTGTTTCTAAGGGCAAGTGGGTTGTGTAATATTAACACTGACATGAATTGTTTGATTAAGTATTATAATTGTAATGATGAACCTTCTTTTTTATATTAAGTGATGCAAGTCTATATATATCGTCATTTACTATACAACAAATATGTCTTGTAGTGGGAAGAAGATAAACAAGAGGTTATGGAGAGTGAGGTCAACCATCAACGGATTCAAATGAGCCTGTGACTTGAGGGTAGGTCCTTCTCTTAACATTATGTCTTTTTCAAGCATAACAAAACTGGAGAATGCTTAACATCATTCTTGACTCCCGGCTAATTAGTTAGATTTTTTTGTAGTACTTTAGTACTTAAATGCGAAACTTTCGAACCTTTCTTGTTTGCGTTAATGAGATAACAGACCTTATCATTTTTCTATATTGTTGTATACATGGGTCACACTGCCTTCTAATTTTTTCTTGTTTAAGTTTCTTCTATGCAAATTTCTTTATGGTTATTACATTGATGAGAAAGAAGATATTTGGGTAAGTTACCTCAACCATAGAACGGTTTGAATGGAATGATATTAAGATATATCAACGTTTTGAATTTATATCATACAACATCGACAATAGTAATATTATTCACATTGTGTCGATAAATTAACGACACACTATAGTATGTTGTGCTTCGATGCATTCTGGTCATTGTGTTGACATTGGTTTTCCATAATTCTCTTTTTTTGTTTAATCCTTGTTGAACTAATTGAAAAATGAGCCACAATTTCAGTATCTTTCAGTAATTGTAGGGATGAGTATCAGATCGAACGTGCCTAAAACATACGATATGGTAATACGTATCGGTATCCGAAATTGTAAACCTTGCTTTTAAGTTACTAATTCCTCTTTTAACCTATTTAATTTAAATTGAGTACCAAAATAGTTGAAAAGGCCATAGTTGTAAAACATTTCAATCGTATGCCGTTTTCAGATCTGAGATAAAACTTTTCTAACATATATCTAGTGAGTTAGTTTGCAATTTTCAAATACTTAGCCCCATTTTAAGAAATGTATTTCACAAACTTAATAATACAAACAGAAAAAAAAACTTAGATGACCAACATTGTGAGCATTTAAATCGTGGATCAGCTTTAATTCAATCAATTAGTCAACAGTGATGCTCAACAGTGATGCCACATGGAGAATAGATTATAATACCTATTATATTCGGAGAGAAGCAATTAGTTTTGTTCAAACTTTTTAAGCATTAGCTGTCAACAATTGCTCATATTTCAGTCAGACATATGATGCTCCACAAAGTTGAGATGAAATTGTTTTCAGTGAAATAATTAGCAGCCAATGCAAAATGGTGAGACCATTAGGTTAATACATAGATGAAGACCATCAGGTGATATACAAAGATACAGAGGAGCTGTATCTTCAAATTATTTTCACAGACTATTATCTTCAAATACGGTTACAGTGTCAATTTCCTGTAAAAATTGTTCGGTAGACCAGAAACAGAAAATCATTACACCTTTCCTAAGAAATATGATAACTGTAGAAATTGTGAGCATGTGCACACACCTGCGAGCACTTAGAGAAATAAATAAATAAATAAATAGGTTTTCCATATAAGCAACCAAATCTTCCATTGGTTTAGAAGTTATAAGTTTGTGTAACAAAGTTTTTTTTAACAAATGTATTGGATTGCAAAGAGAAAGAGCATACCCTTTCCATTCTGGAACTTGATCTGCTGCCAACCTTTTTCCAAAATTTACCATCTTGAAGTCAAAGGATAAGTATCTACAGCCAAGAATATGAAATCATCGAGAGAGGAATAGATATAAATAGAAGTTCAGACATTAATTTATGCAGAAAATTAGCAGTAGATTTTTGCAAATTCAACTACCATCTCAGCTAATTCGTGTATATTTCAATTGTCTTCATCAACAAAAGAGGACAAACTAATAAGAAAGCATAAATGTTAAACATAAAATACCACTTGTATACAGGATAAAAAGTACTTCTCATGTCCGCATCATCTCCTTGCTAAATGTACAGGTAAGATGAGCCTTTTTCCATAGAATATAAAAGAGTACCCTTGCCCAATTAAAATAAAAAGTTATCTGGACACAAATCTAAATCTTTCAAAGTTGATTTCAAGGAAAGGAAAATCTGAACTTCACTGTAGAGCACAAAAGATCTTTTTTGAGACAAAAGCTATCAACACAACAACAACTGAGCCTCTCTCAACTTTTTGGGCTCCGCTATTTGAATGGTTTTCTTCCATTCAAATCTATCTGTAGAGGGCTGTCTATTTTATAGCAGTAGTAAATATAATATCCTTCTTTAAAGCCTCAATCCAAGTTCATTTAGGATTACCCCCAGCCCTAGCGGCTCCTGTAATTAAAATCAAGTTACTACCTAATAAAAAGCCAAAAGAAAAGGATGCCAAAGAATAACTTTCCACCATTGGTTTTTGTGGTACTCTCATATAGGTGGTTAATGACAAACTTGCTTTTGTCAGCGCTTCATTGCTGCATGGCTTGGGGGCTGGTCTACAAGGCTTATGGGCTGGTCGACCACGCTCTGCAAGCCTTTTGCTTGCAGTCTGTCAGTAGGGTCAAAGCAACCTCAACAAGGTTCTTACTTAGTACCCTCAATAGTCTGGATCTGCATAGTTGGTTTGACCATTCCAGATTCCGGGTTCCTTGGTGCTACCAGCACAAGTAAGGTACCCACTTCTTCAACTTTCCTCATTTTGTATCCATCTACATAATGCCTAATAAAATAGCATCTCTCTTAACCATAACTAAATTTTAATTTCATCAGCACATACCTACGTCTGACGCCCCAAGATACATACACAGTGACACAGAGTCAGTAGTAATTCTAGCATGTCCTAGCATATTTTGGAGTGATTGGGCATTTCCAATGCATGTTTAACACACCGTGACATGGTGTCGGAACTAATATTCAGGGTGTGTGCTTCCTAAACATATCAAATACTAAGAGGAGAAAGGATTATTGACATAAGCCAGCTAAAAAACTCAAGCTAACATTTGCTACAAAAAAAAATGCAGAGAGGACAGTCTCTGATTGTATAACTATGACATCTGCACAAAAATGATTTCAAGATAAGGACAATTGAAGTAGATGGCAAATGAATCATACTCAATTTGGGATACAGTTGGGCAGGAGCAATTTCGGATAGTAAGATTCGCTTGCTTTGCTTAACCTGTTTATGTTTTAGCGTATCTTCTCATTGGTTATCATATTATGGTGTTATAACATTCACAGACATAAGGAAATGGATTAGGAACATTGAACAACATTCCTCAGATAATATCAACAAGATTTTTGTTGGCAACAAGGCTGACATGGATGAAAGCAAAACGTGATGTGTTATCCAAATTCATAGGCAATATTGATTTATTTTACCTTAGGCCTGGGATGTTTTACATAGGAAACTGAATGGCATTAATTTTGTTCATTGCTATAAGACAAAAATTTCATTTTTCCTTGTTCTAGGCAGTGCCTAAGTCAAAGAAACAAGCTCCAACTGAAGAATATAGCATTAAGTTCTTTGAAATAGTAAGCTTTGCTTCTGCTATATCTCTTGGTGCTCTTAAGCGCTTGTTTGTCGATATATGATGGATGCCATTGGTACAAAGTGCAAAGAAAAATACAATTGTTGAGCAAGTTATCTTTTCAATAGCAAGAAACATTAAGCAAAGGCTTGCAGAAAATGATATCAAAGCTGAGGTGGGGAATTAGTCTTCCATTAGAAAATCAGAGGAATTTTTCTTCTTCTTAGTTATCCTTTCTAAATTGTCATTATTGTCTTATTGATACAGGATAAGACAATTAAGATTAACAAACTGGATGCAGAGGGTGAAGCTGAAGCTGCTTATGGGACTGTGAACCGACATTATAAGCTACATAAGAAGGGACAAAAATAGTATTGCTTCCATATTTGCTTGGACCCATGGACTTTGAACAGAGGTAAATGCTTAGTGGTTTATAATATATTTGATTTTTAATGGTCAAATGATAAGAGTGTCCATAGTTGAGGTCTATTTTATTTTACATGCTTATAGCTGAGTTTCTTAAGCCATCAAGCAGTGCATTCACGGAAGTTGTTGTAGATTGATATACAATGTCATGCTTACTTGATAAACTCTTAAGGAACTTCGGGACAAAATAGTTTGTGTGAGCCTGGTATGGCGTATACATGTTTTCTTTACTTGCA
Organism: Iris pallida; assembly: GCA_029216955.1. NCBI lineage: Eukaryota > Viridiplantae > Streptophyta > Magnoliopsida > Asparagales > Iridaceae > Iris > Iris pallida. Next base: position 7,073,346 of record JANAVB010006596.1, on the reverse strand, counting down.
CATTGCATGCCAATTCTAAAATATTGATAAACCCTAAGGAATTTAAATTTTGGCTCTCTATGTTTGGCCATACACATTGCATGCCAATTCTAAAAAAATTTCTTAACTTGGTTAATGATTTGTTTGGTCAGAGAATGGATATGAATTCTTATTTCTGTGCAATGAAGTATTTTCTAAGATTCTACTTAATGTATAAGTATCTGATATCCATCGTAGCATGACTTTTCCACCTGGAAATGTCATAATTTTTGTTGATTATTAGTCGTAGGTAAGGGACCTTATGACTTCAGTTCAAGCACATAATATAAAAAGCATGACGCAGTTTCCATCTTCTTAAATGAAACCATTTACAATGTTTTTTTGTCCTTTTTGTGGAATGTGCTAGGACATTGTTGTTTAGATGCTAGTTCAGCTCATACCATTCAATAAAGTAATTTACAAGAAGCTTATCCAATATTGTTTGGAAACTAGAAACTGTTGCTTTTATTATATTATAGAAAAGTTGGAACATTGCCAGAAAATCCATCATATAGATTAATGTGCAAAGACTGTCGATACCCTATGACCATGCTTGTGCATGCTCAAGTCATGTTCGAAAACACTTTTGTGTTTTTTGTTCTTGTACATGGAATCAAAGGATAGAAAGATAAACTGTGATTCCTGATGTTGATCTTGTTAACTTCGGAAGTCATTACTGTGTTTTGGATGAAGTGTTCCTATATGCTACAAATAGAGGATAGTTTGCTTCCTTCTATGTCTCCTAAAATAAATATTACTTGTATGTCTACAGTTTTTTTTTCTAATATAGATATGGTTGATATCTTACAAATGAAAAACTAGTTTATTGAATTTCTTATTCTTTGACACACTATTATCTTAAGTATGCATTTTTTGAATGTTCTTTGTCAGGTATATACCCTTGCTACGAGAAATATTCACATTTCCTCGGACCCTGGACAGCTGAGATGGCAAACCTAGGAGCCTCAACTTACATGGTTGGAGTGCAAGATAACGTTCTCTCTTTTTTGTTCATCATGAGAATTAAGTTATTGTAAGGTAGCAACATTGGGGTTTTATTTTGATTTTGATGGAATATTGATATGTAAAGTCTATACATTTATTAGTTAATACAATTTTGATTAAGTTTCTTTTATTGTTGATGGTTGTTGATGTTTATATAAAATTTTATTTTTAAATATTTTAGTATATATAGAGGATGAACATGCCTATATAACTTTGCTATGAAATAATTGAGTTTTTTTAATTCTGTTTCCAGAAAAATGACAGACCTTAACCGTTGAAAAGAAAAAGACAATGGCCGACCAATTCACAGATTATTTGACAGTTTTAGTCTATTGTTTTTATTTGACAGACAATAACTGTCATTTTTTTAGCTAGCAAACGACAGTCCAAAACTGTCGTTTATATTTTGGGACGCGCTATTAACGACGGATGTTCTAACGGATCAAAACTGTCGTTTATCTTAATTTACGACGGTTTTGGTCCGTCAAAAAATGACTGTTTTGGCGTAGTGCCACCCTAGCGGGAGGAAGAGCTCTCCAAGAAAGAGAAGAGCACCACAATCGATCCGCGGCTAAAGGAGCAGCTTTCAACACAACCAGAATGGACAACACCCACTCTGGCAGGAGAAAGAGCTCTCCAAAGCCGGGAGCACCACAATTCCAATCTGCGGCTCTTCCAGCATAACGGAGACGAGGCTCGAGCATCCCGATCTTTGGATGAAACAGGCACCTTCCGCCTACCTCAGAAGCCCTCGACTCCGACTTTTGGATGTAACAGTCACCTTCAAGTGCCTGAACGAAGACAAGGCATCGCATCTTCATCCTCGGGAGCATCTCGTCAACAGAATGTGCTCGAGCAAACAAGTCCATTCGGAAAGATGTGAGAGAACGAAAAGCAAACTCTCTCCTTGCCACTATTTATAGGACGGGCAAATCAAACCCATGCGCCAAGTGGCGGGCTCTCCGAATCCCGTGCAATAAATTTGCATTTATGGTGATGAACCTGACGCTTCGAATTCAGCCAAGTCAAAACGGCTATTTAAAGCACTTAAAGAACACAAAAGTCGGACCAATAAAGGCACGTCATGCAAAAAGGATGTGCCGGTCTAACAACGCACATCGTACAGATGCGCCCGTCAGTTCAAAAGTGCCCCGTATGGATGCGCCCAAGAGCACATATCCATGTGTCTTAATCAACATGGACCCATGTGCCCATTTCGGCTCGTCATCCATCAAGCAATTAATGCTCAAGTGACAGAGTTGGCAGCACGTCCCCCGAGGACTAGACAGTTAGCAGCTTTTTCAAAAGACGAAGCGTCGCTGACATCAACATCATCATTACTTTCCTCCGACGGTTATGACCCACGTGGCCGACCAACCACTCGCATGCGCCTTAGCAGCCATGCGCCTGAAGACTCGCATACGCCTCAAAAGCCGTGCGCCCCGACCGGTTCGAGACTTCTGAAGGTTGTGAGCCAAAGTCTTCTCATGCGCCCAATCCCAGACGCATCCTACCAGATCACTCTGTACTAAATCTGAGATCTTTGAGCCATGGACCTACGACACGTGTCCTTTGACTCAATTCAGCCTATGAAGGGGTGCTAATCACCCAAGATCTCAACAACAGAAAGATCCTCTCCTCCGCTACGTGCCAGCCCATAAAAGCAGCATGAAGGATTCAACCCACAAATGATGGTACATCATCCATGCGCCTCCCGCAGCTCCAACCATGTGGCGTCCCCACGTATAGGCGCATCCTATATATGCAAGCATGAGCAGCTAGCCTACAAACTATAAATAGAGGGATCATTTCCTTCTTACAGACCACGTAATATACATACGTACACAGACAGAAAAAGGCATCAGAGTTATTATCCACCAAGATCGGAAGAGACACTCAACGTCTTCTTCCCATCTACAAACTCCAGCACCCAGAGCAACTCAGACCTTCAGAGAACCGAGAACCGTCGTCAGATCGTTAACGAAGTCAACGCATTACCACTCGCTCCATTGACACAGGGACCCAGATAAACAAAAGTGTTCTCCTAGGACTACATCTAAGTCCTACATTGTAACACTGTTCTGTTTGTAATTAAAATTGTAATAAAAAGATTTTAATGGCAAACATCGATGATCTTGGATATGATCTTGTTGGTAAAGGTACAGAGGCTGAGAGGGCAAAAGTCGTGAAATCTCTCGGGATTGTCTTTCTTTGGGATGAGAATGAGGTTGGTGCTCTACATGGATCTGGGGTAGGTGGCTCCTTGGAGGAAGGCAGAGATCGCATTGTGGATGTCGGTCTTGATGATGTCACAGCAAACACGGAAGAAAATCTCTAAAAATCAGTCTGGCCCTGGGGCGTTGTGTTCGTCGAGGGACTATACTGCTTTTTTCACTTCTTCCTCCGAGGGAGGTTGTTCAAGCCGTAAGTTGTCTGTGTCGCTGATAAGTTGAGGTACCCCGTCCAGGAAGGAGTTATCTTTATTAACCCTCTCCTTGGAAAAAGTTTGGAGTAGAAATTGGCGGCCTCCACTTGGATACCCTTTTGGTCGGTGATGCTGGTGCCGTTGTCTGTGGCAATCTGATTGAGAGTGAGCTTTTGTCTCCGCCCGTTGATGCAAGCGTGGAAGAAACTGGAGTTGTTGTCACCCTCGCTGTCCCATTTGATCCTGGCTTTCTGCTACCAAAAATCAGTCTCAATCTTCAGCCTAAATTTGAGGATGGCTTTGGTGAGGTTCGGTGCCTTCCTGGAGTCGGGCGAACAGTCGGCCATGTTTTTTGCCTCAGCTCGAGTCACGTCGTCTTCTGACTCACGAATAGCTTGGAAGATATCCCCGTAAGCTTGCTTGCTCCAGGCTGTCAAAGCTTTCCTCGTGGCCTGAAGCTTTATGGCCACGTGATTAAGGGGTTATCTGGAGTCTGCGCTGTTCCACGCTTCTGTGACGACCCCTAAGAATTGGGGGTGCTCGCTCCAGAACTCCAGGAAGCGAAAGCTCTTTCTGGAGTGGTTGGAGGTGCTAGTGTACCAACCAGCAGGGGGCGTGGTCGGATTCGGTGGCGTTAAGGTGAGAAGCTTGGAGGTAGTCCCCATGTCGAACCAGTGGGCATTCTGTAGCTCCCCTTCTCGAAAATTTTAAAATATTTTTATTTTTATTTATTTTATTTAAATGGTGATTTTTAGAAATAATTAATTAGTTAATTATTACGGTAGATGATTTTAGTCATGACTAGAAATTGGAGTACAAGGTGACTAGGAATCATGGCACGGATAGTGCAGTAGCGTGCTTTGACTAGTGTTTAGCCATGGTAGGGGAAAGCCGAGCCATAGGATTGTTCTAACTAGGAAAACCAGGCCAAGCTGCGACTTAACCCCTATAGAACGTTTTAATTATTTATTAATTATATTATTGAGTTTTAGGAAACCCGGTTGTGCCAAACTAGTCCAGATAGGACCCAAACCAAGCCCAAGCCTATGTAGACATACTTTTAGGTGTGTACAAATATTTCCTAACTTTTGGGTGGACTTAATATTATTTTCTAAATATTTGGCTATTCATACAAAATGGGTATTATTAATATTTAAATAGGGTTTTAGAATATTGGTACAATTTTCTAGGGCCGAATATGTTCACCAGGACTCTTTTGGTTATTTTAGTAGGATATTAGTATTATTATTATTATTATATGGTTACTATTGTAATTGTTCGTAAATAATGTCAATAGCATTCGTTTATTTGATTATTCATTAGCAAATGAATTATATATATAATATCGTTATTTATAATAATATTCTACTTTGGAATTATGATAGTATTTTCTAAATATAATTGCCTAGATTTTATTTGGGTTTATAGAGTAAATGTACAAATGGTATTCAATATACATTGGATCGTATATTGCTATATACATATTTTGTGTTTATTTAATGGTCTATTTATTATTTTTATAAATCAATAATTGTTATATTTAATTATTATATTGTGATGTACAATTTATACGCATATACCATCATATATGTGCATATATATATAAATATATATTATATACGTGTGTGTGTGTTTGTAAATATAAATATATATTATATATGTGAGTATATGTATGTAAATATAAATATATATAATATATGTGCATATGTGTATATATATGAACGTATATAGTAGTATGTATACGTATATGTGTATATATATACATGAATATATATATATATGTATATAAAATATATATATATATATATATATATATATATATATATATATATATATATATATATATATATATATATGTATATGTATATGTATTAGAAAAAGAAATAGAAAAAGAAAAAGGAAAAGGAAAAAAAAAAAAAGCAAAAGCAGCTGTAAGCCAGCCCAGCCGGAGCGGGCATCCCCCCACATTCCCCAAACCCGGCCCAACCAATCCTAAACTTCCCAAAGCCGAGCAACCCAGTTAGCCCAACCCGAGCGGCATTATACATATATATATACAGTAGATCGAGAGAGAGAGAGAGAGGATGCGAAAATATCGCGAACCCTAGCCGTGCCGCGACACCAACCACCTGGGCGCACCCCCACGCGCGTGCGCGAGCCGCCAAAAGCCACTGCCGGCCGGAGCTGCCGCGATAGCACTGAAACCGCGTGCATGAATAGCAGAACACAGCAGCGGGAAGCGACCGCGAGACCCACTTCGCGTAGAGATTCCCGTCTACCCGATCATTCGTTTCACGAATGGGTTTCGCAGGTACGAAGCCAATGTAACCCACTTTAATTCCCTTTAATTGTCTTTATTTAACAATCATTAGATGTCTCAGGAAATCTTCCGATAAACCGATCGAAAACCTATTCATAAACAGGGGATCGAGCAGCCCAAACCCCCAAGATCGGAGATAAATTCTGATTAATCTAGCAGTAGTCTTTGGTAACTTGCTGAATAAAAATTATAGAACACATGTAGGGATTTAAAACCCTTCTGGTAGTTTAATTTATCGTTTGTTATAAGAAAAGAATTTTGATTGTAAAGTTCATGAAAAACATGTTTCAAAAACTAGAAAAAACCTCGACACGACGTACGTCCCGCCAATCCAGGCGACTTGGTCGCGAACCGAAAGCATTGAAAGATGCGTATTGGCTTCGTGGATGTGTGGGCTTTGAAGGAATTCAAATTGGTCACGTGTGCTCGATAAATTTGATGCGTATCCGTAAAAATTTACCGTATCGGCCTCTGTGCAAATTTCTTAATTACTTTGTGTACGTTCGTCAGATCGAGATGAAACTTGCGCCAACAGGACCGTATCATTTTTTTGGTCCTGTATGCCAAGTTTGGTCCGATTCTAAGACAGTTGATCGGATCATCGTTTTGTGGGCCCCACGGTCCGATTCAACGGACGATTTTGTGCACGGCCCGCCGAAATCCAACTTTGGACATACGGTTGGGTTCATATCGGAAAAATTGACCTATAGACATATAGTTTGATGACTTTAGAGACCATTGACTCTGGCACGCTTTTCGAAACAAAATGGGTCCAACGGCGGACACCATTTTGACCCAAAATTACCGTTTTGTTCCTGTGTCAAGAATTGGACTTAAGGACAGGAAATCCTAGCTAATTTGACTATTTTGATAATGTTGGCAATATCTGTTTCAGCTTTCGTAGATAGTTGTGAGATTTAGACTTTATGGCTTACTAGTTTACGGTATATATTGATGGTCCTTCGTGATACCACCAGGCAAGATACCTTGCCTCCCTCTACAGTTCATTTACATGCTTATAGTCTTTCATTTATATGTCATTATTCAGTTCTCTAGTTGATTGGTTTATATGCTTTCTTCATACCACGTATATCAGCTATACCGGGCTTGTCCCTATCATAGTTCATGCTAGAGTTGTCCTTATGTGTGTCATAACTAAGTTGTATGAGTCGTCACCTATATCTTGACTGAGTCGTGTCTATGAGTATGTGTAACTGGACTGCTATTTCCTGGTATCGATTTCTTGTAACCTGCGAGTCCACACACGGGACGAGGGTTGACCGTTTGCACCTGCGAGTCCACACTCGGGACAAGGGTGATTGTCTTGATCTGTTTGCACCTGCGAGTCCTGTCACGACCCGTTACCCAAATTGTTGGGCCGGGTCGAGCCATGTCCAGCCTACGCTTGGTTAAAGCGTAGTAAGCTGTTCTAAGAATAAACAATAAAGGATCTAAGCAGCTAACAGTTCTAAAATCACATTTAAGGTTCATCACAACACAACATCTATAAGCGAAGGTAAACAAGCACAGACTTAATAATACACTTCCAAGTATCTAACTGGAGACAAAGTCCAGTATCCAAATATAAGTCCAAAACAAAGTCTAAGTCTCAAAACACATGGAAAATATCTAAGCAAGGTTCGCCGCTGGGGCGTCTTCTGGAGCTAAGGCCAGGTCCTCAAAATCAGTGCCAAAAATATGTAACACATAGCATTTCCTTCTCGAAAAGTGAACCTACAACGTTATCCTGTCAGGACGGGAGCAAGTACAACCTCTACAACTAAAGTACTGAATATATAATGAAAGAGATGTACAACAAGAAACATGGTATGATAAGTCTATAAAATAGGAAATACTGGAAACATGGAATCATAGTACAACTGGGATCACAGTATCATAGTAACATAGGGAACATGGCATAACTCAGTCTATCATGGTAAGGACACATATGTCATATAGACAGATGTATATGTAATGTTTAAACTGTAGCAGGTACGTGATCGGTCAATAGGTGTAAAATGTACTGTGGTACAAGTACCTATAATGTACTTCCGTATAAGTAAAACAAGCGATAGTTGTACATACGTACAAATACAGCTGGTGCACCTACGACAAGGTATACATAAAATGTCAACCTTGTTCGGTACGTACGTACGAGTAAGGGGCATGATCACGTACTCAACTATCAGTTTCCCCATAACCCATATTCTATCATGTGAGAGATACGAGAACAGTAAAAACATGTGAGAGATACTGGGAGTAATATAAGCATCGCAGGTACTGGGAAAAGTATGAAACATGTGAATACTCCGAGTAGTATAAAGCATAGTGAAACATGTACTGAGAACCAGTAAGAAACATGTGAAGATATAAGAACTGTCCTAAGCATGGCAAGTACTGAAAGTAATACAACATGTGAAGTTTTAACTTGCTACCTCAAGGATCAGTATTTTAACAGGGTTAATACATGTTCTAGCATTAAAAGATAGTAAATGAGTTTGTAGATGTACTTGCCTCAAGCAAAGCAAGAATACTAGTACGAAGATATAGATGTCCGGTGTCCTGTCAATAATGATATACAAACTCAGTTCTAAGCTATGTTCAATATTATACTAGTGGTGTGACACGACTCCTGACTGGATACTAGCTAAGTGGAGACCTAGCATAAAAGTCTAATGTGGAGTGTCACTATATCCAAACTAATTTTCTAGAGTCTTTACACTAGTGCGGGGTGAGGTCCAATACGTCTATAACTCAAAACAACACAAAACTTGCAAGTCGTAACTATTCAATAAATAAATCAAACTGTACACTGAGTTTCAACAATTTTTGAGATAGACAAAAAGCTCAATTATATATAAAATAAAGTACCAAAATGATCCTTGTTAATTATTGAAATTTATACTAATTTTTCTGGAATTTATAAACCTTCATAAATATTTATTAAAAATCGGCAAACATATGAATCCTGAAAATGAGTTCTGTTTTCCCATTTTTATAAAATACCAAAAGTACTTATTAAATACTAAAAAAATTATAATAAATTATCTAAATTAACATAGTATTTAAATACAATTTTTTCCAGATTTTTACAGCAATTAAAATATATATAAAAATCCAAAAACAGAAAGTAACAATTTCTGGAAAAATAATTAATTACAAATTAAGGATAATACATAAACAAAATCTACAGATGTTGTCGGATGATAAAATAAATATCACCAACGTGTCAAGAACGGTCAAATTAGCTAGGATAGCCTACCCATAAGTTCAATTTAGACACTGGGGCAAAACGGTAATTTTGGATCAAAATGATGTCCGCCGTTGGACACACTTTGCACCGAAAAATGTGTCAGAATAGAAGTCTACAAAACCTAGAAAATTATATGTCCATGAATTCAGAATGATGATACGAACCCAACAGTATGTCCGAAATGGAATTCCGATGTGCCGATCTCAAAATGATACGTTGACGCGGACACTTGGAATCCAATTTGCACCGAAATGCGTGCCGGAGCAAATGTCTTCAAAACTCATCAAATTATATGTCAATGAGTCCAGAATGACGATACAAACTCAACGATATTTCCGAAATTGGATTCCGATGAGCCGATCTCAAAGTGACCCGTTGACTCGAAAAGTGGGACCCGCTTTGCACCGAAATACGTGCCAGGGCCCACGTTCTCCAAATCAAGCAAACTTTATATGAAAATATGCCAGAACGACGCCACGAGTCTACTAGTGGTGTCAGAAATTGAATTCGGAGTCCTGGGTTCAAAAATGGAAGTTAACAAGTGTAAATTAAAGAATTTGGACGACCAACTTTGGCTTCGAATTCGACCAACCAAACGTGCTTATAATGAAATGAAACCTAAAGGAGGCAGGAAGAGGGTTATACCAGCTGCTCACAGGAACTGGTAGCACGCAAAACGGAGCTGCGACAACAAAGATACGAACCCACGAAGTTGGCGTCACGAAACTGTCCAAAAATAGTTCAATTTAAAACGTCAACTTGGTGGCTAGTTTTGAGGTATCAAACGACGAAATTAACGAACAAAAATTGACAGGAGTGAAGATGGATATACCGAGATTGCGACGGAGCAAGGAGTTCGTCAATCCAATGGTCGGATTGACCAGAAAATCCGTGCGAAGTCGCTGTCCCGAGACGCGAATTCTGAATTTGAAATCGCGCGTCACGGCGGGATTTCGACGTAAATGCACAAATAGCCCATGCGTCGCGTCGGAGAAGGAGGCGCTGGCCCGGGGGAGTTCGCCGGGGGGTCGTCGGGTTGTGGAGAGCTTGCGGTGGTGCGGGCCGGCCACGTGGTGGCGCACGGCCACGCCCATGCACGCGCGCGGGGTGGCACGGCAGCCACTGCTGCTAACCGCAGCTGCTACGCTGCTGCTGCAGCGCAGTGCAGCGCGCGGCTGCTGCGTCGGTCGTCGGCGGGGGTGGCCGCGGCGGTGGTCGTGCGGTGGTGGTGGTTCGGGTGGTGGTGGTGCATGGTGGGAGTGGTGGCTTGTGAGGGTGGTGATAGTAATGGTGATGGTGGTATTGGTGTGAGGATGATGATGATGATGGAGGAGGAAGGAGGAGATGGTGAAGGTGGTGGTGGCCGTTCACGGTGGTGGTGGTGATGTTCGGCCACCAGGGGGGTGGCTGTGTATGTGTTGTGTTGATAGAGATAGGGAGAGTGATGTATGTAAATAAGTGTGTGTGTATATTAAATAGAAAGAGAGAGAGAGATAGAGAGAGAGATATTTGTGAGAGAGATAGGGGGGGAGTCAGTCCAAGGGGGGAGAGGTTGTGTGCTATAAAGGAATGGGGAGGGGGTGATGTATGTGAGTGTTTTAAGGAGGAGAGAGAAAAGAAGATATTTATATATATATATATATATATATATATATATATATATATATATATATATATATATATATATATATATATATATATATATATGTGGGATATTTGAAAAGTAGAGAGAAGAAGAGATATTTTAAAATAGGAAAAATAGAAAAATTATGTGGGGTGTTTGGGCAGTCATGAGAGAATAATATGGAGCTTGGGTTCGGGTTCGGTCGAGCCGGGTCGGGTCAATAATCGCACAGGGTGAAATAATAAAATTAAATACGTATTTATGATCACGGGTAAATAAATAATATGCGGGGACTCCAATAAATAGGACACAAGTTTCATGTGGGTAGTAGGCTTCATGTGGGCCACGTCCATACTTTGGGTCGACTAGGTTGGATCAATGTCGGGTCCCGAAATTAAATTGGAAATTAAATCAGGTTTCACGGTAGAAAATAAATCGGCCTAAATTGACCCGAAAATTGTGGAAGAAAATGAAGCACAAAATAGAGTGTCTGAGTGGGACACAAAGGTCATGGGTGAAGAGCGTCTTGAGTAGATCATTCATGAGAAGTTGGTTCTGAGAAAATGATTAGTCTGGTGCTCCTAAATTAAATGTCACGGTAACGTGCAAACGATGATCAAAGATAAAAGTGGGAATAATTATTCAACGATTAATTGGTCTAAGTTGACCCAAAATTGCGCGATACAAAAAGAGCACAAGGGAACGAATTCAAGTGGGACACGATATATCAAAACGAAGATAATCTTGTCTACTTCAAAACTCGTGAAGAGAGTTTACAGAGATTGGTATCCCTGACGCTCCAGAAGTCAAAGTCATGGAAAGGTACATTAATGATCAAAAATAAATAAATAATAAAACACTTATCGAAAATAATTTAATCAGAAAAATAAAAATAAACCCTGAAATTCAGGGGGCTTACATCCTACCCACCTTACAAGAATTTCGTCCTCGAAATTAAAAATCATCCAATAGGTCAAACTATAACATGTAGCTGCTCTGGCTACGATACTCAAACTGCTACCCTTGTAATCATCTCTCCTGTTTCTCTTTACAATCTTTCTGGTTTAGGTTCAACAAAGTCCTTCTATCATAAACTACGTCATATATCCTTTAGAATCTTCCATACTAACATAGAACCTTAACGTATACCCTAAAATATAGGTCATTCTCTGGACATGTCTATAAGCCTAAAATGCTTAATCATCAATCATATTTCCAACCTCAATTTGTAAATACTTGATTTCCTTATCACATCCTAAGTATCCTTATTCTATCAATCCACAGTTCCTTTGCATTATTTGTCGTCAATCCTTTCCTATAGATTCTTCTTGAAATCATACGTTCAATTCTTATCCTTGGCGTAGAGCCTTCTTCTTTTTACTCAACAAGTCCTCCGAATATAAATCCTCGATTTCAAAACTCCCGATTTATTAATTACCAATGTACATATGTCTTTGTCTTGTTCCTTGTCTTTTTAACTGATATCTTCCCGATCTCGTACGCAATATTATATCTTATTCTAACTTATTCTATATCATTCCACATATCGATATACCCTCTAATCACATGTAATTAGCTATAGGTAACCAACCAAAATTCTACAAATGCTAAATCCTCAAACTGCTAAGCACAAGATTCTAATCCTCAATCCATAGTCACAACCATATAATATCTCATTATTCCATCTTAGATACCCTATCATCAAGTCATACTATCAATACAATCGTTCTTAATGGTTTCCAAGTCTGCTACAGTCAGGCACCCATACTTGTCCCATAAGCTGAATCTAATCAATCCCTAGGAAAAGTACTTATCACAACCATACAATACATTTATAGTTATACCACAAAATCAGTCAACAAGGTTTGGCTATTTCGGTCGTCTATCAAATAAAAGGTAACAAGACCTAAGACTGGGTCAAGCAATCCATAACAGTGTCCAAACAAGTTAAAGGTCAAACAAGACATAAAAGTTTATCGGAATATCTCCAAGAATGGTACGAAGACAACGGGATACATAACGAGAAATACCCAAGAGGTTAACGAAGAAGAGTTTAGTCAAGTCATAGGAAAGATGGAACACAAAAGTAATTATGTCCAAAAAGATAACATGAAGGCAATCCTGTTGGAGAATCCTAGATAACCTATAATCCTAGTTGTAGATGTAGATATGACAAAGTTAATCAAGACGGGGAAGAATGATGATAAGAATTTATTTTTGCTCATTCGGTCATAACAAAGTGAACCAAGTTGAGATATGATCTGATAACCATATACGTCTTCCTGAAATCATGTTGCCAGAATTTTTGCCACACCAGTAAGCTTAGATGCAATAAACGATAGAGTCATAACTATGGTATACACCCTAAAATCATATTATCTAGAATCCTCGCCACGCCAACCGGTATAACTGCGAGAAAATCTAAATTCTATAAATAGGATAGTATATCCAAAATCAGGCTCTATGTTTTTGTCATACCCGCTAATATGGCTGCGATAAATTCTAAACTCCATAAATAAAGCAGACGTTTATCTTATCAGGATATATAACAATTTAATCCACAAAATTTATCACGATGCAAGATCAAAGTCAACAACGAAAATCAGAAACAACGAATTTAAGGAAGAGCAAATGGAAATAAGTGGAAACAGATTTCGAGGTAAGATTAGAGTGAGATCCTCAGGGGTCATCCCAAGGGTACTATCCTGGTCAAAATTGTAACCCACTGAATTTCAAACAAGAAACTAAATACAGTTAACGGTCCTATGCTATGATGAGTTCTCCTATGTTGTAATCCTAGATATCCTCTAGGTGTTCTAAATGTTTATTCCTAGTGTTATCAAGTTGTCCTAGATCCTAATTGTAGGCATGCTTGGTACAATAACGTAACCAAACAACTTAAGTCTGGACCTGCATGAGCCGCCAAAAAAATATGTCACGATCCGTTACCCAAATTGTTGGGCCGTGCCGGGCCGAGCCATGTCCAGCCTACGCTTGGTTAAAGCGTAGTAAGCTGTTCTAAGAATAAACAATAAAGGATCTAAGCAGCTAACAGTTCTAAAATCACATTTAAGATTCATCACAACACAGCATCTATAAGCGAAGGTAAACAAGCACCGACTTAATAATACACTTTCAAGTATCTAACTGGAGACAAAGTCCAGTATCCAAATATAAGTCCAAAACAAAGTCTAAGTCTCAAAACACATGAAAAATATCTAAGTAAGGTTTCCCGTTGGGGCCTCTTCTGGAGCTAAGGCCAGGTCCTCAAAATCAGAGCCAAAACATGTAACACATAGCATTTCCTTCTCGAAAAGTGAACCTACAACGTTATCCTGTCAGGACGGGAGCAAGTACAACCTCTACAACTAAAGTACTGAATATATAATGAAAGAGATGTACAACAAGAAACATAGTTTGATAAGTCTATAAAACAGGAAATACTAGAAACATGGAATCATGGTACAACTGGGATCACAGTATCATAGTAACATAGGGAACATGGCATAACTCATAGTCTATCATGGCAAGGACACATATGTCATATAGACAAATGTATATGTAAGTTTAAAACTGTAGCAAGTACGTGATCGGTCAATAGGTGTAAAATGTACTGTGGTACAAGTATCTAAAATGTACTTCTGTACAAGTAAAACAAGCGATAGTTGTACATACGTACAAATACAGCTGGTGCACCTACGACAAGGTATACATAAAATGTCAACCTTGCTCGGTACGTACATACGAGTAAGGGGCATGATCACGTACTCAACTATCAGTTTCCCCATAACCCATATTCTATTATGTGAGAGATACGAGAACAGTAAAAACATGTGAGAGATACTGGGAGTAATATAAGCATCGCAGGTACTAGGAAAAGTATAAAACATGTGAATACTCCGAGTAGTATAAAGCATAGTGAAACATGTACTGAGAACCAGTAAGAAACATGTGAAGATATAAGAACTGTACTAAGCATGGCAGGTACTGAAAGTAATACAACATGTGAAGTTTTAACTTGCTACCTCAAGGATCAGTATTTTAACAGGTTTAATACATGTTCTAGCATTAAAAGACAGAAAATGAGTTTGTAGATGTACTTACCTCGAACAAAGCAAGAATACTAGTACGAAGATAGATGTCCGGTGTCCTGTCAATAATGATATACAAACTCAGTTCTAAGCTATGTTCAATATTATACTAGTGGTGTGACACGACTCCTGTCAGGATACTAGCTAAGTGGGGACCTAGCATAAAAGTCTAATATAGAGTGTCACTATATCCAAACTAATTTTCTAGAGTCTTTACACTAGTGCGGGGTGAGGTCCAATACGTCTATAACTCAAAACAACACAAAACTTGCAAGTCGTAACTATTCAATAAATAAATCAAACTGTACACTGAGTTTCAATAATTTTTGAGATAGACAAAAAGCTCAATTATATATAAAATAAAGTACCAAAATGATCCTTTTTATTTATAGAAATTTATCCTAATTTTTTTAGAATTTATAAACCTTCATAAATATTTATTAAAAATCAGCAAACATATGAATCCTGAAAATGAGTTCTGTTTTCCCATTTTTATAAAATACCAAAAGTACTTATTAAATATTGAAAAAATTATAATAAATTATATAAATTAACATAGTATTTAAATACAATTTTTCTCAGATTTTATAGCAATTAAAATATATATAAAAATCCAGAAACAGAAAATAACAATTTCTGAAAAAATAATTAATTACAAATTAAGGATAATACATAAAAAAAATCTACAGATGTTGTCGGATGATAAAATAAATATTACCAACGTGTCCAAAACGGTCAAATTAGCTAGGATAGCCTACCCATAAGTCCAATTTAGATACAGGGGCAAAACGATAATTTCGGATCAAAATGATGTCCGCCGTAGGACACACTTTGCACCAAAAAATATGTCGAAACAGAAGTCTACAAAATCTAGCAAATTATATGTCCACGAATCTAGAATGATGATACGAACCTAACGGTATGTCCGAAATAGAATTCTGATGCGTCGATCTCAAAATGATACGTTGACGCGGACACTTGGAATCTAGTTTGCACCGAAATGCGTGTCGGAACAAATGTCTTCAAAATGCAGCAAATTATATGTCAACAAGTTCAGAATGACGATACGAACTCAACGGTATATCCGGAATTGGATTCCGATGAGCCGGTCTCAAAGTGACCCGTTGACTCGAAAAGTAGGACCCGCTTTGCACCGAAATGCGTGCCAGGGCCCACGTTCTCCAAATCAAGCAAACTTTATATGAAAACATGCCAGAACGACGCCACGAGTCTACTGGTGGTGTCAAAAATTGAATCCGGAGTCCCGAGTTCAAAAATGGAATTTAACAAGTGTAAATTAAAGAATTCGGACGGCCAACTTTGGCGTCGAATTCGACCAACCAAACGTGCTTATAATGAAATGAAACCTAAAGGAGGCAGGAAGAGGGTTATACCAGCTACGTACAGGAACTTGTAGCGCATAAAATGAAGCTGCAACGATGAAGATACGAACCCACGAAGTTGGCATCACGAAACTGTCCAAAAACAGTTCAATTTAAAATATCAACTTGGTGGCTAGTTTTGAGGTATCAAACGACGAAATTAACGGACAAAAATTGACAGGAGTGAAGATAGATATACCGAAATTGCGACGGAGCAAGGAGTTTGCCGATCCAACGGTCGAATTGACCAAAAAATTCGTGCGAAGTCGCTATCCCGAGACGTAAATTCTGAAGTTGAAATCGCGTGTTACGGCGGGATTTCGACGTAAATGCACAAATAGCCCATGCGTCGCGTCGAAGAAGGAGGCGCTGGCCCAGAGGAGTTCGCCGGGGGGTCATCGGGTTGTGGAGAGCTCGCGGTGGTGCGGGCCGACCACGTGGTGGCGCACGGCCACGCCCATGCGTGCGCACGGGGTGGCGCGACTGCCACTGCTGCTACCCGCAGCTGCTACGCTGCTGCTGCAGCGCAGTGCAGCATGCGACTGTTGCATTGGTCGCCGACGGGGGTGGCTGCGGCGGTGGTCGTGCGGGGGTGGTAGTGGTGCATGGTAGGAGTGGTGGTTTGTGAGGGTGGTGATAGTAATGGTGATGGTGGTATTGGTGTGAGGATGATGATGATGATGGAGGAGGAAGGAGGAGATGGTGAAGGAGGTGGTGGCCGTTCACGGTGGTGGTGGTGATGTTCGGCCACCGGGGGGGTGGCTGTGTGTGTGTTGTGTTGAAAGAGATAGGGAGAGTGATGTATGTAAATAAGTGTGTGTGTGTATATTAAATAGAAAGAGAGAGAGAGAGAGATGGAGAGAGAGATATTTGTGAGAGAGAGAGGGGGGGAGTCGGTCCAAGGGGGGAGAGGTTGTGTGCTGTAAAGGAATGGGGAGGGGGTGATGTATGTGAGTGTTTTAAGGAGGAGAGAGAAAAGGAGATATTTATATATATATGTATAAATATAAATATGTGGGATATTTGAAAAGTAGAGAGAGGAAGAGCTATTTTTAAAATAGGAAAAATAGGAAAATTATGTCGGGTATTTGGGCAGTCATGAGAGAACAATATGGAGCTTGGGTTCGGGTTCGGTCGAGCCGGGTCGGATCAATAATCGCAGAGGGTGAAATAATGAAATTAAATACGTATTTATGATCAAGAGTAAATAAATAATATGCGGGGACTCCAATAAATGGGACACAAGTTTCAGGTGGGTAGTAGGCTTCATGTGGGCCACGTCCATACTTTGGGTCGACTAGGTTGGATCAATGTCGGGTCCCGAAATTAAATTGGAAATTAAATCAGGTTTTACGGTAGAAAATAAATCGGCCTAAATTGACCCAAAAATTGTACGAAGAAAATGAAGCACAAAATAAAGTGTCTGAGTGGGACACGAAGGTCATGGGTGAAGAGCGTCTTGAGTAGATCATTCATGAGAAGTTGGTTCTGAGAAAACGATTGGTCTGGTGCTCCTAAATCAAAAGTCACGGTAACGTGCAAACGATGATCAAAAATAAAAGTGGGAATAATTATTCAACGATTAATTGGTCTAAGTTGACCCGAAGTTGCGCGATACAAAAAGAGCACATGGGAACGAATTCAAGTGGGACACGATATATCAAAATGAAGATAATCTTGTCTACTTCAAAACTCGTAAAGAGAGTTTAAAGAGGTTGGTATCCCTGACGCTCCAGAAGTCAAAGTCATGGAAAGGTACATTAATGATCAAAAATAATTAAATAATAAAATACTTATCGAAAATAATTTATTCAGAAAAATAAAAATAAATTCGGAAATTCAGGGGACTTACAAGTCCACACTCGGGGCGAGGGTTATTGTCGTGAACTAACCTGCGAGTTCACACTCGGGGCAAGAGTTAGTGATTAGTTCAAACCTGCGAGTTCACTCGGGGCGAGGGTTTGGTATTCCATTGATCTATTATTTACTTATTCTTTCAGTAGTTCAGTTATGTGTAGTAGTTCTCGTATCTGTGTCCATAGTCACTTATCAGTAGTCACTTGTCAGTAGCCACATGTCAGTCTCATGTCTAGTTCCTGTTTATACCCTATTTATATTATTGTATGATTAGACTGTTAGGTAAGCATGTTTTTATGTATCTTGCTATGTCCTCTGAGTACCTGATGATCTCTTCAGGTAGCTGCTTGCATGGAGTTAGTTAGCGGCTCATGATGGTAGTGATTACACCTGTAGGGATACAGGTATTTGCTTATGATATTTCTTTATTATCCTCTCGTGCTTTATATTCCATACCATGATATATTCTGCTTATTTTATAGACTCATATCATTCTTGGAGTCTAATCGGATAATATGCTAATAGACTGCAGACCATGACCCATAATTTTTCATTCATGTTTCATAATCTTATTATGGATTGAGATATAGATTGCATTGCCATGATTTTACAGTATACCATAGCCTTGACAGCGTTTACGTATTCGAGTCAGGCTGGAGTCCGCTCGATACGTAGCTGGCTTGCTCACGAGCTCGCGTCCGAAAAGTAGGTGCAGGTCGTGACACGTTCGTTAGCGCCCTATCAAGGCGGAAGAATTGCCGGTGGTCGCCTTCCTACATGTTGCACCAGGTGAATGCGTTGCCGGTAAAAGGGAGAGAGGTGAGGTGAGAGTTGAAGATGAAGTTGTTGAAGTCTTGCATGGCGGAGAGAGGGGGAGGGCGGCCACCAATCTTCTCATATCTACAAGTGATGGCATTGAAGTCTCCGATACAGAGCCATGGGAGATTACGGTTGTGGTGGTAGGTGTCCAGGAGATCATTCCAAAGGTGTCTGCGTTCTGCAATGTCACAACTGCCGTGCACCGCAGAAAGGATGGCACGATTGGGGATTAAAGGATGTTCCATCCAGCAAGATAGGACTTGACTGGAGTCGCTGATGATACCGATTTTAACGGCTTTGGAACAGAGAATCCCAATGTTGTGTCTTTCGGCAATGGCCGAGTGAAAGCCTAGTTGTAGTTGAATGGATATGAGTCTCTTGTAAGAGATTTTGTGTTCGAGGATGATCGAGATGTCGATCTTGTGGATTTTCTTGAGGCTGGTAATTCTCCTCATCGTAGGTTTGTTCGCCAGACCGCGAACATTCCAGGAGAGAATATTCAGTATTAATGGGGCTTTGAGAGGGATTGGTTAGACCGCTTCGTAGCGGACCTGGTGAGCATGGATGGGGATTTGGCGGACCCTTTTTTGTCCGCTTTTCTGTTGGTGATGGACGATTCCCCCGTCTGCTTAGTGGATGTGCCGAGGGAAGATTCCTCGGGGCATTTAGGGGGTACGACCGATTCCCCTGCTGAATCGAGGTCGGGCTGTTCCGAAGGGATGAGGATGGAGTCGTCGGAGATGCCTATCTGGTCTCCTTCAGCTTGGAGAGGGAATCCAGCGGCTAGGACCTGAAGACCTCTAAAGGCTTGCTCTGGCCCAAGGATAGCTAGAGCATCGACGGTGGAGTTGTCGGACGGAGTATGCAGGTCGTCGGCTATTGAAGGTGCTAGGAAGGACTCTTTCGGATCCTCGGAGAGAGGGGCGCTGAGGTCCTTGGAGGCCGGTCCCGGGTCCTGGTCGAGGTCAGCATGACAGGCCGAATCTTGGTGGGATTTTATGGCATCTGACGCGAGAGCGCTGAATTGATTGGACATGGAAAGGTTAGGTGGGTGGTAGGGGATGACTGTTTTTTCTGCTGAATTGCTTCTGCTGGATTTGCCTTCGCTGGAGTTGAATCTGGTGTGGGAGTTCGGAAGAGGGAGCAGGGGGGACTGGGTAGATTTGTGACACTGGTTTTCTTTGGGTTTGGGTTCGGCCCTCTCTGGTTTCTTCCTCAGCTCTGGATGGAGACGGAGGCAGTGCTTCGATAGGTGACCACGTAAATGGCAGTGGGTGCAGAAGATCACGTGGTTGTCGTAGATGATTTGCTGAGTGTGGGTATGGTTGCCGAGTTCGATGAGGATATGGTTGGGGGGGTCTGATGTGAGGTCGAGTTTCACGCATATCTTGGCGTAGTGAGCTTTTGTCAGGTTGCTGGTTTCGTCGACGGTGGCCACGTAAGTCCCGAAGGAGTTGGCAATACGCTTGAGGGCCGCCGGAATGAAGTAAATGAGGGGAAGGTTGGGTAAGGTGACCCAGGCGGCAACTGTCGCTGAGTCTTTCTTGGTTTTAAAGAGCAGTGACCACTTGATGATCTTCATCTGGTAGGAGTCTACCCGCCCGGTGCCTTTGGACCACACCGTCCTGTAGTCCAGGTCGGACGATAGGTATAGCAGAATATGCCTCGGGTCGAGGAGGGCTACCCTGTACTCCGCCGTTAATCGCCAGCTTGCTATAACCTCTGCCACCCTAGCGAGCTTGGGACAGCCTGTTGAGAATTTGAGGATGAAGGAGTAGGGAAAAGAGGTGGCCAGAGACGAAAGTTCCTGGTCGGTGAATGGCACAGTCGGCGTAGGAGATGCCCGCGGGTACTCAACATCGGGAAGATGGATGTCCGGGAATAGGAGTCCCGATTTGGGCGCCCTGTCAGGACGAAGGACGTCGGCAAAAGAAGAGGTTGGGAGAATAGATGTGCCAGGGGCAGAGAGTGCTGGAGGTGGTGAAGCGCCAGAAGACGCAGAGGTCGGAAGAGGGGGTCCCGTGCCCAGGGATGGGGTGGACCGATCCCGAAGTATCCCAGGGAGAGTGTGCGCCTGACCCGGAGGATGGTCCGGGGGGACCGGGGATGGGTAGCGCCAGGAAGAGCGCCCAGAAGATCCGCCGCATCAGAGAGAAGCATCACATCTACCGGCGGAGAAGGTAGAGGAGGAGGGAGCGAAGAGGACGAGAGGGGAATACCCTCTCCCGGCGTAAAATGAGGGTGGGATGGGGAGGGTAGGCCTGCACCCGACCGGACAGGGGGCACAGAAGGAAGGGGCGAGAAAGGTGGTGGGGCGCTCACCCCCGGCGCAACCGAGGGGAGGGACAGGATGTGCGAGCCCATCGGAGCCAAACGAGGGTACGCCGACGGAGGAAATGATGGGAGGGACGGGGAACTGAAGGGGGTGGACCGCCCGCACTCGGCGCAAACAGAACAGAAGGGGGGTGAAGGGTGGCACCTGCAGGTGGCGCAGGAGGAGAGGCCCAAACAACTACGCGTGCAGGGGCCAGAAGAAAGGCGGGGATCTCGCAAGGGGGCGCAAGATCTAGCGGGGGATGGGAGGCGCCCCCACTCGCGCAAGGAGATGCACCCAAATGGGCTATCGCGGCTGCACCCAAGGGTGCGCTGCAGCCACACCTGGCCACAAGGCCAGGGGAGAAAAAGTGTTGACTGCGCTAAGAAGCGGAACAACGCTGACTGCGCCAAGAGGCAAGCTGACAGCGCCAAGAGGCGGACCAGCGCTGACTGCGCCAAGAGGCTGACAGTACTCGTTGACTACGCCAAGAGGTGGACCAACGTTGACTGCGCTAAGAGTCGGACAGCACACGTTGACTACGCCAATCTGATCTACGACTCCCCATGGGATCTCGGGTTCGTAGATTGCGCCAGACCTGGCCACGAGGCCAGGCGGGAAGTGATCGGAGACTGCACCAAGCGGCGGCACGACTCCCCAGGGGATCTCGGGGAGCGAGGTTACGTGGTCGCCAGCGGTTGCTCCCACGTAACCTGTCGAAAAAGAAAGATAAGGGGAGCAGGTGGGCGGCTCGGGGTCCGAGGAGGGGGGTGGCTCCGAGCCCGAGGAGGAGGGGGCTCCTCCGACCCAAAAGCTCCGGGTGGAAGATTGCAGCCCGACAGCAAGGACCGGACGGGAGGGGGAAACAGCCGGAGGAAAGGCCGACGGGACTTTGCATTGGGGGATGGGGGGAGGGACGGGGTCGGGTGAGAATGAGGGCAGAGGGAGGAGGGAGGTGGGGAGTGGCGGAAGGGCGGCGGAGCAGGAGGCGCGAGGGAGCAGGGGAAGAGAGCCGGACCGGAAGGGAAGCCTATGAGAGCGAGGAGGTCGTGCGAAGGCACGGCCATGGGGAGATAGAGGCCGGGGGACAGCCGACCGGCGGTGAGTCAGACCCCGACGGCGGGAGGAGGCCGCGGCCCTAGTGGGGGCTCCACGTCCCGAGGGACGAGCGGGAACGGAGCTGCTGGGCCATTTTCCTTTCAATCTCTATATATATTATCATCATAAGTGGTTATATATATATATATATATATATATATATATATATATATATATATATATATATTATTAGAATAATATAACATCTTTAAATTCCTAAGATAATTCTGAACTATTCCCTGCAACTGTAGGAGCAAGGGTCAGCACATTGGAGAATGCACTGGTGAGTGGTATCTACCCAACTCACCTAAATCAACATAGTAACTATTTGAAAGCAATATAAAATTATTAGGATATTTTTCTAATTTTTTAGGATGTGATGACAATTCATAAGCAAAATATAAAACATAAACATTGTCACGACCCGCACCCGCTTTCCGGATACGAGACGTGTCCAAGACAGCCTACGCCGCAGAGTCGGCGGTAGAACGCTGTCACGGACAAGATGCTCAAAATCATAAAATATAACATTTATTGCTCATTCACATTTCTAAATTGATTACAACTTTTACAACATTTATATTTAAAGAAAATACAAGATTCTTACAATTAATGAAAATGATACCACTTCTATCTGCTTTCTAGGTTTCTGCCTGCAAGTACACCCGTATCTCCCCATGCTAAGTGAAGCCACAGCTAAACCTGAAAAATATTGGTTTCCAGTCAGGAATGGAACAAGCACACAAATCGATGAAAAATCTAAAACACAATAGAATTCACAAGACATGAAAATAACATATGTGAGATAATCTAGAAAATATGATCGATATCATGATAAATCACGAAAGAAAGTAGATAACTCTACAACATGATATATCAGCTAGAAAAGGAACATGTAACTAGGATAACATGGCAAGTGGTGAAGAAAACGAGAAAAATAAGTAAAGACAACTATCTATGTGTTTTGAAATATCAGTTTCGACATGTGAACGGCTAGGGAATAAATTAGGCACCCTGCACGTGTCGTGTGCAGCTGCTATTCTCTACGAAAGACATGGGAAATAGTTCTGGGTAGTCTACATGTCTACTAAGATATTTTTCCTCTCGAGTAGTACTCATGGACTTGAACAAGTCACGAAACACGAAAACACGAAAATCACAAAATAAAGTATGTAGAGATCCATGACATTAATCCGTGTAACAATGTGTCAACAAGTAAGAGAGCATATGCATAAACATGAAATGGAAAGACTACTATGAATCGAAAGCAATCAGAAAGTGTACTTGTCTGAATCCTTGCACAAGCCGTTGTCACAAGTCGAGGATGAGGGGATTGGCAATCTAGAAGCTGTCAACCTATAACATATAATGTACCACAAACCATGAACGAAAAACCATAAGTCAATTCTAAGGTTCTAGTTCTAAATTTATGGAATAAGTGGCTAATGGGTTGACTAATCTAATAATAGCTAATTCTAGAATAAATTACTTAAAAACCTAATTTAACATAATAATAATCTAAATATAATCTAAACATGAAAGTTTGGCCATAAAAAGTCATGTTTTCAATTTTGAAAACCATGGCACACAAATTGAGGCGTGTCGTTGACTATCTAGTCAAACATCGTAAACTTTAGATTTTGAAAATGCACCTTGGTAGATTTTACCTCCAGAAGTGTGCTGGAATCAACCGTACCGCAAATTCACGTTTTGGTCAAAAGACATCGCCATTATGGCTAATCGTGACCAAAACGGTGATTCACCGATCAATTCTGAGTTCAACAGAATAACTAAAATACTATATGAACGAATTAATTTCTGGAAAAATATATGTCGTAGAGCTCTATGTTAGCTTTCCGACAAACGGTTCATGATTTCGATTTTTGCTCCTCCCGGAATCTCGAAAATACCAAAACGTGTCAAGTTTCGGACAACCGACACTCTACGAATTCTCCAAAAATTTAGGAATAAACTGTACGAAAATAAATTACATATTCAGAAAGTTTACCTCGAGACGAATCCAATAAAAAACGGTACGCTAAAATCACGTCGGGGTTGACGGCAATCACTCCATGAAGTCGGGGTCTCCAAAGAGCAACTCTCTCAAAACGGCCAATTGAATATTAGGGTTTACGAAATACTTTAAGATATATATAGGAGAGAGAAAGAGGCAGTTACTGTAGCAGTTGGCACCGACAGGTGGGCCCCCCCGGTGAATGACTAGATAATTATTTATTTAATTCAGAAAATTATTTAAAAATTATTTGAAGTCCAAATAAACTCAAATAAAATCCTAAAAATTTCTTAAAAAATTGTAGAAAATATATTTAACCTTCTAGAATATAAATAAAATAACTTTACCTCATATTACTCCCAAATGGCCTCATAATAAATATTGGAAGCCTTTAAAAAATATAAACCTTAATAAATAAATACTTAAAAATTCCTAAAAATTATGGAAATATTCTAGAAAATATTATATAGCATAATGAATCCTAGAAAAATATTTGGGGTCAATATTTGCTCTTAGGCTAGCACAATAAATTTCAGAAGTCCTAGAAAATAGATTTTTCTATATTTAATTATCAAAGTAATTCCAGAAAATACCAAAAAAATTCACAAAATTTAGAAAATAGTTTTTGAGGTTCTAGGACCTAAATAAAATACTGGGTCCCAAAAATAATCTCAAATGGCCATATCGTAATTCATGAAATTTAATAAAATATATAAATCTTCACAAATAGATATTTAAAAATTATCTAAAATATCTAAAAATTATGATAAACTATATAATAGCTAAATAATGATTACTAAGGTCCAAATGACCATAAAAGTAAATCATAATCAAATAAAAAAATCGAAAAGTGGACTTACAAATCTACCCACCTTAGAAAAAGTTTGTCCTCGAAATTTCGGTGGATACGATTAAGAATCAACATCTAGATAAGATTAGGAATCTAGTACAAGAAAATCAAATAGGCTTTAAAGATTGCTATGAGCCAAATAACATTCCAAAAATAGAAGGATAAGATAAAAATGTTCAAGAAATAAAGGATAAAGAATAAGAAATAAATCAATAGTCATATGTCGAAAGGATGCAGTCTCTATAGTATTCAAAAACCATATGTATACATGAAGTCACTTTACCAAAAATTTATGTCCCGCCAGTGTACATCTGACTGCAGTAACCCTTGATATCATGACTCAAATATAATATGGTATCGAACACTCTATCAACTCTATCCAATATTGACATGATAAATCAAAGGATCAAATAATGCAACTAGGATATAGCTTTAGTTGACAACCTACGCTTACTTGAAATTATTTCAACTTAGGGGTCATGCCACGCCAGTGCGCTGCTGGCTTCCGTGAACCCACAGTATCAATAAAATAAAAAGGGACAATGAGCGTCTGCCTTACCATTGTAAGTCATCAAAAAAAAATTTAACTATATCCATAAGAATTTTAAAGGAACTTCTACAAATTCAAACAAGTCGATCATGATAAGAAAATATAAGTATCTGTCCTTAAATAAAAGTATCAGTTTTGAAAACAAAACTATCGCAAAATGAACGAAGACGACTTGAATTAATATATAGATAATTGAACCAAGATTAGGAATGAGGGAGGCCTAGATTAACAAACGAAGAGTCTACCCACCTTGGGTCATACCCTCGTATTAAATAAAACCAATATCCTTCTAGGAGGATCCCTAAGTTATATAATAGGGTTTAGAATTCAATAAATTTCTACATAAATCACGTGGCATATATAGCAACCTTAACTACCCAAACAGTCAGTTGAATGAGGGTTTCCTATTCCTAGTCCTTCTCCTGAAATTAAATTAGTCCTAATTGTGAATGAACATTTTTCTAGTCGCAGGCTCGCAATAGTACGACTAACTTAAGTACTATCACGAGTTCGCAATCTTTTACGAAAGTGGACCTGCATGGGCCACCACAAAAAAATTTTACGACCCTCACCCGCTTTTCGGATACGAGACATGTCCAAGCCAGCTTACGCCGCAGAGTCGACGGTAGAACGCTGTCACGGCCAAGATGCTCAAAATCATAAAATATAACATTTATTTCTCATTCATATTTCTAAATTGATTACAACTTTTACAATATTTATATTTAAAGAAAATACAAGGTTCTTACAATTAATAAAAATGATACCACTTCTATCTAATTTTTAGGTTTCTGCCTGCAAGTACACCCGTATCTCCCCATGCTAAATGAAGCCATAGCTAAACCTGAAAAATGTTGGTTTCTAGTCAGGAATGGAACAAGCACACAAACAGACGACAAATCAAAAATACAATAGAATTCACAAGACTTGAAAATAACATATGTGAGATAATCTAGAAAATAAGATCGATATCATGATAAATCACGAAAGAAAGTAGATAACTCTACAACATAATATATCAGCTAGAAAAGGAACATGTAACTAGGATGACATGGCAAGTGGTGAAGAAAACGAGGAAAACAAGTAAAGACAACTATCTATGTGTTTTGAAATACCAGTTTCAACATGTGAACGGCTAGGGGATAAATCAGGCACCCTGCACGTTTCGTGTACAGCTGTTATTCTCTACAAATGACACGGAAGATAGTTCTGGGTAATCCACATATCTACTAAGATATTTTTCCTCCCGACTAGTACTCATGGACTCGAACAAGTCACAAAACACGAAAATACGAAAATCACGAAATAAAGTATGTAGAGATCCATAACACTAATTCGTGTAACAATGTGTCAACAAGCAAGAGAGCATATGCATAAACATGAAATAGAAAGACTACTATGAATCGAAAGCAATCAGAAAGTGCACTTGCTTGAATCCTTGCACAAACGTAGTCACAAATCGAAGATGAGGGGATTGCCAATCTAGAAGCTGTCAACCTATAACATACAATGTACCACAAACCATGCACGAAAATCACAAGTCAATTCTAAGGTTCTAGTTCTAAATTCATGGAATAAGTGGCTAATGGATTGACTAATCTAATAATAGTTAATTCTGGAATAAATTACTTAAAAACCTAATTTAATCTAATAATAATATGAATATAATCTAAACATGGAAGTTTGGCCATAAAAAGTTATGTTTCCAATTTTGGAAACCGTGGCACGCAAATTTAGACATGCCGATGACTATCTAGTCAAACATCGTGAACTCTAGATTTTGAAAATGTACCTTGGTAGATTTTAGTGCCATAAGTGCGCTGGAATCAACCGTACCGTAAATTCACGTTTTGGTCAAAAGACATCGCCATTATGGCTAATCGTGACCAAAACGGTGATTCACCGATCAATTCTGAGTTCAACAAAATAACTAAAATACTATATGAATGAATTAATTTCTAGGAAAAATATATGTCGTAGAGCCTGTGTTAGCTTTCTGAAGCTTCAAACGGTTGAGTCACCTCGGAGACGAGGTCGGGGTAAACCCAGAGGACCTCTCCTCGAGATGTGGTGAGTGGGATGAGTCCACTCACATTGTCGCGGGTAGGTGGCAAGTTCACCACCTCCATTGTCGCCTTAGGGATGGGGACGACGCCATCTTGTGTGGTGGTCAGTGGCAAGGTGCCGAACTGAAGTGACACCACATTGGCTGACACCGTCTTCTCTTCGTAGTCGATGGAGATTATATCCGCATTGATCATGCGCTGGATGTAATTCTTGAGGATGTAGCAGTCCTTGGTCGGGTGTCCGACAAACCGATGGTAGTGACAGTACCTCGGGTTGTCCACTTTCCTAACTTCATCGGGCCGCTTCGGGTCCGGGAGCTTGATCTTGTCACCCTGCTTCAGTATTTCAAAGAGTTGCAGGGTGTCTTCATCATTGAATGAATACACCTCCTTAGGTCTCGGTGCCAGTGGAGGCTTCTGAGTAGGCGCAGATGCGCCCTTCGAGGCATTAACAGTCAATGCCTGTTTCCCCTTTGCTTCTTGCCCGGAGTTATTGGCTGCTGACCTTTTCCCCTTATCATCAAAGGCGGGGAAGCTGACACCCAGAAGACGTGCATTGGCCGCCTTCTTTTCTGCGGCTTCAGCTTCGATGATCAGGGAGCTCCAGTCGGGAGGGGGAGTAGAGTTGAGCCAGAGCTTCACTGCGGGCAGCATGTTCATACTGCAAGAGGAGAGGAGCGCATGTTCTGGCATGCCTGGAGGTAGCCTGAAGCAGGCTTGTCGGAAGCGTTCGATGAACACCCGAACCGTTTCTTTCTCCTTCTGGCGTATCTCTATGAGAGATGCCATCGTCATGTCCTTCCCGCCATCGTAGAAGCGATCGAGGAAGAGGCGCATCAAGTCGTCGAAGGACGAAATAGAATTGTCGGGGAGGCTGCAGTACCAGTCATATGCCACTCCTTTTAGGGCCCCAACAAAGATGCTGGTGAGGAGCGCATCCTCCTTTGGAAGATGCCCCGTTTGTGACTGGAAATATGTCAGGTATCGACGCGGAGAGTCCTTTCCATCGTATGGTGTGAGTATTTGTGATTTATATTTTGGGGGATAAACCACCTTGTTCCACTCGAGAGGATAAGGCTAGGGAATGCCCATCTTCTGGCGCTCCTCTTGCCTGTTTTTGGACTCGAAGTGCTTCCATTTCGAACACATCCTCCGTAGAGCTAGGAGTCGGGGAAGGTTGCACTATCTGAAGCGGAGCGTTTGAGGGTTCCGATGTCCGAGGTACTTCTGTGTCGGAGGGTGCCCGTTGAAGGGGTACACTCGACTCCCCATTAACTCCTGGGTCGGGACCGGTTGAAGGTATTCTGGTCAAGGCCGACCGAATATCAAACACTGCTTGAGTCAGTGCTTGCATAGAGGCAGAGAGGGTTTTGAGTCCTCCCTCTAATGAGTCTACGTGCTGAACAATGTCCTGCGGTGGCGCATCAGACTCGGTATCATCCCCAGCCATGTATACTGTCCTGACACGGCCAGGAGTGGATGGATGGGTTGAGGCTTCGCTCTCGGCCTCACTTTCATGTGGGGGAGTCACCTCTCCTGGTGTTTCAGCTTGGCCACCCCCAGTCACGTTCTGGAGGTTATTCTCGACGGGCGCATCTGCCAGGGCCTGATTGTCCTCGACTCCGTCTTGAAGGGCCTCTTCGTCTCTACCCCCAGCTGTGTCCTGAGGGACATCCTCATTTCGAGGTGCTTCTGGGAGGCTGACTTCGCCTCGAGGATGAAGATCCGTCGCAGCTGTGCTTTGGACATCTTCGTCTTCGGAAGGAAGCTCAACAAGGGTCTGACTACCCCCAGCTTCCTCCAAAAACTTCTTCTTTGACCGAGTGCCTTCGAACACCCCGGAGGTCGAGACTGCTGCCTTGGCTCTCCTTGATTGGCTTTTGGACGAGGAATTGCCGGTCGCCTTCCGGAGAGATGAGGAGTTGGAGACCACATTGCATGAAGCAACTCTTGGCTCCTCTTCTGTTGACACCTTCTTTCCAAGGCGATGTCGGAGGGGTGTCGATGACTGTAGTCGCTGGAAGACTGACTGCCTTGGTGGTACTGCCGTCTTGCCACAGCAGTTGATAGTGACCACCGCACAAGTATGCCCCATGAGAGGCTCATCGTGCTTGTTGGTCGACTTTCCTGACCGGCGCTTGTGAGTGATCACATTATGCAGGTCGTTGGAGGAGAGTGCTACCTTCATACCCCCTTCAGGCGCATGGCAAGGCCAAACGCCGGGGCGGACAGGTGAGTGCTGCGCCCCCTGATCTAATACTAAACAGGCATCATGATCAGTAGTGGGGGAACAACAACATTTGAAGTGACTTGATCGAACCTCGAACGCACAACTAGAGGAGGCGCGGGAGTCCAAGACCACTGAATTTGCCGCACTCGACTTGGTTATGCACGCAGTGGATGCGCCCAAGTGAGATGAGGACTTTGAAGATCGACTCGTCTTTGGCGCCGAAGCACCTGAGTCGACCTTGTACAGCTTGCCATCGGCAGCGTGCGTGATTGTGAGCACGTGCCTCTGGCCTGCTGCTGGCATAGCACGCTTGGGGCGCATGGCCCGTGCCGCCTTGGATCTCTTTGTACTAGCCCGCTGGGGCGCATAGTACTCAGCATCCAAATTCTCCTCGCTATTACAGCGAGTGAGTCTGTCAAAGACAGAGACTTTTTGTGGCGCATTAGAGGTGATGTGCGGGGCTTTGGCTGCGCCCCTGCTCCGTCGACGCATCTTTCTCGCCTGAGAAGGAGATGGCTGGGGAATGTGGTCAGCTGCACGTTTCCCCGAGAGATGCGCTGCATCAGCGGGCGCACCTTGGTTGCTGAGAACGTCAGCAGGAAGGGAGGGCTGGATTGGCACATCCCCTTCAGTGGTGGTGCCCGAGGTGTCGACTTTGCGCACCCAGACACGGTGGGTCTTCTTCGACTTCGGCAGCCGCTTCGAAGGACTCGCGCTTCCTTCAGAAATGAACACCTCGTACGCCTGTTGATTGAGGCGCACGACCAGCGTCTTGTGGGAGGAGCCCACCTTCACGTCGTTGGCCTGTGACACGACTTTCTCGAAAGAGGAGAAAGAAGTCCCCAGCAGAGTCGCCAGCTTGTTTGCCATTAAAATCATTTGATTGCAAATCTTAATACAAACAGAATAGTGTTACAATATAGGACTTCGATGTAGTCCTAGGAGTACACTTTTATTTAATCTGGGTCCTAAGTGCCAATGGAGCGAGTGGTAATGCGTTGACTCCGTTGACGGGCTGACGACGGTTATCGGTTCTCTGAAGGTGTAGATTGCTCTGGGTGCTGGAGCTGGCTGAGAGGAGGAAGACGTTGAGTGTCTGTATCTGCCTCTCTGATGATCTCTGTCTGGATTATTCGTATGTATGTCTCTCTGTGTGTGTGTAAGGAGGGGATGATTCCTCCATTTATAGCTGGGCAGGTTGGCTGCCCATGCGCGCATATATAGGATGCGCCGGTGCGTGGGGACGCCACGTGGAGATTGCTGATGGAGGCGCATGGATGATGCGCCCTGCTCGCGAGGTTGAATTCTTCATACTGCTGTTGTGAGCCGGCACGTAGCAGAGGAGAAGATCTTTCTGTTGCTGAGATCTTGGATGAGTTGAGTCAAAGGACACATGTCGTCGACCTATGGCTCGGAGATCTCTGATTTGGTGGGGGGATGATTTGGTGGGATGCGCCTTGGATTGGGCGCATGATGAGATTTTGGCTCGTGACCATTAGGAGTCACGAGCCGTTCTGGGCGCATGGCTTTTGAGGCACATGCAAGCGACTTTCCTTCTGTCTTTCGGGATCAGAGATCAGTCTGGGGCGCATGGCTTTTGAGGCGCATACAAAGCTTCAACTGGAGACTCTTCTTCTGTCTTTAGGGATCAGTGAAGGGTCTGAGGTGCATGGCTTTCGAGGCGCATGCAGGTTTGGGCGCATGGCCGCGGAGGCGCATGCGGGTGGTCGAGTGGCCACGTGGCAGTAGCCGTCGAGATAGAGTCATGATGATGCTGACGTTATGGATGCTTCATTTTCTGCAAAAGCTGTCAGCCGTTCAGACTTGGGAAGGCGTGCTGCCAACTCTGTCAGTTCAGCATTTAATGTTGGTGACATTCGATGGACAGCTGAGTGGGCGTATCGGTTGACGTTCTACTAGGTGTATGGGGGCGCATCCCCTTTGATGTGCTCGGTACAGGGCCCATCTGTTTGGAGGTGTGATGCGCTGACCAGCCGGCACATCCGATACGTCTTTGATAATGCGGCTGTTTCGCTTCTCGAGTGCTTTTAATAGCCGCTTGGCTGAAGTCGAGGCGTTTGGTTCATCCATTTAATGTGAGTTCATTGCACGGAATCCGGAGAGCCATCCACTTGGCGCATGGGTTTGATCTGCCCGGCATATAAATAGTAGCATGGAGAGAAGGTTGGCCTCTCATTCCCTCACGTCTTTCTAGTATGAACTCAGGTTCTCGGGTGCATTCTGTTGACGAAGTGCTCTCGAGGGTGAAAATGAGACGCCATGTTGTCATTGATGCTCTTGAAGGTGACTGTTGCATCCAAAAGACGGAGTCGAGGGCTTTTGAGGCAGGCGGAAGGTGCCTGTTGTATCCAAAGATGGGGATGCTCGGGCCTTGTCTCCGTTGTTCCGGAAGAGCCGTAGATCGGAATGGCGGTACTAGGCTCTCTCTTCCTTCAAAGTGGGTGTCGCCCACTCTGATTGTGTTGAAAGCTGCCTTTCACCGTGATTTCGATCACGGTCTTCCTTGGCCTTTGGAGGCTCTTTCGAAGCCTCCCCTGGCCACAGATTTGCGGTACTCTTCTCTTCCTTGGTTCCAGCCAGAGGGTTAAATGCTTTGTGTATCGAAGCATTTATCAGGTGAGCCTGGCTGGAAGAGCGACACACTCCTGCTCGGCCAGGTGAGCCTGGTTGGAAGAGTGGCACATAACTGGGCTGCTGAAGGGATGCACATAACTGAGCTGGATGCACATAACTGAGCTGCTGAAGAGATGGCGGGATGCGCCTGGATGGAGGCGCATAGTATCTGCTGCGCCTCACTGGTGGCGCATGGTGACTGCTGCGCCTATCTGGAGACGCATGGTGGCCGCTGCGCCTATCTGAAGGCGCATGGTGGCCGCTGGCTGTAGACTTAGGATATTTTCTTTGTAGAAATTCTCCTTTGTACAACCTTTTCTAGACATGTAATAGACTTTTATATATAAAATGAAAAGTCCTTCTTCAAATGTCTATACTTATTGACTTTGCTGTGAAGTGTTCTGTGCGAGCTCTGGCGCATGTAGTGTCTGGCACATGGTCTTTCTGGTTGTAAAATTCCATGCTTCTACAGACTTGTTTGACCAACGGCAAGGTACATCAATATTTTTAAAAATTAATCTTCGTTCAGGCTATCATCAGTTGAAGATCAAATTCGATGACGTATCGAAGTCTGCCTTTCACACTCGATATGGTCATTATGAATTCCTAGTCATGCTGTTTGGTTTGACGAATGCCCCAGCCGCTTTCATGGATCTGATGAACTGAGTCTTCTGACCTCAAATTGATAAATTTGTAGTGGTGTTCATCGACGATATCCTTATCTACTCAAAAAATCGAGAAGAGCATACAGAACACTTGAAGACGGTATTGCAGACTCTGCGTGAAAACAAATTATATGCCAAGCAGAGTAAATGCGAGTTCTGGATGAGTAGTGTGACATTCCTCGGACATGTAATCTCTGCCGAAGGTGCCGCGGTTGACCCAAAGAAGATTGAAGCGGTGGTCGATTGGAAATGACCTACCTCGGCTAGCGATATTCAGAGTTTCCTGGGCTTAGCGGGCTACTACCGAAGATTCGTGCGGAGCTTTTCAAAACTAGCGTCGCCTCTGACTCACCTCACCCAGAAGGGAGTAGTATTTGAGTGGAGTGACAACTGTGAATCCAGCTTTCAAGAGTTGAAGCAACGGCTCATCTCAGCTCCAATCCTTGCACTTCCAGATGGTCCCGAAGGCTTTCAGATATTCAACAACGCATCGGGAACTGGCCTCGGGTGCGTACTCATGCAGAAAGATAAAGTCATCTCCTACGCTTCACGACAGTTGAAGCAGCACGAGAAAAACTATATATCCGACGTACGACCTAGAATTGGCGGCGATCGTGTTTACACTGAAACTCTGGCGGCACTACCTCTATGGTGTGGCTTGCAGAATCTACACAGATTATAAAAGCCTAAAATACTTTTTACTTAACGAGAACTCAACCTACGAAAGCAACGTTGGCTCGAACTCATAAAAGATTATGAGCTAACGATCGATTATACGCTGGACAAGGGAAACGTTGTAGCTGACGCGCTTAGCAGAATATTTATGGAATCACTGGCCATAAATAATGAGATACGACGAGACCTTGAAACGATGGGTATCGAACTCAGAATTGAGTATCGACACCTGCACCTAGCTCAGTTGAAGTTAGGATCGAGCCGGCTTAGCAAAATAAAGATTGCTTAGAAGGACGATTCATTCCTGAAGAAGATGCGCGAGCTGATTTCAACAGGAAGGGCGACTGACTTTGCGGAAGACGGAGACGGGACGATACGACTAAAAGGAAGGCTCTACATTCCTAAAACTGCCGAACTCAGAAAAGAAATTCTGACGGAGGTATATTATGCAAAGTACTCGTTACATCCTAGAAGCACCAAGATGTACAAGGACTTGCGCACAAACTTTTGGTGGCACAGCATAAAGAAAGACATGGCTATTTTTGTGTCACAGTATATGGCGTATCAGCAAGTGAAGGCAGAACACCAAAGGCCAGACGAAGAGCTGCAGAACCTCGACATTCCTGAGTGGAAGTGGGACGACATCTCGATGGATTTCATTGTAGGATTTCCGAAGACGCCGCGGGAGAATGATGCAATTTGGGTCATTGTTTATAGATTGACCAAGTTAGCTCACTTCATCACAATTAAAGTAGGATGGAGCGTCGATCGATTAGCGCAAATCTATATCGACGAGATTGTTCGACTGCATGGGGTACCAGCCTCAATAATTTCGGACAGAGACGGAAGATTCCTATCGCATTTTTGGACGAGCCTATAAGCGGCGATGGGGACCAAACTAAAATTTAGTTCTGCGTACCACCCCCAAACAGACGGTCAGACGAAAAAAGTAAATCAAATCTTAGAGGATATGTTACGTCTGTGTGTGATCGATTTAAAGACTAGTTAGGATATGCATTTATCGCTTGCAGAGTTTACACATAACAACAGTTATCAGTCGAGCATTCAGATGGCTCCATAAGAAGCGCTCTATGGGAGGAAGTGTCGTTCACTAATATGCTGGGACGAAGTCGGAGAGCGACAAGTTCTTGGACCGGAACTGGTGGAGCAGGCCGTCGAAAAGGTCCGCTTGATTCGAGATAGACTTCGTATCGTGTAAAGTCGACAAAAGAGCTACGCAGATCTTCGCCGACGACTGCTAGAATTTTTGGTCGGGGACCATGCATTTTTGAAAGTAACGCCCATGCGTGGTGTGATGCGGTTCGGCGTTAAAATAAAATTGAGCCCGAGATTTGTAGGCCCCTTCGAGATCATCGAGCGAGTTGCAACGGTTGCTTATCGGATCGTACTACCTCCTGCCTTGGCTGATGTGCACGATGTTTTCCACGTTTCACAACTTCAAAAATACGTGCACGATCCAAGTCACGTGGTTAGCTTCGAAGGAGAAGTTGAAAAGTTAACGTGGGAAATGGAGGCAGAGATGAAGTAGAAGTACCCTGCGTTGTTTGTCTAATTTAAGGTCAGACCATTGTTCTTAAGTTTTGGGACAAAACTTTTTCTTAGTGGTATATTATGTAGCGCTCCGCTTTCGATAGGCGACGGACTTCATAATATGCTTGCGCTGAGTCAGATCGGTCGAAAACTTAGATGGCCATCTGACTCGATCGCAGAGCTTGGTAAACGATAACACCTTGCGGCATCGATCAAATCAATTTGTACGGATGTTACGAGAATCGATCCAACTAATGGAACAACTTCTGTTGGAATAAGTCCTAGATACAGTGGGCTGCGTCTCGACGAGTGAGCTCTATATAAGAGTCCTTTCGACGGGACCGGACCGCTGTATGGTTTTCTTGGAGCTTTTGCCGTTTGGTTTTGATGAAGTGCTTTTGCGTCATTTTCTGAATACAATTTATAAATTTCGAAGTGAAGAAATAAAGAAGGAATCCTAACAAGGTGTTGGTGCCATTGTTGGTGCTCGCGTAACTAAAGCTTGAACGTTGCGAAATGCTTTGACGGCCGGCACGATTAAAGAACTTGGTGGGTGATTCGGCCCCTTCTTTTCTACTGTCCCGCAAACAAAATTCTTTTGCCTCGAATTCATTCAAATCGACGATGCCAAGTTAAATGCATGTCAATCTACTAAGGTCAAGAACTCGAGAAAAACGTATCGATTTAGAGTAATCTACTCTGAAAAATACAAGTTTCTCACATAAACGAGAAAGTTTAAGGTTCTAGTAAAAAGATAGACTATTTTACGTGCTGTAAAATAATATGAAACGTCAATCGTGGGTTATGATGTCTCAGATAATTTGGTGCCCACGAGACGCTAAATCGGGAGTACGACTTTGGGAAAAATGAATCGTTGCATAAGTTGGAAGAAATGATAATGCCGTTCAATACTGTCCGTGTTATACAAAACGGTTTGCATATATTAAACTGTCCACACATTGGCATGGTCATGGAAAGCTTGTGCACAAGTTTGATTTTCCTCGAATCGGTATCCGGGGCATCGGAATCGAATCGACTTAGGGGAATGAATAATCGTGCTTCGGCACTGATGCATTGCGGGACCGTCACTCAGGCTTGCAACCTAGACTGAACGGGTCAAAATACCGTTGAGATAGTCCCACGTGGTATGTAACACCAATGATCGCGCATATAAGATAGTAGCATGCTCACCTATTGTCTTATGCAGGTAGTAAATATTATCTCTATTTTTATGCAGGAACGAGCACGACCGTGGTAAGAAATGTGATAAATCGCTATATTTTACTGTATACTTTATTACTCAAAGATGGCTATCGATATGAACTGAATTCATTTAGTTCTAAATAGAAAGATAACTCTAAAGCATGCCTACCTTAACAATCAGAGTCGGTTTAGACGAGTGGGTTCGTCTCGTCCACTTAGCAAGTGTGCTAATCCCCTCCCCCAATTCTCCAGGTGCGGCGGGATCTCTAAACTGAAGTTGAAGTGCGGAGAGGTGTTTTGAAGCTCTTAATATGCTGAAGTATTTTGAAGCCAATTCAATGGAAGGCTTATGTATAAAGAGACGAATGTATGGAATGACAAGTGTTAGTTCAGGCAGCTTGTCGAGTATGTTTTTCTTTTATTTTCAATCAATGTAGCCGCAACGGCATCCAATGTAATTACGACTTGCACTTCGTTGCAAGCTATGAATGAAAAAGCATATTTCTATCTTCCTATACTGTATCTCAATTTGATGTGATTTATGAAGTTTCAACTTGGCGTTTCAATATAAAAATCAACGTAACGTTCTTGTCTTGTACGAGTGCAATTCTAGACTAGTACGGCATCACGTCTTAGCGAGGACGATCGATTCAGCAAAATAACACCGGGGACGAACGGTTTGTCGACTCGGGGCGTGACACCTAGCAATCTTTAAAACCTATTCGATTTTCTTCTACTAAATTTCTAATCTTATCTAGATGTTGATTCTTAATCGTATCCTCCAAAATTTCGAGGACAAAATTTTTCTAAGGTGGATAGATTTGTAAGCCCACTTTTCGATTTTTTTCTTTGATTATGATTTACTTTTATGGTCATTTGGACCATAGTAAGCATTATTTAGCTATTATATAGTTTATCATAATTTTTAGATAATTTTTAAATATCTATTTTGTAAATATTTATATATTTTATTGAATTTTATGATTTATCATATGGCCATTCGGGATTATTTTTGGGACCCAGTATTTTATTTAGGTCCTAGAACATCAAAAACTATTTTCTAAATTCTGTGAATGTTTTTGGTATTTTCTGGAATTACTTTGATAATTAAATATAGAAAAAACCATTTTTCTAGGACTTTTGAAATTTATTGTGCTAGCCTAAGAGCAAATATTGACCCCAAATGTTTTTCTAGGGTTCATTATGCTATTTTATATTTTCTAGAATTTTTTCATAATTTTTAGGAATTTTTAAGTATTTATTTATTAAGGTTTATACATTTTTAAAGGCTTTCAATATTTATTATGAGGCCATTTGGGAGTAATATGAGGTAAAGTAATTTTATTTATATTCTAGAAGGTTAAATATATTTTCTATAATTTTCTACAATTTTTTAGGAATTTTTAGGATTTTATTTGAGTTTATTTGGACTTAAAATAATTTTTTGAATTAAATAAATAATTATCTAGTCATTCATCGGGGGGCCCATATGTCGGCGCCAACTGCTACAGTAATCGCCTCTTTCTCTCTCCTATATATATCTTAAAGTATTTCGTAAACCCTAATATTTACTTGGCCGTTTTGAGAGAGTTGCTCTTTGGAGACCCCGACTTCACGGAGTGATTGCCGTCAACCCCGACGTGATTTTAGCGTGCCATTTTTTATTGGATTCATCTCGAGGTAAAATTTCTGAATATTTAATTTATTTTCGTATAGTTTGTTCCTAAATTTCTGGAGAATTCGTAGAGTGTCGGTTGTCCGAAACTTAACACGTTTTGGTATTTTCGAGATTTCGGGAGGACCGAAAATCGAAATCATGTACCGAAGGTACACACTACCTCCAAATCAAAAGGCAGGAAGATCAAGTCTTGCCGTACGGTCTCTTCTTCAACAAAAGAGGCACTTCCAGTGCAGACGCGTGCACAACAGAACGCACAGTTCGGCGAAGCTGCCGCCGAGGTGGTGCCTCCTGGCACAATCCCTGAGGAGGGCCCGTCTAAACCCTCAGCAGCCAATAAGCAGAAGCAGGTGGAGGCTCGTTTCGACAGACCTCTACGGAAGGAGAATGCTTCGGGGCTAGCCAAGCCCCACAACTTTGACATACTGGTACAACTGGCCAGTACTCCTGCGCGCTTATCTTTGTTTGAACTCCTGCGTCTTTCCAAAGACTCCCGAGAAGCTCTCTGCGAAGCTTTGAAGGACGCTGAATCCTTTCTCAGTCAGGTCAAGCAGCCTGAAGACCTCCCAACTACTTGTGCGCACTGTCATTGTGCGGAGGAAATTATCCCAAACATAACTTTCACCCAACAAGACATGCTGCTCAAGCACCACCGACATAACCGACCACTGTATTACACGGGGTACATCGGTTCAGTCAAGGTGAGCCGGATTCAGATCGATCCGGGGTCTTCCCTCAGCATCATCCCGAAGGCGCTGATGTCAAAACTGGGGATCCCAATGTACCGGCTAGCGCCCTCCAACACAACCATCAGTGGCTTCAACGCTGGCAAAAGTGAGCCACTGGGCAAGATTCGACTGAAGTGCCACATAGGCAACCTCAAAACTGAGGTGACTTGTTATATGGTGGATGCCGAGGTCAACTACAACATCCTGCTCGGCCGACCGTAGCTACATGAG
Source organism: Iris pallida (assembly GCA_029216955.1). Classification (NCBI taxonomy): domain Eukaryota; kingdom Viridiplantae; phylum Streptophyta; class Magnoliopsida; order Asparagales; family Iridaceae; genus Iris; species Iris pallida. The sequence goes on along the minus strand of JANAVB010006596.1, from coordinate 7,034,065 downwards.
TACATGGTGGTGCCTTCCACGCTCCACCAATGCATGAAATATGTATCTACCAACGGCATCATCCGGACGGAGTTCGCAGACATCGATCCTTTCAAAGGGATTGAGGCTTACTTCACCGATTCTGACTTGTACAAGCCACTTGACGAGGAGGAAGCCAACGATGCTGATGATGAGGCTGAGACGACAACTGAGCCGGACACGGAGCCTGAGACAAATCCAGATGCCCCACTGAAGATCCGACTGAAGGGCAAACCCCCCCCCCCAGAAGGCGCCTCCAATGAACATCAAGCTATCCGGGAAAGCACCGACTCTTGAGGCTCCCCTGAAGATACGCCTCAAGGGAAAGCCGCCTCAAACATCGGCTCCCCTGGTGGCGAAATTACAGGGGAAGACACCACTCACAGGAGGCGCAGTTGAGGCACCTCTGAAGGTGCGTCTCAAGGGCAAGCCCCCGCAGTCATCCAAGATGCCAGAGAGGGCTCACATAACCCTCTCAGACCCCAAGATCAAAGCTGTGGTGGACTCTCCTGATCCAGCCCCAGTGCTTACAGATGAGGAGCTTGGCGAATATATCTCTGCTGATGTAGATGCACCCTCCTTAGACAATGTAATTCCGTGGGATAAAATCTCGTACTTCATCAATAATAGAGTGTCTTTTAATTATTCTTGTCTTCCACATTGGAATGCCATGTATACATTAGATCACGCTCTACGGTCGTTGCAAACACAAATAACGACCGTCCATAATGTAAACCGAGTAGTCCCGTCTCAAGGAGTCTGTTTCATAAACCCTCCACGAAGCCGAGACGAAAGATCTGTCGTTTTTGGCAAAGTCGAGCGTCATCAAGACCTCCCGCCACTCGAGCCTGAACCTGATACCGGCAGAGTACAAGTTTATCGGTATACGGATACAGCAAAGCACATCATCCAGAAGATGGGCTACGACCTGAAAAGCAACAAAGGCCTAAACTATGGCAAGGGTCGACCTCTCCCTCTCCAGTGTTCAACACCCAAAGGAAGGCCGCAAGACTACTACAACAAAACTCGACGGGGGATAGGCTATGTCACGCCGCCATCAACCCCAGAGAGCTCAGACGTAGAAGACGTAGAACATTCCCACTCGTCCGAAGCATCGACTTGGGATTCTGATACCAGTATCGGATCAGTCTTCAAAAAAGTGCTGTCAGCTAACATGACGTCAGCACAACCTCAAAAAGGTGAAGGCGAAGACCAAACGCCGGAACCCTTCGAAGAAGAACCCTGGGCTCAACGCCTAGGAGAGCAATGGGAGTCTCGTTTTGAGTTACGTGAACCTCCCACCGAAGACGAAGTCGAGCAGATCGACCTTGGGGACGAATCTTCTTCCAAACCCATCTTCGTCAGCAAAAGCCTAGAAGGAGAAGACCGAGAGGCTTTAATCCAGCTGGCTAAAGAGTATATCGACGTCTTTGCCTGGAGCTACGAAGACATGCCAGGACTCGAACCACAGATCGCAATGCATAGGTTGAACATCTTACCTGATGCCAAACCTATCAAACAACAACAACGACATTTTCGTCCGGACATCATGAATGCCATCGATCAGGAGGTGGACAAACTCTTGACTCGCGGCTTCATCCGTGAGGAACAACACCCAGATTGGGTAGCCAATGTCGTACCTGTCACCAAGAAGAATGGGAAGATACGAGTCTGTATCGACTTCAGGGATCTCAATTCTGCTTGCTCGAAGGACGAATTCCCGCTTCCGATCACCGACGTGATGATCGACAACACATGTGGTTTTGAACGCATGTCCTTCATGGATGGGTATTCAGGCTACAATCAAATCAAGATGTTCCTCGATGACGCGAAACACACGTCATTCAGGACTCCAAAGGGTATTTTCTACTACACAGTAATGCCCTTCGGCTTGAAAAATGCCGGTGCAACATACCAACGAGTTATGAGCACCATCTTCCGTCAACATCTTCGCAAAACAGTCGAATGCTATGTTGACGACATCGCAGTCAAGAGCCGCCTCAAAAGAGATCACCTACAGGATTTGAAGACAGTCTTCGATCTCATGCGGGCACATCAACTCAAAATGAACCCCGCTAAATCCTTCCTGGGGGTTTCTAGCGGCAAATTCTTGGGCTTTGTCATCACGGCGAAAGGCATTCATGTTGATCCCGAGAAGACCAAAGCCATCCTCAACATGGACCCTCCGAAGAATCTTCGAGAACTTCGAGGCTTGCAGGGACGTCTGGCATACATCCGGAGGTTCATAGCAAACCTTTCCGGTAAATGTCAACCCTTCACTCAACTCATGAAGAAGGGAGTCTCTTATGTCTGGACAGAGGAGTGCCAGAAGGCTTTCGACGACATCAAAGCCTACTTGACGAGCCCACCAGTCCTAGTGGCACCTGTCGCGGGCAAACCATTTCTTTTTTACGTCCGTGCCATGGATCATTCTCTTGGCGCTCTGCTGGCTCAAAACAGCGATACAGGCTATGAGCAAGCAATCTACTACCTCAGTCGAACGCTCATCGGGGCTGAACACCGGTATAACCCTGTTGAAAAGGAGTGCTTGGCTTTGGTGTTTGCCATCCAGAAGACTCGTCATTATGTCTCGGGCCAGACAATTAATGTCATTTCTCGAGTCAATCCACTCAGAGTCCTCATGACGAAGCCAGGATCATTAAACTCCCGGCTAGCCACATGGGCAATTTTGCTAACACCATATAATATGGTGTTTGTCCCGCAAAAAGCTGTTAAAGGTCAAGCTCTGGCTGACTTTTTAGCTGCACATCCCATCCCAGAATCCTCAAAACTCTATGAAGACATCCCGGATGAGGTCCAAGAATCCAACGTCACCGAAGGAAGCTCCGTTTGGCGGATGTTTTTCGATGGCGCTTCGAGAACAGGCCCCAAAGGCCAAATCATCACAGGAGTGGGGGTAGTCTTAGTCTCCCCCGATCAGCTAGTCATCCAGCATGCTTACTCCCTTTCGAAGCCGTGCTCCAACAATGTTGTCGAGTACAATGCACTCGTCATGGGACTCCAACTCGCACAACAGCTGGGGGTGGACCATCTGGAAGCCTACGGTGACTCAAAACTCGTCGTGAACCAGATTCAAGGGAAGTACGAGGTTCGCCATGAAGATCTGATCCCTCACCATGAAGTTGCATTGAACATCATTTCAACCTTCACCGGGTTCTTCATCGAACACGTGCCTCGTCTACAAAACTTGGAGGCTGACGCTCTGGCTGGCCTCGCAGCCTCATTGGCAGCGCCCTTTGGGACTCAACACTATGTCACGATAACAGGCCGAGACTTGATTTGTCCCAGAAACAACCTGTGCTTGCAAGTGGCCCACGCCATGCCGACGAACACTGGTATTAATGTCCGAGACTGGAGGTTCCCGTTCATTGACTTTGCTGTCTACGAAATTCTTCCAGAGGACCCGAAGGAAGCCGTCTCAGTCAGGAGACGCTCTTTTCGATTCTACTACGACACAGCTACTAAAATGCTGTACCGACGTTTCTTTGATGGGCTCCTCCTTCGATGCCTGTCCAACGAAGAAGCAGTCGAAGCCCTCCGAGAAGCTCATGACGGAACTTGCGGAGCTCATCAACCCGGTCCTAAGTTACAGGATCGACTGCGACGTATGGGCTACTACTGGCCAACCATGGCCACCGACGCTGTTGAATATGCTAAGAAGTGTCACGCATGCCAACTCCATGCTGACTTCATACATACACCGTCTGAACCACTACATCCTACAGTCGCCTCCTGGCCCTTCGAAGCCTGGGGCATGGATATTGTGGGACCTATCACCCCTCCTTCATCAAGAGGACACCGCTTCATCCTGGCCATCACCGATTACTTCTCCAAATGGGCAGAAGCAGTTCCACTGGCGGAAGTAAAGGGCTCCAGGGTGGTCAGCTTTATCAAACACCATGTCATTTACCGTTTTGGAGTACCCCGGTGGATTATTCATAACAACGGTCCTCAGTTTATCAGCCACATTTTTAGCAGGTTCTGTGACAAGAACCGCATTCAAAATATGGCATCCACCGCCTATAATCCGGCAGCAAACGGGTTAGCAGAGGCGTTCAACAAAACCATCGTCAGGCTACTCAAAAAGGTCGTGTCATCCAATAAACACGACTGGGATGAAAAGCTTGGCGAATGCCTTTGGGCCTACCGCACAACGGTACAGACCCCGACAGGCAACACACCATTCTCTCTGGTCTACGGGAGCGAAGCGGTACTGCCTCTCGAGATCCAGATACCCTCACTCCGCGTGGCAATAACAAACAAACTCACAGAAGAGGACAATCAACGCCGTCGTCTACGGGAACTGGAGGCACTCGATGAGAAGCGTCTCCTAGCTCAACAACGCATCGAACTCTACCAAGCCCGTATATCACAGGCTTTCAACAAGAAGGTCAAACAGAGGACTTTCCAAGTTGGTGACCTGGTTCTGGCAGTCAGGAGACCGATGGTGTTAACTCACAAGACACCAGAAAAGTTCGAGCCCAAGTGGAAAGGACCTTTCATCATAGAGACGGTATACTCAAACGGTACTTACCGCCTCGCCAAACCCAATGGAGACTTGTTTATGATGCCCATCAACGGCAAGTTCCTAAAGAAGTACTATTCTTGACATCCTTCAGATATGTACTTCCCCAAGGGGATCTGTGGGCCCAATCATCGGGATTCACAAACAATCTCCTTCCATAAACTCATCCGCTTCGGGAACCCAGCTGTTCCGTGGCTTCCTTCAGTAGAAAAACAACCACGTCCACATTACCTCTGAGTTGTTCTTCTACACCCTACAAAGCAGACTCTTACGCTACGTAAGCCGACGCTACCCTTCATGTTTACCACGTCCACATTTCCTCTGAGTAAACATCTTGTACAAACAACCCCTGCGTTATCGTACATCGATCGCCGAACTTCCACGTCCACATCACCTCTGAGTTGTTCAGCGTATCCCCCAGGATCATCCCTACCACGTCCATCACACCTCTGAGTAGGATGATTCTATCATTTGGACCCAATGATTGCCATGTCCACATCACCTCTGAGCAAACATGTTGGTTCCTTCAAACTTATTATCTGTGCCTAAAACCAAGGTGCGCAAAAGATAATAGGTCCACACAAATCATCAAGTTCATAATAACAAAATTGAACACATCACAAAAAGTTGCGTACTTCTTTATTTTCTGAAATAGAGAGTACAAAAGGCTACATTATCCCTCAGCAAAGGGTTACAAAAGAGCATAAAAAAGGAAAAAAAAAACTACAGTCCCTGAACCTCCCCAGGGTGGGCTGAGAGCTCCCTGACTCGAAGCTTTAGGTCAGCTGTACGGGCCTCCACAGTCGCCAGGACTCGTCGCTCAGCTTCTTGACGCATCAGTTCAACAGCCCCAGCGGAAGTATCGCTTTCATGCTTCGCATCAAGCTGTTGTCGCTGCTGCGCCAAGACAAGAGTTCGCTGTGTAAAGGTCGCTTCTTCCTTCTGGAATGCTGCGTGTTCAGCCCGGACACGCTCGATGTCTAACTGGAGTCGGACTCGTTGATCTTCAAGGCGGCGCATCTGGGTGTCGATCTCCGCAATATTAGCATCCAATACAGCTCGAGTTTCCACCGTCGTCTTCATGGACTGAGATAACTGCTCTACTGCAGCCTCAGTCTCAGCCACCTCGCGCTTCCAAAGGCCCACAGTGGCCTGGTATGAAGACTCAATCTCGGCAATCAGCTTCCCCTTCTCCGTATCTATCAGGACGGAGAGGTCGTTTTGCTGGATGCGCTGAAGTTCCGCAAGCCGCTCGTCCAGCTCGATCACCGAAGCCTCCAGAATTTCGGCCATATGGTCGTGGCCTTGGTGAATGCGGATCAGCTCGATACAGGGCATTGCCAAAGTTCTTGCCGTTGTAAAGCTCCCATTGGCATCCATCATAGCAGATACACCCTTCTGCAGCATTTTGTATACCCCCTCGACGAGAAATTTCACATACTCGTCTGCATCCGCCAGGACCTGCGGTGTCATAGTAGGAGTTGGAGGAGCTACAGCATTTTGCGGACCGGAAGAAGATCCGCCAACCTCAACCTACGAGGCTTGAACCTCAGTATCAATGAGCTCTTCATCAACGGGGGCTGGACTGCTAGCCCGAGGAGCCGAAAAAACAGAGAAAGCCCGCACAGGCGTCGAAATAGTACCCCAAGTAGGAGGGGCAACAGAGGGTTCCACACCCTCGCCCTTCTCAAGTCCGGAGGAACCACCGACGTCAACGGCCACCTCTTCTACCCCCAACGTCCTATCGACAACTGGTACTTCCCTTGGCAGAATGGGGAAATTATCACTCGTCTCTTGACCCGCCTCAGCGGTTGTGACCGGCAGACGGGTCTCGTCATCAAGTTCCTCCACGGGGACAGAATCTGTCGCTACCTCCTGATCGGTAGCCGCCTCAACTACCACGGTTGAAGCTGGGGTAGGACTCGGCAATGATCCAGCCGACCTCCCCTCATCATGATAAGGAGGGGAATCAACCCTCTCCTCTGTCTCAACCATATCTGTTGCCCCCGCAACAGACTCTTGCAGCCCTGGAGCAACGTCATCCGAAGGCGACGAACTCCAATCCACCTCATCATCAGGATGCCTCGAGTCCGTAGGACCCTCAACGTCCTCCACGGCAGACTCTACCTTTCCGGAAGTTGTTGCAACCTCAAAGACAGGAGATACTAAAACCTCCGCAGGCACGTCTTCGGGGTCCTCATCCACGGGAGACATTATCATCGGTGGGATGTGCTCATCAGAAGAGCCTGCCACCTCCTTCGGCTTATTGGCACCCGGTTTTGAAACACGGGACTTCTTCTTCGACTGCAAGAAGAAAAAGCATAAGTCACCTCAATGACAAAATAAATTAGAATTACGAAGCACTCCTTACCTCAGCAGGAGCTGATCCCGTTGGCACTACGAGTGGCACTTCCGTAACCTTTGCAGTCGACGACTTTCTCGACCTCTTCGGTACAGAAGAACCAGCTTCTGTGTCAGCCCGCCTCTTTCCAACAGACGGATCTCTCACTGGCGCTGCAGCAGCAGCCCAATATCCTGCCAAATCTGGTGGACGATATGATCGGGCTACCCTCAACATATTCGCCGTGGCCTCCAGCTGAGTTCCAATGATGAAACTAGTCTCTCTGTCATAACCAGGAGACGCAGCGTTCATAATGCAATATAGCTTGGCGGCCGGATATAGGATCTGCGGCCGAGGGTTGCGGACTGGCGTGGTAAAACTAACGCTAGTGCATCCAGCGTTATAATACTGCCAGCCCCGGGCTCCGTCCAGCAAACTTCCGACGAAGCCTAGACTGCTACTGGGATTCCGCAACATCAGCTGAGTATAGCCAAATTGACGAGCAAATCGGCTTGGCAGATATGGCTCCAGATAACATTTATTCTGGTTGCGGTAGACCAGGTGAGAAGGCCGGATACTTTGCAACCAACGAAAACTCCATTTCGGTAAAGTGACTGCATCTTCGCCAAAGTCAACTAAATCTTGGTCGGCCTCGAAATCTTTGAAAATCGGGCCAACCTTGACAATTTCCCACCCCTGAAGGTAGGACAAGACTCTCCTGCAAACGGAGACGCCGGTGAATGACCACTTCCTCTTGTAGAAGCGGCGGATGAAGGCATCCCCTTCAACATGATCCTCCTCCGGACCGGGACTCATCACGTTCGGATGATGCAAAATCAGCCATCCCATAAGATAATGGAAAGGCAACTCGGTCCGGGGAAAGTTGTCATTATTACCTTTCTCATGGATCACGTCATCAGCAAAAGACCTCAAACCGCGCAACAGGTTGCACACCATCGCGGGGAGGAGAGCTAAGGGTCGCCCAAAAGCCAACTTCACAGCAGGCAAAATGAGATTCCGATGTACCCGTTCCACGGCACCGGATCCACCTGCAAACACGCAATCCCGGAGCCATATCATCAAATAGGCTGTCAATACTACCTTAGATGACATCCGGTGCCCACAGTGCCAGAAGCAGCTATAGGCATCCTTGCCGCTCTCATCCGAACGTGGAGTCCTCTCATCCAGTCGACTTATTTCAGAAGTCACCTCCGCGGGCTTCAGTCCCTGCGGAGTCACAAATCGGATCCTCGAAGGATCCGCTAAATCCTGCTTAAAGACATAGTCCCTCCAAGCAGTTACATGAGGTTGGGTCTTGCTTCTATCCCTCCGGTGCATCAGATAATGGTGGCTCGTCACCTCTTTGAACACAGCCATCATCTCCGGGTTCTTGTCCTCCAGAACCTGGATCTCCTCATTTGACGGAAAATACTCCTCGTACGGGTCTGAGCCCCAAGGAAGCTTAGACACCTCGTGCATCTCATGGAGAGCCAACCCCAGCTCTCCCATTGGAGTGAAAAAGCTGCCAGTATGGGCATTGAATAATTCCAAGAGCGCAAGGAACATAGGCTTATTGAGATCCACGCCTGCCTGCGTAGCCCGAATAGCGGCTGTCAGCCCGATCTCCTTAAGCTCAACTTTGAACCTTGAAAGCACCCAAGTGGTCAACTCGTCCCACCTCGGAATATAGTGACACCAACCCTCGACTCTAAAGCCACCTGTCGGGTACGTGACCTTCGCTGTCAACATCCGATTTGCAAAGGTCGGGGCACTGAAGGGAAATGTGTCATTTGGAACTTCACTATAGAGGCTCCCGGGACGCAAGGCTCGGTAACTGAACGAGGAACCGGCTCGTGAAGCAGCCAAAGTATCTCGCTGGTTCGAGGTGGCATCGATCGAAAGGGTACCTCCCAAGGCCCCTCCTTGAGAAGGAGTAAGTTCCCAACCCATCCTTCTCTTCGAAGCCAGACGATAAAAAGCCGTCAGCGGCAACTGGCGGTCAACCTGCCTCATGTATAGAACCATGCCTTTGGCAGTGAAGAACCAGTCTTCTTTGATCTTCAGTATCTTCGCTTCAGAAGAGACTAGTCGGTCGCCAAACAGAAAGGCAGGTTTTAAGAAAGTCACATCTTCAGATTCGGCAGACTTCAGTTTACCACTCTCCATCATACTCTGGAGGAAAAGTGGCAACTGGTTCTGGATTTGCAGCATTCTCTTCCGGGATTGGTTCTGTAAGATAGCATCCTTTGCAGGGTTGATCACCGCCTCATCAAAATCAACCCCCATTTGGCAAAAGGGAAGCATCCAAGAGGACTTCGTTCAACAGAGGGATCGTCATCGATACTGGCACAACAAAAGTGGAAGTCAGGCAAAAAGACAAAAGTAGATTGACGTAGCGTCAGGGCATAAACCCATGCGCGTCAGCTTCAGCGCATCACCCATGCACGTCGGCATTGAAGCTTCGGCGCATCAGCAGGGCATAAACCCATGCGCGTTAGTATGAGAGCTTCGGCGCATCATCAGGGCGTGAGCCCATGCGCGTTAGCGAAAGCTTCGGCGCATCATCAGGGTATAAAACCCATACGCGTCAGCAAACTAAACCTCGGTGCATGATAAAGGCCTGAGCCTATGCACGTCGGCAGGATAAAACCTCAGCGTATCAAGGACAGAAGCCCATACGCATCGGCAGCAGAAAGTTAGAGCACATTAGATAGCAAAAGTCGACACCCACCCGTCACCCCGGGGCGAACGTCGGCCGGAGTCGCAATGGTGGCAGGAGCATCCTCGTCGACAAACTCTGCCGGCTCCTTCTCCTTTCCCTTTCTTTTGCCGGTACCGCCGCGAGGAGTCTTGGGAGCCATTCTAACAGAGAGGAAGAAATTAGGGTTTTCTTAGAAAGAACTCTAAAGGAGGCAAAGGCACAGAGTAGAAGAACTCTCTCTCTCTCTCCACCTCTCACCTATTTATAGGCCGTGGTCACACGCGTGAACCGATGACGAGTGATCTCAGCCGTCGCCTCGGGTCTTGTGAAGATAGCAGCAGATAAAACCAAAAGATCATCATTAATCTTTTCGGTTACCGAGGCATTATTAAATTCATTAATTGAGAAGAGCATGCGGCTGAACAGGCATGCGCCCCAACAGTCACACGCCCTGATCGCCATGCTTCTTATTCAAAGTATTCCAAAACTTATTTAAAAGTTTTGAAAACTTTGAAGGGGGTCTTGTAGAAGCATGGAATTTCACAACCAGAAAGACCATGCACCAGACACTACATGTGCCAGAGCTCGCACAGAACACTTCACAGCAAAGTCAATAAGTATAGACATTTGAAGAAGGACTTTTCATTTTATATATAAAAGTCTATTACATGTCTAGAAAAGGTTGTACAAAGGAGAATTTCTACAAAGGAAATATCCTAAGTCTACAGCCAGCGGCCACCATGAGCCTTCAGATAGGCGCAGCGGCCACCATGCGTCTCCAAATAGACACAGCAGTCACCATGCGCCACCAGTGAGGCGCAGCAGATACTATGCACCTCCATCCAGGTGCATCCCGCCATCTCTTCAGCAGCTCAGTTATGTGTATCCAGCTCAGTTATGTGCATCCCTTCAGTAGCCCAGTTATGTGCCACTCTTCCAACCAGGCTCACCTGGCCGAGTAGGAGTGTGCCGCTCTCCCATACGCCAAGTGGATGGCTCTCCGGATTCCGTGTAATGAACTCACATTAAATGGATGAACCAGACGCCTCGACTTCAGCCAAGCGGCTATTAAAAGCACTCGAGAAGCGAAACAGTCGCATCATCAAAGACGTATCGGATGCGCCGGCTGGTTAGCGCATCACACCTCCAAACAGATGCGTCCTGTACCGAGCGCATCAAAGGGGATGCGCCCCCATACGCCTAGTGGAACGTCAACCGACGCGCCCACTCAGCTGTCCATCGAATGTCACCAACATTAAATGCTGAACTGACAGAGTTGGCAGCACGCCTTCCCAAGTCTGAATGGATGACAGCTTTTGCAGAAAACAAAGCGTCCACAACGTCAGCATCATCATGACTCTATCCCGACGGCTACTGCCACGTGGCCACTCGACCATCCGCATGTGCCTCCGTGGCCATGCGCCCAAACCTGCATGTGCCTCGAAAGCCATACGCCTCAGACCCTTCACTGATCCCTAAAGACAGAAGAAGAGTCTCCAGTTGAAGCTTTGTATGCGCCTCAAAAGCCATGCGCCCCAGACTGATCTCTGATCCCGAAAGACAAAAGGAAAGTCGCTTGCATGCACCTCAAAAGCCATGCGCCCAGAACGGCTCGTGACTCCTAAAGGTCACGAGCCAAAATCTCATCATGCGCCCAATCCAAGGCGCATCCTACCAAATCATCCCCCTACCAAATCAGAGATCTCCGAGCCATGGGTCGACGACACGTGTCCTTTGACTCAACTCATCCAAGATCTCAGCAACAGAAAGATCTTCTCTTCTGCTATGTGCCGGCTCACAACAGTAATATGAAGAATTCAACCTCGCGAGCAGGACGCATCGTCCATGCGCCTCCATCAGCAATCTCTACGTGGCATCCCCACGCACCGGCGCATCCTACATATACGCGCATGGGCAGCCAACCTGCCCAGCTATAAATGGAGGAATCTTTCCCTCCTTACACACACACAGAGAGACATACATACGAACAATCCAGACAGAGATCATCAGAGAGGCAGATACAGACACTCAACGTCTTCCTCCTCTCAGCCAGCTCCAGCACCCAGAGCAATCTACACCTTCAGAGAACCGATAACCGTCGTCAGCCCGTCAACGGAGTCAACGCATTACCACTCGCTCCATTGGCACTTAGGACCCAGATTAAATAAAAGTGTACTCCTAGGACTACATCGAAGTCCTATATTGTAACACTGTTCTGTTTGTATTAAGATTTGCAATCAAACGATTTTAATGGCAAACAAAGTCGTCGATTCGTGGCAAAGGATACTTGTTCCGTATGGTCGCCTTGTTGAGTTTCCGATAGTCGATGCATAGCCGCATCGATCCATCATTCTTCTTCAAAAATAGTACGGGAGGTCCCCACGAAGAGATGCTAGGGTGAATAAATTCGTGGTCTAGCAACTCTTGTAATTGCAACTTCATCTCCTTCAGTTCTGCTGGAGCCATTCGGTAAGGTGCCTTTGATATCGGCCGTGTATTCGGAAAGGTGTCGATGCTGAATTCTATTTCTCGATCCGGCAACATTTCGGGCATCTCATTAGGGAAAACGTTGGGGAAATCTGCCACAACATCAGTCTGTATTGTGTTTGTATTATCCTTTTGCGTGTCTCGAACTAACGCCAAGTATCTCGCACAGCCGGAACGCAACATACGTCTCATCGAGATTGCCGATACCATCATTGTCATCTTCGAGACTGTACCGCACGAATATGAGAACTCTATCTCGCCAGGAAGACGAAACACCACTCTCTTCTTCGTGCACTCGATCGTTGCATGACAAGCGCCCAACCAATCCATGTCCAGGATTATGTCGTACTCTTTGATGTCTAGTACGACGGCATCCAAGGATAGATTTCTTCCCCTGATGCAAATATGGCCATCCCTATAAATAAAGTTCGCAGGCATATTGACTTCCGATGGAGTGCTAACGCTAATGTCCATATCTAGTGATTGCATGGTTATTTTATTTTTATTCGCATAATCAGCAGATATAAAACTATGCGTCGCACCCGAATCGAATAGTACTCGAGCAGGTATATTTTTGTAGAGTAATATACCTGTTACAACAGTATCGAACGCGAATCCCTCATCCCGAGTTAATACATAGACTCGGCCTTGAGCTCTATGGCGTTGATTCTGCGGGTTGACGGGCACTGCATTTGCGCCTTGCAGTATAGGCGCTTTATGTTTATTCGGAACGTTCCTTCGTGGGTTGGGTTGATTTGTAACTTTTTTCGGACAAAATGTAACTACATGGTGTAGAAGCATGGAATTTCACGACCAGAAATTCTATGCACCAAACACTACATGCGCCAGGGAGCTCAGACAAAATACTTGACACAGCAAAACAAAAGCATAGACATTGAAAGAGGATTTTTATTTGCATATAAAAGTCTATTACATGTCTAGAAAAGGCTGTACAAAGGAGAACTTCTATAAAAAGAAAAGACCCTAAGTCTACAGCTAGGCACAGCAGTCATCATGCGCTCTTGAACAGGCGCATCTCACCATGCGCTCTCAGTCAGGCGCATCCCACCATGCGCTCTCAGCCGGGCGCATCCTTTCAGCAGCTCAGTCTTGTGCATCCTCAGTTATGTGCATCCCTTCAGTAGCCCAGTTATGTGCCACCCTTTCAGCCAGGCTCAGCCATCTAATGCTTCGACTAATGATGTATTTATTGAGCAGAACGAGGGTGGCAATCAACCCTCTAGCTGGAGGAAGAGCTCCCCAAACTGAGGAAGAGAAGAGCACCGTAAATCAATATGTGGCCAGGGGAGACTTCGAAAGAGCCTCCAAAGACCAAGGAAGACCACAATCGAAATCGCGGCTAAAGGAGCAGCTTTCAACACAACCAGAATGGGCAACACCCACTCTGACAGAAGAAAGAGCCTCCAAAGCCGTAGCACCGCAATTCCGATCTACGGCTCTTCCAGCATAACGGAGACGAGGCTCGAGCATCCCGATCTTTGGATGCAACAGGCACCTTCCGCATGCCTCAAAAGCCCTCGACTCCGACTTTTGGATGTAACAGTCACCTTCAAGTGCATCAATGAGGACAATGCGTCGCATCTTCACCCTCGGGAGCATCTCATTAACAGAATGTGCTCGAGCAAATAAATTCACTTAGGGAGGACGTAAGAGAATGAGAAGCAAACCCTCTCCATACCACTATTTATAGGCCGAGCAAATCAAACCCATGCACCAAGTGGATCGCTCTCCGAATCCCGTGCAATGAATTTGCATTAAATGGATGAACCTGACGCTTCGAATTCAGCCAAGTCAAAAACGGCTATTTAAAGCACTCAAAGAACGTAACAGTCGTACCAATAAAGACGTGTCAAGCGGAGCGGATGTGCCGGTCAAACCGCGCATCACATAGACGCGCCTCAGCACCAAGCGCTTCACAAGCATGCACCCCTATGCGACCCCATATGCCTAGTGGAACGCCGATCGATGTGCCCACTCAATCGACCATCACCTGTCAAAAACATTAAATGCTGAAGTCTGACAGAGTTGGCAGCACGTCTCTCGAGGACTGAACAGTTGGCAGCTTTTTTAGAAAACGAAGCGTCGCCGACGTCAGCATCATCATTACTTCCCTCCGACGGTTACAAGCCATGTGGCCGCCCAACCATCTCGCATGCGCCTCCGCAGCCATGCACCCAAAGTTCTACATGCACCACAAAAGCCATGCGTCTCAGAATTTTCTCTGATCCCTAAAGACAGAAGTAAAAGTCACTACTGGAGCCTCGCATGCGCCTCAAAGGCCATGCGCCCCGAATGGTTCGTGACTCCTAAAGGTTACGAGCCTAAGTCTCCTCATACGCCCAATCCCAGGCGCATCCTACCAGATCATTCCCCGTCAAATCCGAGATCTCCGAGCCATGGGCCTACGACACGTATCCTTTGACTCGATTCACCCAAGATCTCAGCAACAGAAAGATCCTCTCTCTTGCTATGTGCCAGCCCACAACAGTATCATGAAGAATTCAACTCCTCAATCAGGGCGCATCGTCTATGTGCCTCCATCAGCAATCATCACGTGGCGTCCCCGCGTCCAGGCGTATCCTACATATGTGCGCATGAGCAGCCAGCTTGCAGACTATAAATAGAGGGATCATTTCCTTCTTCGACACACGAACAGAGATAGACAGACAGAGACATCGCACAACCACCGAGGCAGATACAGACACTTAACGTCTTTTTCTTCTTCACAAGCTCCAGCACCCAGAGCAACTCAGACCTTCAGGGAACCGATAACCGTCGTCAGATTGTCAACGGAGTTAACGTATTACTACTCGCTCCATCGGCACAAGGGACCCAGATAAACAAAACTGTACTCCTAGGACTACGTCTAAGTCCTACATTGTAACATTGTTCTATTTGTATTAAAATTTCTATCAAAAGATTTTAATGGCAAACAAGCTGGCGACTCTGCTGGGGACCTCTTTCTCCTCCACCGAGAAAGCTGTGTCACAATCCGACGACATGAAGGTGGGCTCCTCCCATAAGACGCTGGTCGTACGTCTCAATCAACAGGCGTATGAGGAGTTCGTCTCTGAATGTAGTACGAGTCCTTCGAAGCGGCTGCCGAAGCCGAAGAAGACTCGTCGAGTCTGGGTGCGCAAGGTCGACGCCTCTGGCACCACCACCGAAGGGGATGCGCCGATCCAGCCTTTCCTTCCTGCTGACATCTTCAGCAACCAAGATGCGCCCACCGGTGTAGTGCATCTCTCGGGAAAACGTGCGACTGACCACATTCTCCAGCCATCTCCCTCTCAGGCGAAGAAAATGCGTCGACGGAGCAAGGGCGCAGCTAATGCCCCGTACATCACCTCCGATGCGCCACAGAAGGTCTCTGTCTTTGACAGACTCACTCGCTGTAGTGGCAAGAAGAATTTGGATTCTGAGTACTACGCGCCCCAGCAGCCTAGTACGAAGAAGTCCAAGGCAGCACGGGCCATACGCCCCAAACGTGCTATGCCAGCAGCAAACCAGAAGCATACGCTCACAATCATGCGCGCTGCTGATGGTAAGCTGTATAAGGTCGACTCAGGTGCTTCTGCACCAGAAACGAGCCGACCTTCAAAGTCCTTGTCTCACTTGGGCGCACCTGTTGCGTTTGCAACCAAGTCGAGCAAGGCAAACCCAGTGGTCTTGAACTCCCGTGCCCCCTCTGGTTGTGCGTCTGAGGTTCGTTCAAGTTACTTTAAATATTGTTCCCCCACTACTGATCAGAGCGCCTGTTTGGTGTTGGATCAGGGGGCACAGCATTCACTTGACCACCCCGACGCTTGGCCTTGCCATGCGTCTGAAGTGGGTGCGAAGGTAGCACTTTCCTCCAACGATCTGCGTAAAGTGATCACTCACAAACGCCGGTCAGAAGAGTCGACTGACAAGCACGATACGCCCCTCACAGGGCACACTTGTGCTATAGTCACCATCAACTGCTGTTGCAAGTCAGCAGTCCCACCAAGACAGTCAGTATTCCAGCGGCTGCAATCATCGACACCCCTCCGACGTCGCCTCGGAAAGAAGGTGTCAACAAAAGAAGAGCCAGAACTAAAGGTTGCTTCATGCAATGTAATCTCTAACTCTTCGTCAGTCCGAAAGATGACTGGCAATTCCTCGTCCAAGAGCCAGCCGAGGAAAACCAAGGCAACCGTCTCGTCCTCCGGAGTGTTCGAAGGCACTCGGGAGAGGAAGAAGATCTTGGACGAAGCTGGGGGTAGTCGAGCCCTTGTTGATCCTCCTTCCGAAAACGAAGGTATCCTCCAAATCACAGCTGGGGTGGATCTTCATCCTCGAGGTGAAGTCAGCCTCCCCGACGTAGCTGGGGGTCGTCTAGCCCCTGTGGATCTGCATCTCGAAGACGAAGAAGTCCTTCAAGACAGGACTGGGGGTAATCAGGCCCTTACGGATACTTCTACCGAAGTCGGGGGCATCCTCCAAAACTTAGCTGGGGGTAGTCTAGCCCCGACGGATCCGAGTCTCGAAGACGAAGAAGTCCTCCGGAACATAGATGGGGATAGCCATGACGAAGCTCCGGGAACAACAACTCCTCTACAGGAGAGTAGGGCTAAAAGCGAAGCCTCAATCGAGCCATCCGACTCCAGCCGTGTCAGGACAGTCTACATGACTGGGGGTGACACCGAGTCGGATGCACCACCAGCGGACCTCGTCCAGCGCATGGATACCCTGGAGGGAGGACTCAAAACCCTCTCTGTCTCCATGCAAACACTGACTCAAGCAGTGTTTGAGATACGGTCAGCTTTGGCCAGGACACCTTCTACCGGTCCCGACCCAGGGGCCAATGGAGAGTCAAGTGTACCCCCTCAACGGGTATCCTTGGATACGGATCGCCGCGAAGCCCCTCGGACGTCGGAGCCCTCAAATGCTCAACTCCAGGTGGTACCACCTTCCCCGACTCCCAGCTCCACGAAAGACGTGGTCGAGATGATCAGGGACTTGCGCGAGCGCTTTGAATACAAGAATAGACAAGAGGAGCGCCAAAAGATGGGCATCCCCCAACCTTATCCCCTCGAATGGGACAAAGTAGATTATCCTCCTAAATATAAACCACAAACATTGACGCCATACGACGGGAAGGACTCCCCGCGTCGCTATCTGACATACTTTCAGTCCCAAATGGGATATCTTTCGAAGGAGGACGCGCTACTCACCAGCATATTTGTCGGGGCACTGAAAGGAGTGGCATACAACTGGTACTGCAGCCTTCCGACAATTCCATATCTTCCTTCGACGACTTGACGTGCCTTTTCCTCGACCGTTTCTATGATGGCGGGAAGGACATGACAATGGCGTCCCTCATAGAGATACGCCAGAAGGAGAAGGAAACAGTTCGGGTATTCATCGAACGCTTCCGACAGGCCTGCTTCAGACTGCCCCCGGGCATGCCAGAATATGCACTCCTCTCCTCCTGCAGCATAAACATGCTGCCTGCAGTCAAACTCTGGCTTAACTCTACTCCTCCTCCCGACTAGAGTTCCTTGATCATTGAAGCAGAAGCAGCAGAAAAGAAGGCGTCTAATGCTCGCCTTCTGGGATTTAGTTTCTCTGCCTTTGAGGACAAGGGGAGACGGCCTGCAGCCAACAACCCCGGACGAGAGACGAAGGAGAAACAGGCATTGACTGTCAATGCCTCGAAAGGTGCATCAGCTGTCAACCCCTTGACCAAATTTTTATCCTTATTTTTTTTCTCATTTATTACATTTGTCTTATATAATGGTTATGATTATTACTTCATTTTAATTAAAACAAAGTACCAAAAGGGGGGGTTCAAATAAAACAATAATGAAATGACAAGGGCCCTTGTGCAAAACCACGAATTCAAACTATTTAAATGGTCGACCCAACTATTCTTTTGTTTTAAATCTTCAAAAGATAAGTTCGAAATCTGATTTAAAACCAATCCCCTATCTTTTCCTTCTCCGATTCATAGATGTATTTATAGGAGCAGATATCCTAAGCCTGGAGAACCCTAGAAATTCTATCTCCTTCCAGCCGCCTTCTTCTTCTTCTCTTTCCTCGACAGCAACAAATCAACTGAGTTCTTGAGGCCAACGGTATTCGACACATTGTCTGAAACAGACTTGCTATCAGTTTTGACTCCAGGAGTGCTGTATCGGACACCAGGAGTACGTCTGACACCTATTTGTACTTCAAGATTTACAGGCTACTTGGATCTCGATTCGAATTTGTTCCGTGCAAACAGCTCAGGACCTAAGGCAAGTATACCTTGCCTTTCTACACAGCTTTATTTACATGCACTGTCTTTATTATTATCCAGTTTTCTTATATTTTGCCATGTATCTTTTCATATCATGTTCATATACTTGTATCATTGTTATGTAGACCGTATTCACAGTTAGCCTTGTATCTTATTGGATGTATCCATTGAGCCTTGTTTGAGTCGTGTCGTGAGTCGTGAACCGAACTGCTTTTTCCTCCGTATCTTGAAACCTTGAAGCTAACCTGCGAGTCCACACTAGGGACGAGGGTTAGTATTTATTGGTCTACACCTGCGAGCCCACACTAGGGGCGAGGGTGATGCTAACCTGCGAGTCCACACTAGGGGCAAGGGTTAGTAGTTATTGGTTCACACCTGCGAGTCCACACTAGGGACGAGGGTGATGCTAACCTGCGAGTCCACACTAGGGACGAGGGTTAGTAGTATATGTTTCACACCTGCGAGTCCACACTAGGGACGAGGGTGATGCTAACCTGCGAGTCCACACTAGGGACGAGGGTTAGTAGTATATGTTTCACACCTGCGAGTCCACACTAGGGGCGAGGGTGATGATAGCCTGCGAGTCCACACTAGGGACGAGGGTTAGTAGTTCAAACCTGCGAGTCCACACTAGGGACGAGGGTTTGAGTATTCGATCTGGTCATCCGTTGACATCTTGACATGAGTTCTCTAGTCCTTGTTCAGCAGTTCATCTATGTGTAGACAATGTATAGATTCGTGCTTTATTCATTGCTCAGTTTTGCTTGTATTTTTCTCCATGCATAATAAACTGTTAGAAAGGCTCGTCTTTATGTATCTTGCTAGTCCTCTGAGGACCTGATGATCTCTTCAGGTTAGCCGAGTTGAGTCAGGAGCAGACGAGAGGGTTTGAGCCAGCATCAGATCGTAGTGCTTGCAGTTGAGGTGGTCTAGATTAGCAGTTTTTATCCAGTTAGTTACATTTATGTATTTCTCTATTTTTTGTCTAATGGTAGTGGATTTGTGTCCACCGGACGTGACATTGAATCTTGGATATATTCAATTATATTATTCAATTTTCTTTGGTATTTCATTTATCTTGATTGATTCGATTATTCTGTGGATGAGATATAGTTTACCATGAGAATCTAGTTTGCCTTGACTTGTGTATAGACAGCGTACTACCGTCGACACTACGGCGTAGGCTGGGCTTGGACACGCTTCGTATCCGAAAAGCGGGTGCGGGTCGTGACAAGTTTTTTTGGTGGCCCATGTAGGTCAACGTTAATCACTTCGGTTACGTCACTGTACCGTCGTGAGCCTGCGAATAGGATTAGACACTTAGGATCTCATCCACATGTCTTGACTCATTATTGGCCTCTAATCCTTGATTTCATTGAATCCTTGAATTGCATCATGCTTGAAATTCTCTTCATCGGCTTCCCTTAGACTCTCAAGACAAGAACAACGCTGTACTGAACACTCCACCAGCCGCAGAAGGAGGGCGAGCCTTTGCCGTGATCACGGAAGATGCGGCGACACCATGTGGGGCAAATAACGAAAATTTTCAGTTGAATAGGATAGTAGCATTGTTTTAATTTTGACTTGCGAGTATTCGCAATAGCAAACTGTTAAACTACTCTTTCTAATAGATCATGGTTCATTAAATTTCGAGGACAAAATTTGTTTAAGGGGGGTAGAGTTGTCAACCCCTTGACCAAATTTTTATCCTTATTTTTTTTCTCATTTATTACATTTGTCTTATATAATGGTTATGATTATTACTTTGTTTTAATTAAAACAAAGTACCAAAAGGGGGGGTTCAAATAAAATAATAGTGAAATGACAAGGGCCCTTGTGCAAAACCACGAATTCAAACTATTTAAATGGTCGACCCAACTATTCCTCTGTTTTAAATCTTCAGAAGATAAGTTCGAAATCTAATTTAAAACCAAATCCCCTATCTTTTCCTTCTTCGATTCATAGATGTATTTATAGGAGCAGATATCCTAAGCCTGAAGAACCCTAAAAATTCTATCACCTTCCAGCCGCCTTCTTCTTCTTCTCTTTCCTCGACAGCAACAAATCAACTGAGTTCTTGAGGCCAAGGGTATTCGACACATTGTCTGAAACAGACTTGCTATCAGTTTTGACTCCAGGAGTGCTGTATCGGACACCAGGAGTACGTCTGACACTTATTTATACGTCAAGATTTACAGGCTACTTGGATCTCGATTCGGATTTGTTCCGTGCAAACAGCTCAGGACCTAAGGTAAGTATACCTTGCCTTTCTACACAGCTTTATTTACATGCATTGTCTTTATTATTATCCAGTTTTCTTATATTTTGCCATGTATCTTTTTATATCATGTTCATATACTTGTATTATTGTTATGTAGACCGTGTTCACAGTTAGCCTTGTATCTTATTGGACGTATCCATTGAGCCTTGTTTGAGTCGTGTCGTGAGTCGTGAACCGAACTGCTTTTTCTCCGTATCTTGAAACCTTGAAGCTAACCTGCGAGTCCACACTAGGGACGAGGGTTAGTAGTTATTGGTCCACACCTGCGAGCCCACACTAGGGGCGAGGGTGATGCTAACCTGCGAGTCCACACTAGGGGCAAGGGTTAGTAGTTAATGGTTCACACCTGCGAGTCCACACTAGGGACGAGGGTGATGCTAACCTGCGAGTCCATACTAGGGACGAGGGTTAGTAGTATATGTTTTACACCTGCGAATCCACACTAGGGACGAGGGTGATGCTAACCTGCGAGTCCACACTAGGGACGAGGGTTAGTAGTATATGTTTCACACCTGCGAGTCCACACTAGGGGCGAGGATGATGCTAGCCTGCGAGTCGACACTAGGGACGAGGGTTAGTAGTTCAAACCTGCGAGTCCACACTAGGGACGAGGGTTTGAGTATTCGATCTGGTCATACGTTGACATCTTGACATGAGTTCTCTAGTCCTTGTTCAGCAGTTCATTTATGTGTAGACAGTGTATAGATTCGTGCTTTATTCATTGCTCAGTTTTACTTGTATTTTTTTCCATGCATAATAAACTGTTAGAAAGGCTCGTTTTTATGTATCTTGCTAGTCCTCTGAGGAACTGATGATCTCTTCAGGTTAGCCGAGTTGAGTCAGGAGCAGACGAGAGGGTTTGAGCCAGCATCAGATCGTAGTGCTTGCAGTTGAGGTGGTCTAGATTAGAAGTTTTTATCCAGTTAGTTACATTCATGTATTTCTCTTATTTTTCGTCTAATGGTAGTGGATTTGTGTCCACCGGACGTGACATTGAATCTTGGATATATTCAGTTATATTATTCAGTTTTCTTTGGTATTTCATTGATCTTGATTGATTCGATTATTCTGTGGATGAGATATAGTTTACCATGAGAATCTAGTTTGCCTTGACTTGTGTATAGACAGCATACTACCGCCAATACTGTGGCGTAGGCTGGGCTTGGACACGCTTCATATCCAAAAAACGGGTACGGGTCGTGACATCAGCGCCTACTCAGAAGCCTCCACTTGTACCAAGGCCAAAGGAGGTGTATTCTTTCAACGATGAAGACACCCTGCAACTCTTCGAGATACTGAAGCAGGGTGACAAGATCAATTTGCGGACCCGAAGCGTCCCGACGAGGTTGGGAAAGTGGACAATCCGAGGTACTGTCACTACCATCGGTTTGTCGGACACCCAACCAAAGACTGCTATGTCCTCAAAAACTACATCCAGCGCATGATCAATACGGATGTTATCTCCGTCGACTACGAGGAGAAGACGGTTTCGGCCAACGTGGTATCACTCCAGTTCGGTACCTTACCGCTAACTACAACACAAGATGGCGTCGTCCCCATTCCTAAGGCGACAATGGAAGTGGTTAACTTACCACCTACTCGTGACAACGTGAGTGGACTCACCCCGCTCACCACATCTCGGGGAGAGATCTTATGGGTTCACCCTGATCTCGTCTCCAAGGTTACTCAACCGGAGGCACGCTCTGCCTCCAAAACCAGAGGCAGGAAGATCAAGTCTTGCCGTATGGTCTCTTCCTTCGTGGAAGAGGCACTTCCTGTACAGACGCATTCACAACAGAACGCCCAACCCGACGAAGCTGCCGTCGAGGTGGTGCCTCCTTGCACCGTTCCTGCTGCCCAGAAAGAGGGCCCATCTAAGCCCCCAGCAGCCAATAAGCAGAAGCATGTAGAGGTTCGTTTCGACAGGCCTCTGCGAAAGGAGAATGCTTTGGGGCTAGCCAAGCCCCACAACTTTGACATACTGGCACAACTTGCCAGTACTCCTGCCCGCCTATCTCTGTTTGAGCTCCTTCGTCTTTCTAAGGACACTCGTGAAGCTCTCTGTGAAGCCCTGAAGGATGCTGAGTCCTTCATCAGTCAGGTCAAGCAGCCTGAGGATACTCCGACTACATGTGCGCACTGTCATTGTGCGGATGAAGTTATCCCCAACATAACCTTCACCCAACAAGACATGCTGCTCAAGCACAACCGACACAACAGGCCGCTGTATTATACAGGGTATATCGATTCTGTCAAGGTAAAGCAGATTCAGATCGATCCAGGGTCTTCCCT
Organism: Iris pallida; assembly: GCA_029216955.1. Taxonomy (NCBI): domain Eukaryota; kingdom Viridiplantae; phylum Streptophyta; class Magnoliopsida; order Asparagales; family Iridaceae; genus Iris; species Iris pallida. Next base: position 7,011,116 of record JANAVB010006596.1, on the reverse strand, counting down.
CAACATCATTCCGAAGACGCTGCTCTCAACACTGGAGATCCCAATGTACCGACTGGCACCTTCCAACACAACAATCAGTAGCTTCAACGCTAGCAAAAGTGAGCCGCTGGGCAAATACGGCTAAAGTTCCATATCGGTAACCTCAGAACCGAGGTGACTTGCTATGTCGTGGATGCCGACGTCAACTACAACCTCCTGTTGGGTCGTCCATGGCTGCATGAATACATGGTGGTGCCATCCACACTCCACCAATGTATGAAGTACGTGTCCACCAACGACGTCATCCGAACGGAGTTCGCGGACATTGACCCTTTCAAAGGGGTTGAAGCCTACTTCACTAATTCCACCTTGTACAAGTCACCTGACGAGGAGGATGCCAATGATGCTGACGATGAAGTAGAAACGGCAGCAGAACCGGACATGGAGCCTGAGATGACTCCCGACGCTCCTTTGAAGATCCGACTCAAAGGCAAACCGCCTCAGAAGTTGCCTCCCATGAACATCAAACTACCCGGGAAAGCACCAACTGCTCCAAGTAGCACATCTACGAAAGCTCCCTTGAAGATACGGCTCAAGGGAAAGCCGCCTCAAACGTCGGTTCCCCTTGTGGCAAAACTACAGGGGAAGGCACCAATCACCGGAGGCACAGTGGAGGCACCTCTGAAGGTGCGTCTTAAGGGCAAGCCGCCGCAATCATCTATCTCATCCAAGCTGCCGGAGAAGGCCCACATAGCCCTCTCGGATCCCAAGATCAAAGCTGTGGTGGACTCTCCCGATCCCATCCCAGTACTCACAGATGAAGAGCTAGGGGAGTATATCTCTGCTGATGTAGATGCACCCTCTCTGGACAAAGTAATCTCGCGGGATAAAATCTCGTGTTTCATCAATAATAAAGTGTCTTTTAATTATTCTAGTCTTCCACATTGGAATGCCATGTATACATTAGATAACGCTCTACGGTCGTTACAAACACAAATAACGACCGTCCATCATGTAAATCGAGTAGTCCCGTCCCAAGGGGTCTGTTTTGTAGTCCCATCGCGGAGTCGAGACGAAGAATCTATCATCTTCGGCAAAGTTAAGCGTCATCAAGACCTCCTGCCACTCGAGCCAGAACCAAATACCGGCAGAATACAAGTCTATCGGTACACGGACAAGGCAAAGTACCTAATCCAAAAGATGGGTTACGACCTAAAAAGCAACAAAGGCCTGAACTACGGCAAGGGTCGACGTCTCCCTCTCCGGCTTTCAACACCTAAAGGAAAGCCGCAGGACTACTATCATCGAACTCGATGGAGGGTAGGCTACGTCACGTCGCCGACAACTCCAGAAAGTTCGGAGGCAGAAGAAGTAGAACATTCTCATTCGTCCGAAGCATCAACTTGGGATTCCGATACCAGTATCGGCTCAGTCTTCAAGAAGGTGCTATCAGTCAATATGGCGTCTGCACAATCGCAAGAAGATGAAGGCGAAGACCAAACGCCAGAATTCTTCGAATAAGAACCCTGGGCTCAATGCCTAGGTGAACAGTGGGAGTCTCATTTTGAATTACGCGAACCCCCTACCGAGGACGAAGTCGAGCAGATCGACCTTGGGGATGGATCTTCTTCCAAACCCATCTTCATCAGCAAAAGCCTAAAAGGAGAAGACCGGAAATCTTTAATCCAGCTGGCTAAAGAGTATATCGACGTCTTCGACTGGAGCTACGAAGATATGCCGGGACTTGATCCCCAGATCACGATGCATAGGCTTAACATCTTACCTGATGCCAAGCCTATCTGTCACGCCCCAGAACCAGAATACTGGAGAGCGAGGGCAGACATAGCCAGCTACGTATATTGAAATGGAAACCACCTCGATATACGGTCACGGCTGTCTAGATATATGAGGGTTTACTACAAGCCAACAGTCTCTTATGGTTATGAACAAGCCTAATGTCTTAATTACAAGCAAGTAAGTAAGGTCGCAAGATGTATGATCATTAAATATACAATAATAAGGCATCCCAAATATTATATATTCAGCTGATCATGAAGCTAGTCGTACAAATTGTGGGGACTAGCAAGAGTTAAGTCATACATGATCAATCCTAAGATTTGTTAATCATGTTTACAGCCCGTAGGCAGATAGTAAGTAAAGTGCATCGAGCTAACAGGTGCTCGTCGGCTAAACGTCTCAAAAGTATAACTTTACAATAGAGTGAGCGAAACAAAATAAAAAACCCACTCGTAGCCCGGGTTCCTTCTAGTCGCCACCATCGGGCTGGAGGTTCGGAAGATCCTCGGGAGCTGTTCCGAAATCTAGCCACACAAAACCAGTTGGGTCAAACCCCAGAAGAGCAAGTGCCACAAAGGAGGCCACGAAATAAGAACAAAAGCCAGCATATCAGAACATAAAAAAGAAAATGAAGAAGGTACAAGTAAATAAAGAGTGCAACAGGACAATAAACGACTAGTGACGTAGGACCATTCCGGGAGCCAGGTTACAACCCTTAAACCAGACAAGGACCGGGGTTGTAACCCTTCGCCTGAATAGCACTCTGTCTCTACTCATTTATTGTTTAATAATAAGTAAAACAGTCAAGTTCAAGAGTAGTCAGGTACTGGTACTAGACAAGACTTAGACAAGGCTGGACTCCATCCATTCACAAGCGGCCAAGCAATTACTACGGCTTACTACTTAACTAACTAGGGTTATCACAAGCCTTAATTACTAACAAGATGCAAATGAGAATTTTCCAGTCCCAAGCCCTGCAGACCATCCAGTTATCCTTCCGCGGGTTGAGAGTATGGTTGGGTACATCGCCCCGGAGATGATATACCCTTAGGTGACTTAGAGGGTACAATACATGACAGTGTGCTGGAAATATGCTCTACTCGTCGGCAAGCTACAAGTCCAATTAAGAGCGCCTAGATAACGAGATTGCCTGTGACTGGAAATTCTCCATGAACTATAGTTAGATCTAGTCATTAGCCTAATCCATGTTCAGTGCGAATCCCTGACCGTGGGAAACCAGAGAGTCACGTCCTAGACATGATGTAAGACAAGACAAGTGGATTGCACAAGCAAGCAAGCAGGAACACCCACGATGTCAAGTTGATTATACGAGTCAAGTTAGCCGTCGCAACAGCATCAAGATAATTCATGTCAGGGTACTTGTCAGGAGTGCACCACGACGGACCACTATCATGTCAGGTTGGTCATGTCAGGAGTGTACCACTACGGGTCACTGTCGTGTTATGCTAGTTCTTTGTCATACCATGCCATGTACAATAGTCATTCCAAACATATTAAGTAAAATGGGCGTAAAATATCTAATAAAATATCAATATACAGGGCTATAGAAGAGCCAAGCTTAAAGAAATAAGACCAAAACTCCAAGAGCCAATGGGTTAAGCAAGGGGTCAGGGGAGCAGCGTACGCGCAAGAGCACGCACGCAGGAGAGCTGCATACGTACAAAAGCACGCACGCAGGAGAGCTGCGTACGCACAAAAGGCACGCATGCAAGAGAGCTGCGTACGCATAAAAGGCACGCACGCAGGAGAGCTGCGTACGTACAAAAGTACGCACGTAGAAGAGCTGCGTACGCACAAAAGCACGCACGTAGGAGAGCTGTGTACGCACAAAAGCACGCATGCAGGAGAGCTGCGTACGCACAAAAGCACGCACGCAGGAGAGCTGCGTACGCGCAAAAGCACGCACGCAGGGGAGCTGCGTACGCACAAAAGCACGCACGCAGGAGAGCTGCGTACGCGTAAAAGCACGCACGCAGGGGAGCTACGTATGCACAAAAGCACGCACGCAGGAGAGCTGCGTACGCGCAAAAGCACGCACGCAGGGTCTTCTTCTCCATGGCTGAGAAGAGGCTCCAATGGTTCCCAAAACTTCAAAACATCACAACTTGGCCATCCGAACTTCAAATTCGGATTTCCAAAGTTCTAACTAGGGTGAAATGGAATTCTCTTCCACATGGAAACATCAAAACCCATAAAAATCCAACTTAAATAGATCAAAATCATGTAAATCCGAAAATAGGGAAAAACTTAGATCTAGAACAATGGAGACTCCAAATCACAAAATGCCAAGTTCTAATGTTGATCACCATATCTTAATCTAGCAAATGGACAAATAAAATAGGGTCCTCATGTGGTGGCAAGGTGCACTTGCCTATGGATTGGTGTTGTGTAGAGGAAGGAGAAGAAGAAGATTAATGGAGGTTTATGAGGAGAGAGAGAAAGTTGGTGGAGTTTTAAAGAGGGTGGGATGTGGTGTGTGAGGGTGGAGCATAGGCTAAGGTGTTCCAATACACATTAAACCAAACCAAACCAACCCAAACCAATTAAAACCGAGCCATGTCAAAACCCAAAATACGAGAAATATCGAAATTCCACAAGTTGAGAAAAATAAAAATACATGCCAAAATCCAGATACGAGTATAAATACGGAATACGGAAAATGAGGGTGACACTATCAAACAACAACAGCGACGCTTTCGTCCTGACATCATGAACGCCATCGATCAGGAGGTGGACAAACTCTTGACCAGCGACTTCATCCGTGAAAAACAACACCCGGATTGGGTAGCCAACGTTGTCCCAGTCACCAAGAAGAATGGAAAGATACGAGTCTGTATCGACTTCAGGGATCTCAACTCCGTTTGTCCTAAGGACGAGTTCCCACTTCCAATCACCGACGTAATGATCGACAACACATGTGGCTTCGAACGTATGTCTTTTATGGACGGGTATTCGGGCTACAACCAGATCAAGATGTTCCCCGATGATGCAAAACACACGTCATTCAGGACTCCAAAGGGTGTTTTCTGCTACACAGTAATGCCCTTCGGCTTGAAGAACGCTGGTGCCACATACCAACGAGCTATGAGCAATATTTTCCGTCAGCATCTTCGCAAGACAGTCGAATGCTATGTTGATGACATCCCATTCAAGAGCCGTCTCAAAGGTGATCACCTACAAGACCTGAAGACAGTCTTCGATCTCATGCGAGCGCATCAACTCAAGATGAACCCCGCTAAATCCTTCCTAGGGGTTTCTAGCGAGCGAAAAGTTCTTGGGCTTTATTATCACGGCGAAAGGCATTCATGTCGATCCCGAGAAGACCAAAGCCATCCTTGACATGGACCCCCCGAAGAACCTCCGAGAACTTCGAGGCCTGCAGGGGCGTCTAGCATACATCCGGAGGTTTATAGCAAACCTTTCCGAAAAATGTCAACCCTTCACTCAGCTCATGAAGAAGGGAGTCTCTTACATCTGGACAGAGGAATGCCAAAAAGCTTTCGATGACATCAAGGCTTACTTGACGAGCCCGCCAGTCCTAGTGGCACCCATCGTCGGTAAACCATTTCTCCTCTACGTCCGTGCCATGGATCATTCCCTCGGCGCTCTGCTGGCTCAGAACAGCTATACAGGCTATGAGCAAGCTATCTACTACCTCAGTAGAACACTGATCGGGGCCGAACACCGGTACAACCCCGTTGAAAAGGAGTGCTTGGCGTTGGTATTTGCCATCCAGAAGACTCGCCATTATGTCTCGGGCCAGACAATTCATGTCATCTCCCGAGTCAATCCACTCAGAGTTCTCATGACGAAGCCAGGGTCATTATGTAAAACCCCTAAATTTCTACTATATATTTTTGGTACTATTTTAATTTTGTACGCCGCGTAGTCGTATTGTACATTGCGCGCAAATTACGTTTATTCGTGAATGCTCGACGAGTACGAATATGTGTCGAGCCACATATTTTAGAAAAATATATTTATTATAAATTTTATTTTAACAGGAAAGTACATCTCCGAATAAATGGGATAAATAATTTCTTTTGTATAAAAGAGTTATTTTGGTCGTCACTTAAAAAATAGTAATAATTTGAAAATTTTGGTTTATATGACATGTTTTCAAATGTTTTGCGAAATGTGAAATTTGTTTATTAATAAATTTTGTTATTTATAAATGCTAGTTTATGATTTAATATTTAAGTATTTATCGTGATTTTCGAAATTAATTATTACCATATTTATTTAATTATGAAAATAATATTTAGGATTTTGTTAATGATAATATTTGATTAAATATGGTAATTTAAATTGGAAAAGATTTTATTGACTTTATATAAATATAGTTTAAATTAAGGATAGAATTTATCTAGATTTGATTTGATTTGGATTGAGTTATTTTAAATCAGTTTAAATTAATAGGTGATTTACCTAATTGGGATTTAAATCCTCCCAATCTTTATCCAACTGGGAATTTCCACCTCCTATAAAAGGAGAGGTACTCCTCCAGAAAATTTTCCATCCACAACCACATTGTGCATCGTGTCTGTGACCATCCAGTCTCTTATTCCATATTTTTACAAATACAATATTCCTTCTCCGTGTCGACAACCCCGACATGATATATTGCAAATCCCTAAACCTAACCGACTTCACCCCGATCCTCGACTTCCCATCTCCGACTAAGCCCCTCCTTTGCCGACACACTTCGCCACCACCATCCCTGCCTCCCCGATATCCCAACTCATCCTGACAGCACCACCAGAACCTCCTGGCCGTCCCCGACACCATCGGCCAACTCCGGCAGCCCCCTTGCAACAATAACCACCACTGTCATCGTCGAACCACCAATCCCCTGGCCTCGGCCATGCCCGACTTCCTCCCAACATCACAGCCGCTCTCCACCTAACAAAAAACTACCTCCTCTCCGATCGTTCCCCCAAGCATCGCCCATCCCCCGACCAACGCTACCACCATCACCACCAGCAACATCACCAAAACCACCAGCTCCGACCTTCCCAAATACCACAAACCACCACAAAAGGAAAGGAAAAAAGAAAACCCAAACCTGAGCCGATCTGCCGCTCCAGCGTGCCACCACTGACAGGGCGCCGCCGCCGAGGCTCAGATCCGCGCCCGACTCCGCCGCTTCTGTCGCCCAGAGCAGCGCCGCGGCACAGTCCCTAGCCGTGCCCCTCCGACTTCCACTCCAGCCGAGCGCCACCTCCCAGCTCCCCTAGAACCCGCGAGCGCCGCCTTCCGCAGTCGGATCCGCCGCCTCCTTCCAGTCCGCCGAAACCCCCTCGCCACGTTGTCGCGGTCTCCTCCACCGCCGGCGTCTGCCCTCCGCCCTCCGACCCACTGCTGCGCCTCCGATCCAGAGCGTCCGCGCCGCCTCACCGTCCCCGGAGCTGTGCCGAACCCTCGCGCCTCCGCCAGAGTCCCCAGCGCAGCCACCCGCCGTAGTCCGCCGTCAGCCGGCGTCCATTCGCCCCTCCGTGAGTCTTCTCTCGACCTCTTCCTTTCTTTCCCAAACTCTCTCTCTTAAACTGAGAAAGAGAAACACAGTATAGATATTTAAGTTTATAGTATTATTATTATCTTTATTATTATTATTATTATTATTATTATTATTATTATTATTATTATTATTATTATTATTATTATTATATCTAATTAATATTGGTATTGTGTAACTGAATATATGTAATTAATATTTTGGTTAATAATAAGGTTATTATTATTATTATTGTCATTATTATTATTATTAGTACTATTCATATTTTATTAATTGTTATATATAAATACTATTGGTAAAAAAAATTTGGTTTGAGAAATACATAAATTTCAAAGTTAGTTTCAACTCTAAAATATTCTTCTAGCTTATGTGCGGTATCTAAAAATAATATATTTTTGACAAAAGATATTGTTTTTGCCTAAATAATTTATTTATTTATCTAAAAACATATTTTAGTATTCTACCTAAAATCTTATTTTCCAATTTAGAGTATTTTGCTTAAAAACAATTTTTGATTTTAGTATTTTCCTAAAAATATACTGTGATTAATAAAAATCTAGTATACTACACGACCAACTCTCTTTCATTATCATCACCAATCGTGACTAAATCGTTCCTTTCTATCTTCTTGTGAATTTCGGACCGTTACGCGTCGACTTCGGCTATTAGACAAAATTGAACTTGTCGGATCATTGCACAACACCAGGCGACACACCAGGCAAGACACCTTGCCTTTACTATTTAATTTCTTGCTCAATATCATGAATTTTTATTCTTTATTATATATATATATGCAAATTATTAGATTTTATGCAATTGGCTTAGAGTTAAGGGACCACTGTATGTTTAGTGCATCTCATAAACTGTCACGATGTGCCACGAATTGTGTGTGAGTTGTGAGTCGCATATAGAAGCGAACTTGCGTACTGACTGATCATTGGTGCGTACAGGCCGTGCGTTAGGATATAACTGCTAATAGATTTGTGTAGAAGACTTGGCAGTTATTAAGGATTAAACAGTGTCGTGGAGACGACGCATGGATAGTATCATTGGAGGGAGGGGACAGTTATTAGCGTAGGGACTACATTTTATTTTTACACACATTTTGGGCCGAGGGTGACTCTTATGAGCACTACCTTCTGTCCAAGGCCGATAGTGACTCGAATGAGCGCTACTTACTGCCACTCTTTATTTACTCTGCTGAGCCTATAGCCCCTGCATAGAACATTGTCCTCAAAGTGCATATCACCTAGAATGGGTAGGAACCTTTACTCATGCATACTTTTTTGTTGAGCTTTATTATTCAGTTTATCGGCATGATATTATGTGTCTTGTTACGTCCCTCTGAGGACCTAGTTTTTCCCCAGGTGTGTGTTCATATTTTCTGCAGGTGTTCTAGCCAAGGCCGTGGTCTTCTCCATTCCTTCGAAGATAATTGCGCTTGGTTCATTTTATCATTTTGTCGATCGCTTTCTTGTACATTTATATCATTGAGATAGTTGGTAGTGGACTTTGTCTCCGCCCAACGATTGTACCATAACTATTCAAGTTGATCCTATCTTTATTTTATTAAATATTTGTGGATGAGATATAGCATGTCTTGGTTCTCTACATTTTACAGCTTATGTATATATACGAGTCGTATATTTACTCATATGTATACAGCTGGCATGATACGTATCTAGTCCCAAGTATTTTGGGACTGGGGCGTTACATGTTTTTGTGGTGGCCCATGCAGGTCTTGTATGTCACTTCGGCTACGTAATTGTACCGATGTGGGCCTGCAATATAGGATTAGAGTCTAGAATCTCATCCACCTACTTGACATCCTTTCTTGACTCTAAATTTTGAGCTCTCGTTCGACCTCCTTGATTTGCATCCTGCTTGAATTCCTCCTACCGTAAATTTTATCTTTCGTGCTTAGTGACAGTTAGAAAGATGACTACACTACTATATACTTATTGGTCAACCATATGGCTAGAAGGGTTACATTGGCAATTGGAATACATTTAAGACTCTAATAGAATTAAAAAGGCTTTTTTTTAAAAAAAAGTGTGATTTACTTATTAGTAATTTGTAAAATAGGATATCTAAGAAAGTTGTAATCTTGAGATTTCTAAGTAGGGATCATAAGAGAATTGATAGGATTTTATTTTTATGCTGAATAGTTGGAATCTATACACAATTGATTTAAGAAATTGTTTTGATTTTCGAATTTTGATATTTATGATCTATTGGATTATAGATATACGTCTTTGAGCAAATATAAAACTGATTTCAATTTCAAGTTGTGATATTTATGATTTATTGAGTTATAGTTATACGCTTTTGAACAGTTATAAATTTGGTTTGAAAATAATCTTGGATTTTAAATGTAGCAGTAGAAATTATTCTCGTACAACTTACGATTAGTATGTTTCTTAAATTTCAAATTTTAAGTGGAAGCAGCAATTTTTTTTATTTTTTTTATTTTGGGTTTAAAATATTTTGGAAGATATAAAAAAAATTTTAAGGAAGATTTTCAAATTTTAAATTGTGGCATGTGATTTATGATTTACAAATCTATTTAGATTTTGAGTAAAAAGGTTTTGATTGAAATTATCAATAAATTGGCAAAAAAAAATTCATGTTGTCGGATTAGGGTTGATAAGTGCATTAAGATATTGAACTTCAATTTTGAGATTGTTTTTCTTGCTAAGAGTCTTTCTGTAGTTATTTGAAAAATTTTGGGTTTTAAAATTTTGATTGATTATAAGATTTTTTTATGGATTCGTGAATTATGAACTCTTGATTTCAATAGTTGGATTTGAAGGTTAAGTTTTGGAAAAAGTTAGTAGTAACATGGTAAAAGTTTACTTTGAGATTATTAAAGGAAATGAAGTTGTTAGCCATAATTTAATTGGGCAGCTTAGAGTAAATACAATTTTGGTGGTTTATTGTTTTAAAAAAAAATTTATTAAGAGACTTTTTGAGAAAACTCCAGTTAAATTTTTCTTACCACTAAGATAACCCTAATGAGTTAGGAGTATTCTATACTAATTGCCATATCCCTTACGACCATGATAGTAGTGCACATACAAGTGTTGTTAGTCATCTCCAAGATCATATGGTTATATTCCAATCTTGACTTCCTCGACATTCTCTCAAATCTAGATTTTGTCGTGACTTTCTAACCATTCGGAACTTGAGAAATAATTGGATTGTTCCTTGATCATACCCCATCAAGTGGCTGTCATATCTCTAGAAATGGTATTCCTAACTTATTTTGCCTTGATCTACTAGAATAAGAATTATCATTATTTCAGGCGTTAACTTGGTCATTTACTTTGTGCGTTAATCATTATTTCATGAATTTTCACTTTCTATTTTAATTCTTTTGTGTCCTTTACCGTGACTTGGATATTTGGAGCACAACACTAGATGTTTTCTTTCCACAAATTTTATAAGCAAGACCTACACGAGCCCACCTTCATGTAGGTATATCATGTGCCACTAAAACACGTCTCCTTGTACTCTAATTTCATATTGCGACTTTCGGGTCAAAAAGACTGGACTCTAATCCCTACCGTGAAACCAATATACTTTTTAACTATAGATGAGACTCGACCTCGACTCAATTCTTTCCACCCGATGTGTAATGCTTGACTTGCGCTTTACCTTGATTGCTTGACCCATTGACCCCTTTACACTACTAGTTTAACTCTTGTAAGTTGGGTAGAATACCTCCCGACCTAACCAACCTTTTGTGGACCACATTGATAGGTTCACTTGGACTATAAAATTCAGTAGACCCTAACTTATCTAGTCAAACCAAGCCGATTGCATAGGCCCAAATTTCGGACGGAACTTAGATTTTGTAAGATCTTGGACTAATTGATCTCTTTCATCATTACCCTTTACTTATTATTTTATCTACCTATGATGCTAAAATAGCTTAGTTTTGCAAGCTTATTCTTTATCAAAGCTTGATCATGACAGATGTTTAATGTGGGCGCCCACTAATACATTGTCTAAATCAGAACCGACGTATTATGGTCTGATCAACCATAGTGCACTTGGTTCGCTTTTTGTATAATGTTCAACGTGGATGGAGACGTAGTTAACTTGGCCCTAGTGTCTCCCCCGCGACTGCCTTGGCAATTCTTTTTGAACTTATTTGGACGTCTTTGAACCACGTATTCGTATTCGATAATATCATCTTTGAACTCCTTGTTGCTTTCGCCTTCATCATTTTAGAAGGACAAAGGCGTGTGCTAGAACTTCATCTAGCTTTCCTATCAATTATGACCATCACCACTCAAATGTTGCTATGTCTTCATCCTAAACTCCTCGTCCGCCTTCTCGGCCCTATATTTTCTACCATGACCCTCATTCACTATCCACGACCATACCCGTATTATTTTCTATGATCTAGATCGCAACTTCTTACGACACGATTTTGTTGAGCCTTATAATTGATTGTTCCCCACCGATACCCCCTTGTGTCTTTTCACCCCCTGCTAATTCTTAATTTCGATGACGAAATTCTTATAAGTTGGGTAGGATGTAAAACTTCTAAATTTCTACTATATATTTTTGGTACTATTTTAATTTTTGTACGCCGCGTAGTCGTATTGTACATTGCGCGCAAATTACGTTTATTCGTGAATGCTCGATGAGTACGAATATGTGTCGAGCCACATATTTTAGAAAAATATATTTATTATAAATTTTATTTTAACAGGAAAGTACATCTCCGAATAAATGGGATAAATAATTTCTTTTGTATAAAAGAGTTATTTTGATCGTTATTTAAAAAATAGTAATAATTTGAAAATTTTGGTTTATATGACATGTTTCCAAATGTTTTGCGAAATGTGAAAATTGTTTATTAATAAATTTTGTTATTTATAAAAGCTAGTTTATGATTTAATATTTAAGTATTTATCGTGATTTTTGAAATTAATTATTATCATATTTATTTAATTATGAAAATAATATTTAGGATTTTGTTAATGATAATATTTGATTAAATATGGTAATTTAAATTGGAAAAGATTTTATTGACTTTATATAAATATAGTTTAAATTAAGGATAGAATTTATCTAGATTTGATTTGATTTGGATTGAGTTATTTTAAATCAGTTTAAATTAATAGGTGATTTACCTAATTGGGATTTAAATCCTCCCAATCTTTATCCAACTGGGAATTCCCACCTCCTATAAAAGGAGAGGTACTCCTCCAGAAAATTTTCCATCCACAACCACATTGTGCATCGTGTCTGTGACCATCCAGTCTCTTATTCCATATTTTTACAAATACAATATTCCTTCTCCGTGTCGACAACCCCGACACGATACATTGCAAATCCCTAAACCTAACCGACTTTACCCCGACCCTCAACTTTCCATCTCCGACTAAGCCCCTCCTTTGCCGACACACTTCGCCACCACCATCCCTGCCTCCCTGACATCCCAACTTATCCCGACAGCACCACCAGAACCTCCTGGCCGTCCCCGACACCATCGGCCAACTCCGGCAGCCCCCTTGCAACAACACCCACCACTGTCATCGTCGAACCACCAATCCCCTGGCCTCGGCCATGCCCGACTTCCTCCCAACATCACAGCCGCTCTCCACCTAACAAAACATTGCCTCCTCTCTGATCGTTCCCCCAAGCATCGCCCATCTCCCGACCAACGCTACCACCATCACCACCAGCAACATCACTAAAACCACCAGCTCCGACCTTACTAAATACCACAAACCACCACAAAAGGAAAGAAAAGAGAAAACCCAAACCTGAGCCGATCCGCCGCTTCAGCGTGCCACCACTGACAGGGTGCCGCCGCCGAGGCTCAGATCCGCGCCCGACTCCGCCGCTTCTGCCGCCCGGAGCAGCGCCGCGGCACAGTCCCTAGCCCCGCCCCTCCGACTTCCACTCCAGCCGAGCGCCACCTCCCAGCTCCGCTAGAACCCGCGAGCGCCGCCTTCCGCAGTCGGATCCGCCGCCTCCTTCCAGTCCGTCGAAACCCCCTCGCCACGTCGTCGCGGTCTCCTCCACCGCCGGCGTCTGCCCTCCGCCCTCCGACCCACTGCTGCGCCTCCGATCCAGAGCGTCCGTGCCGCCTCACCGTCCCCGGAGCTGTGCCGAACCCTCGCGCCTCCGCCGGAGTCCCCAGCGCAGCCACCCGCCGGAGTCCGCCGTCAGCCGGCGCCCATTCGCCCCTCCGTGAGTCTTCTCTCAACCTCTTCCTTTCTTTCCCAAACTCTCTCTCTCTTAAACTGAAAAAGAAAAACACAGTGTAGATATTTAAGTTTATAGTATTATTATTATTATTATTATTATTATTATTATTATTATTATTATTATTATTATTATTATTATTATTATTATTATTATTATTATATCTAATTAATATTGGTACTGTGTAACTGAATATATGTAATTAATATTTTGGTTAATAATAAGGTTATTATTATTATTATTATTATTATTATTATTATTATTAGTACTATTCATATTTTATTAATTGTTATATATAAATACTATTGGTAAAAAAAAATAGGTTTGAGAAATACATAAATTTCAAAGTTAGTTTCAACTCTAAAATATTCTTCTAGCTTATGTGCGGTATCTAAAAATAATATATTTTTGACAAAAGATATTATTTTTGCCTAAATAATTTATTTATTTATCTAAAAACATATTTTAGTATTCTACCTAAAATCTTATTTTCCAATTTAGAGTATTTTGCTTAAAAACAATTTTTGATTTTAGTATTTTCCTAAAAACATACTGTGATTAATAAAAATCTAGTATACTACACTACCAACTCTCTTTCATTATCATCACCAATCGTGACTAAATCGTGCCTTTCTATCTTCTTGTGAATTTCGGACCGTTACGCGTCGACTTCGGCTATTGGACAAAACTGAACTTGTCGGATCATTGCACAACACCAGGCGACACACCAGGCAAGACACCTTGTATTTACTGTTTAATTTCTTGCTCAATATCATGCATTATTTTTCTTTATTATATATATATGCAAATTATTAGATTTTATGCAATTGGCTTAGAGTTAAGGAACCACCGTATGTTTAGTGCATCTCATAAACTGTCACGATGTGCCACGGATTATGTGTGAGTTGTGAGTCGCATATAGATGCGGACTTGCGTGCTGGCTGATCATTGGTGCGTACAGGTCGTACGTTAGGATATAACTGTTAATAGATTTGTGTAGAAGGCTTGGCAGTTATTAAGGATTAAACAGTGTCGTAGAGACGACGCATGGATAGTATCATTGGGGGGAGGGGACAGTTATTAGCGTATGGGCTACATTTTATTTTTACACACATTTTGGGCCGAGGGTGACTCTTATGAGCACTACCTTCTGTCCAAGGCCGATAGTGACTCGGATGAGCGCTACTTACTGCCACTCTTTATTTACTCTGCTGAGCCTACAGCCCCTGCGTAGAACGTTGTCCTCAAAGTGCATATCACCTAGAATGGGTAGGAACCTTTACTCATGCATACTTTTCTGTTGAGCTTTATTATTCAGTTTATCGGCATGATATTATGTGTCTTGTTACGTCCCTCTGAGGACCTGGTTTTTCCCCAGGTGTGTGTTCATGTTTTCTGCAGGTGTTCTAGCCAAGGCCGTGGTCTTCTCCATTCTTTCGAAGATAATTGCGCTTGGTTCGTTTTATTATTTTGTCGATCGCTTTCTTGTACATTTATATCATTGAGATAGTTGGTAGTGGACTTTGTCTCCGCCCAACGATTGTACCATAAATATTCAAGTTGATCATATCTTTATTTTATTAAATATTTATGGATGAGATATAGCATGTCTTGGTTCTCTACATTTTACAGCTTATGTATATATACGAGTCGTATATTTACTCGTATGTATACAGCTGGCATGATACGTATCTAGTCCCAAGTATTTTAGGACTGGGACGTTACACATTGAACTCCCGACTAGCTACATGGGCGATCCTGCTAACGCCATACAACATGGTGTTCGTTCCACAAAAAGCCGTCAAGGGTCAGGTTCTGGCCGACTTTTTAGCTGCACACCCCATCCCAGAGTCCTCAAGACTCTATGAAGACATCCCGGATGAGGTCCAAGAATCAAACGTCACCGAAGAAAGCTCCGTCTGGCGGATGTTTTTCGATGGCGCTTCAAGAACAGGCCCCAAAGGCCAAATCATCGCAGGAATGGGGGTAGTCCTAGTCTCCCCCGATCAGCTGGTCATACAGCGTACCTACTCCCTTTCAAAGCCGTGCTCCAACAATGTTGCCGAGTACAATGCTCTCATCATGGGACTCCAGCTGGCACAACAACTGGGGGTGAATCATCTGGAAGCCTACGGCGACTCAAAACTCGTCGTAAACCAGATCAGAGGGCAATACAAAGTTCGCCATGAAGATCTGATCCCTTACCATGAAGTTGCGTTGAACATCATTTCAACCTTCACCAAGTTCTTCATCGAACATGTACCTCGTTTACAAAATCTGGAGGCTGACGCTCTGGCTGGCCTCGCAGCCTCATTAGCAGCACCCCTCGGGACTCAGCACTACGTCACGGTAGTTGGTCGAGACTTGGTCTGTCCTAAAAACAACCTGTGCTCACGAGTGGCCCATGCCATGTCAACAAGTACTGGTGTTAATGTCCGAGACTGGAGGTTCCCGTTCATCGACTTCGCTGTCTACGAAATTCTCCCAGAAGACCCGAAAGAAGCCGTCTCAGTCAAGAGGCGCTCCCTTCGATTCTACTACGATACAGCTACTAAAATGCTGTACCGACGCTCCTACGATGGACTTCTCCTACGATGTCTGTCCAACGAAGAAGCAGTCGAAGCCCTTCGAGAAGCTCACGATGGCACCTGCGGAGCCCATCAACCTGGCCCTAAGTTACAGGATCGACTGCGACGCATGGGCTACTACTGGCCAAGCATGGCCGCTGACGCTGTCGACTATGCTAAAAAGTGCCATGCGTGCTAGCTTCACGCAGACTTCATCCATACACCATCAGAACCACTACATCCTACAGTCGCCTCTTGGCCCTTTGAAGCTTGGGGCATGGACATTGTAGGACCGATCACCCCTCCTTCATCGAGAGGACACCACTTCATCCTAGCCATCACCGACTACTTCTCCAAATGGACAGAAGCAGTTCTACTGGCGGAAGTGAAGAGCTCTAGGGTGATCAGCTTCATCAAGCACCATGTCATCTACCGTTTCGGGGTACCCCGGAGGATTATCCACGATAACGGTCCTCAGTTCATCAGTCATGTTTTTAGCAGATTCTGTGACAAGAATCGCATCCAAAACGTGGCCTCAACCGCCTACAATCCGGCAGCAAACGGATTGGCCGAGGCGTTCAACAAGACTATCGTCAGGCTACTCAAAAAAGTCGTCTCATCCAATAAATGCGACTGGGACGAAAAACTCGGCGAATGCCTTTGGGCCTACCGCACAACGGTACGGACCCCGACAGGAAACACACCATTCTCTCTGGTCTACGGGAGTGAAGCGGTACTGCCTCTCGAGATCCAGATACCCTCACTCCGCGTGGCAATAACAAACAAACTCACAGAAGAGGACAATCAACGTCGTCGTCTGCGAGAACTGGAGGCACTCGATGAGAAGCGTCTCCTAGCTCAACAACGCATCGAACTCTACCAAGCCCGTATATCACAGGCTTTCAACAAGAAGGTCAAACAGAGGACTTTCCAAGTAGGCGACCTGGTTCTGGCAGTCAGGAGGCCGATGGTGTTGACTCACAAGACACCAAGAAAGTTCGGACCCAAGTGGGAGGGACCTTTCATCATAGAGACGGTATACTCAAATGGTGCCTACCGTCTCGCCAAATCCAATGGGGACTTGTTCATGATGCCCATCAACGGCAAGTTCCTAAAGAAGTACTACTCTTGACATCCTCAGACTTGTACTTCTATCTCCACCCAACAAGGGAGTCTCTGGACCCAATCATCAGGGCTCATGTACACCTTCCGCAAAATCTTACGCTTCTGGAACCCAGCTGTTCCGTAGCGTTCTATCTTCCAGTAGAGGGACAACCACGTCCACATTACCTCTGAGTTGTTCCCCCTACGCCCTACAAAATAGAATCTTACACTCCGTAAGACTACGCTACCCATCATGTTTACCACGTCCGTATTACCTCTGAGTAAACATCCCGTACAGACAACCCCTACGTTGCCGTACATTGATCGCAGAACTTCCACGTCCATATTACCTCTGAGTAGTTCCGCGTATTCCCCAGAGTCATTCCTACCACGTCCATAATACCTCTGAGTAGGAAGATTCTATCATCTGAATCCCATATTTGCCACGTCCACATCAGCTCTGAGCAAACATGTCGGTTCTCTCGAACTTATTATCTGTACCTAAAAACCAAGGTACGCAAAAGATAATAGGTCCACACAAATTATCAAGTTCATGACAATAAAAATGAACACACCACAAAAACTCTGTATTCTTTATTCAAAAAAATAAAGGATTATACCCCTAGCAAGAGTTGTAAATACACAAAAAAGAAGAGACTACGATCCCTAAACATCTCCGGGGTTGGCCGAAAGCTCTTCAATCCGATGCCTCAAGTCTGTCGCTCGAGTCTCCACAGTCGCCAGGACCCGGCGTTCAGCTTCTTGACGTATCGCTTCTATGGCCTCAGGAGAAGTGTCATCCTCACGCTTCTCGTCCAACTGTTGCCGCTGCTGAGCCAGGGTAAGAGCCCGGTGGGTGAAAGCTGCTTCCTCCTTCTTAAATGCTACATGTTCAGCCTGGGCACGCTCAGCATCTAATAGGAGTCGGGCCCGCTGGTCCTCAAGGCGGCGAATCTGGGCATCAACCTCCGCGATACTAGTGTCCAACGTAGTTCGTAACTCCACCTTCTCCTGCGTGGACTGAGACAACCGCTCCACTGCAGCTTCAGTCTCAGCCACTTCGCGTTCCCAGACCCCCACGGTGGCCTGATAAGAGGACTCAATCTCAGCAATCAACTTCTCCTTTTTCGCGTCTATCAGGGCGGAAAGATTATTCTGCTGGATACGCTGAAACTCGGAAAGCAGCTGATCCAGCTCAGTCATCGAGACCTCCAGAATCTCGGCCATATGATCTTGGCCCTGGTGGAGACGTATCAGACTGATGTATGGAAGCGCCATAGATTTTGCCATCGCGAAACTCCTATTGGTGTTCATCACTGTCGACACACCCTTCTGCAGCATCTTGTACACTGCCTCAACGATGAATTTTACATACTCATCCGTATCCGCCAGCACTTGTAGTGTTATGGCAGGAGTTGGAGGAGCTGTCCTGGATGGCGGACCGCCGATCTCAATCTGCGAGGTTCGAACGTCGACCTCATCGCACTAGGAACTTGAATTCCGCTACTAGCGCCAGATGCCAAAAGAGCAGAAGGAGTTGGGTGGGGCGTCGATATCGTCCCCAAGTCGAAGAAGCAACAGAGGGCTCTTGCATCAGCAAGCCCTTGCCCTTTCCCGTCTTAAAAGGACTATCAGCATCCGGAGCTGCTTCCTCCACCACCGAGGTGCGATCTGTAACTAGTACGGAGCCTTCCTCTGGCAAGCTAACTGGATCAGCTCCCGTTTCTTGGCGGGGCACGTCTTCTGGGGTCGGGCTCGGCAGACGAGTCTCCCCCTCATCATCGAATCCCTCCACGGGGACCAAATCTGCCGCCACCTCCCGGTCGGCAGCCACCTCAGCCTCCATCGCTGAGCCTGGGGTAGGGCTCGGCAATGCTACAGCCGACCTCCCCGTATCATGACAAGGAGGGGAATCAACCCTCTCCTCTGTTGCAGTCACGTCTGTCGCCCCCGCAACAGACTCACGCATCCCTGGAGGAACGTCATCCGAAGACGACGAACTCCACTCCACCTCTTCATCTGGAAGCCCCGTGTCCGCTGGGCCCTCAACATCCAAGGCTCCCACGACGGCTTGCACCTCTCTGGGAACTACTTCAACCTCAGCTTCCCTTCCTACGTAATTCGGAGATACTGGAGTCTCCACAACAACGACATCATCTGGGCTCTCATCCTCGGAAGACATTACGATCGGCGGAACGTGCTCTTCCGATGAGCCCACCACCTTCTTTGGTCTGCTGCCACTAGATTTTGGAGTACGGGGTCTCCTCTTTAGTGGCTCCTACAAAAAGAAAGCATAGGTCACCAGAAATGTTGAACCTAAACAGACTATATGGGACATCCTTACCTCCGCAGGTACTGAATCCAATGACACAGTCGGTGACGATGCCTTCTTCTGTCGCTTTGACGCAGAAGAGCCAGCCTCTGTATCTGCACGTCTTTTCGGTTGATCAACCGAGGGTTCTGCCTGACCTCCTGTGGATACGTCAGGGGCACCTCGATAACCCACCTCTGGCGGACGGTACGGTCGAGCCTTCGCCGATATGTTCCCGGTCACCGCTAACTGGGTGCCTACAACAAGACTGGTCTCCCTATCATATCCGGGAGGCATGGCAGCCATAACACAGTAAAACTTGGCAGCCGAGAAAAGAATCGACGGCCGCGGATTCTGGACAGGCAGCGTAAAGCGAGCTCTGGTACATCCGACATTGTAGTAATGCCAAGCTCGTGCACCATCCAGCAAGCTTCCAGTATACCCCAGGTTGATACTGGGATTATCCAACATCAGCTGAGCATAGCCAAATTGCCGTGCAAAATGGCTCGGTAAATACGGTTCCAGGTAACACTGGTTCCTATTCCGGTACACCAGATGGGACGGTCGGATACTTTACAACCAGCAGAATCCCCATAGAGGCAGAGTGATGGCATCTTCACCCGAATCCATTAAGTCTTCATTGGCCTCAAAACCCAAAAAGACAGGACCTACTTTGGTGATCTCCCACCCCTGAAGGCGGGATAAAACTTTTCTGCAAACAGGAACGCCAGTATGCAACCAGCTCCTCTGGTGGAAACGGCGGAGGAATGCATCTCCGGCCCTATGATCTTCTTCCGAGCCCGGACTCATTACATTGGGATGGTGTAAAATCAACCACCCCATCAAATAGTGAAATGGCAATTCGGCACGGGAGAAGTTGTCATTTCTACCTCGATCATGAACAACATTTCCCGCAAATTCTCGCAAACCTCGCAGCAGGTTACACACCATTGCGGGGAGTAGAGCCAGGCGCCGGCCGAAAACCAACTTCACAGCTGGCAGGATTAGGTTCCGGGTCACCCTCTCTACAGAGCCTGACCCGCCCGAAAAGACGTAATCCCGAAGCCAAACCATCAGATACGCAGCTAACACTGCTTTCGACGACATCCGATGAGTAAGATGCCAGAAACAGCTATAGGAGCGTTCATCCGACTGTCGATCCTCGTTCTCCCGGGGATTTTTCTCACCCAACCTACTCATTTCGGAAAGCACCTCGCTACGAGAAAGCGCTGGCGGAGTGGTAAACTGAGAGGGATCCTCATTGTCTTGCTTAAAGACGTAATCTCTCCAAGCAGTCACATGAGGCTGCGACCCGCTCTTATCCCTCTTCTGCATATAATAATGATGACTTGCCACTTCCTTGAAGATGGCCATCATCTCCTCGGCTTTGTCCCCCAGGACTTGGAACTCCTCGTTGGTCGAAAAGTATTCCTCATAAGGTTCTGATCCCCAAGGGAGCTTTGACACCTTGTACATTTCATGAAGTGCGAGTCCCAGCTCCCCCACTGGAGTGAAGAAAGTCCCGGTCTGGGTGTTAAACATCTCTAGAAGTACGAGGAACATATGCCTGTTAATGTCAACGCCTGCCTGAGTAGCACGGATTGCGGCAATCAGCCCAATCTCTCGGAGTTCAGCTTGAAACCGCGACAGGATCCAGAGTGTCAGTTTGTCCCATTTGGAAACATAATGACACCAACCCTCTACCCAAAATTCACCTTTCGGGTATGATCGCTCCATCAACAGCATACGATTTACAAAAGTCGAGGCACCAAAGGCAAATGTATTGATGGGAACATCACTGTAAATGCTTCCAGGACGTAGAGTCCGCCAGGTGAAAGATGGCCCAGACCGCACGGCGGCCAAAGTATCCCTTTGATCGGAGGTAGAGTCGACCTTGATGATACCTGCCACCGCTCCCCTGAGATGGGGTTAGCTCCCAAGACATCCTCCTCTTGGAAGCAAGACGACAGAAAGCCGTCAAAGGCCATTGACGTTCAAGTTTCTTAACAGTCATATGCACTCCTCTTGCTGTAAAGAACCAATCTTCCTTGACCTTCAACACCTTTGCTTCAATAGAAGTAAGGCGGTCCCCAAACAGAAACTCGGGCTTCAGAAAGGTCACTTTATCAGAAGTGGTAGATTTCAAAATGCCATGCTCCATCATCCGTTTGAGAAACCCATGCAATTGTTCCCGGATTTGAGTCATTCTTTCGGGAGGCTGATCCAGCATAATAGCAGCTTAAGCAGGGTTTATCACCTTCTCATCGTAATCTACTCCCATTTGGCAGAGGGCAGCATCCAAAAGCACTTCATTCAAGAGTGGCACAGTCATCGACACTGATATTCAACAAAGAAGGCAAAGATTCAGGGATGTTAGAAACAACAGAAGAATCTGAGTCTCATTCTCATCAAAAGCGCATCAGGCTCAGGCACATCATCAGGGCTTAAACCCATATACGTCAGCAGTGGAGCTTCGGCACATCATCAAGGCTTAA
The DNA here is from genome assembly GCA_029216955.1 of Iris pallida. Classification (NCBI taxonomy): domain Eukaryota; kingdom Viridiplantae; phylum Streptophyta; class Magnoliopsida; order Asparagales; family Iridaceae; genus Iris; species Iris pallida. Next base: position 6,989,099 of record JANAVB010006596.1, on the reverse strand, counting down.
ACCTATGCGCGTCAGCAGTGGAGCGTCGGCGCATCTTCAGGGCTTAAACCCATACGCGTCAGCAGTGGAGCGTCGGCACATCTTTAGGGCTTAAACCCATGCACGTCAGCAGTGGAGCTTCGGTGCATCTTCAGGGCTTAAACCCATGCACGTCGGCAAAAAAATCTCAGCACATCATCAGGACTCAAGGTCCATGCGCGTCGGCGTATGTATGGTACAGGAAGAGGATGATAACTCACCAACTACCGATGGCCGAACGTCGACAGGCGGACGGGGAACATCAGCCACGGCAGCCTCCACAGGCTCTTTTCCTTTGCCTCGTCCCTTGCCAGCACCGCCGCGAGGAGTCTTGGGAGCCATTCCTTGAAGGGAGAAAGTTAGGGTTTTTCGAAGAAGAACTCTAAAAGACAAAAGCAAAAGAGAGGAAGGACTCTCTCTCTCTCTTCACCTCACGCCTATTTATAGGCTCAGTCGCACCCGTGAACCGATGAAGTGTGACCTCAGCCGCCGCCTCGGGTTCTGCGAGGAGATAACTGCAAATAAATCCAAAAAGATCATCATTAATCTTCTTGGTTATCGAGGCGTTATCATTTGCATTAACTGAGAGGAGCATGCGCCCACTCACTGATGCGCGGAGTATCCATGCGCCCGAACAGTCATGCGCCCCAACCACCATGCTTCTTATTCAAAGTATTCTAAAACTTGACAAAAAAGTTTTGAAAACTTTGAAGGGGGTCTTGTAGAAGCATAGAATTTCACGACCAGAAATTCTATGCGCCAACGCTACATGCGCCAGGGAGCTCAGACAAAATACTTGACACAGCAAAACAAAAGCATAGACATTGAAAAAGGATTTTTATTTGCATATAAATGTCTATTACATGTCTAAAAAAGGCTGTACAAAGGAGAACTTCTATAAAAAGAAAAGACCCTAAGTCTACAGCCAGGCGCAGCAGTCATCATGCGCTCTTGAACAGGCACATCTCACCATACGCTCTCAGTCAGGCACATCCCACCATGTGCTCTCAGTCGGGCGCATCCTTTCAGCAGCTCAGTCATGTACATCCTCAGTTATGTACATCCCTTCAGCAGCTCAGTTATGTGCCACCCTTCCAGCCAGGCTCAGCCATCTAATGCTTCGACTAATGAAGCATTTATTGAGCAGAACGAGGGTGGCAATCAACCCTGTAGCTGGAGGAAGAGCTCCCCAAACCGAGGAAGAGAAGAGCACCGTAAATCAACCTGTGGCCAGGGGAGACTTCGAAAGAGCCTCTAAAGACCAAAGAAGACCGCAATCGAAATTGCGGCTAAAGGAGCAGCTTTCAACACAACCAGAATGGGCAACACCCACTCTGACAGAAGAAAGAGCCTCCAAAGCTGCAACACCGCAATTCCGATCTACGACTCTTCCAGCATAACGGAGATGAGGCTCGAGCATCCCGATCTTTGGATGCAACAGGCACCTTCCGCCTGCCTCAGAAGCCTTCGACTTCGACTTTTGGATGTAACAGTCACCTTCAAGTACATCAATGAGGACAATGCATCGCATCTTTACCCTCGGGAGCATCTCATCAACAGAATGTGCTCGAGCAAACAAATACACTTCGGGAGGACGTGAGAGAACGAGAAGCAAACCCTCTCCATACCACTATTTATAGGCCGGGCAAATCAAACCCATGCGCCAAGCAGATGGCTCTCCGAATCCCGTGCAATGAATTTGCATTAAATGGATGAACCTAACGCTTCGAATTCAGCCAAGTCAAAAACGGCTATTTAAATCACTCGAAGAACGTAACAGTCGCACCAATAAAGACGTGTCAAGCGAAGCGGATGCGCCGGTCAGACCGCACATCACATAGACGTGCCTCAGCACCAAGTGCTTCACAAGTATGCACCCCTATGTGGCTCCATGTGCCTAGTGGAACGCCGATCGATGCGCCCACTCAACCGACCTTCACCTGTCAAAAACATTAAATGCTGAAGTCTGACAGAGTTGGCAGCACGTCTCTCGAGGACTGAACAGTTGGCAGCTTTTTCAGAAGACGAAGAGTCGCCGACGTCAGCATCATCATTACTTCCCTCCGACGGTTACAAGCCACGTGGCCTCCCAACCATCTCGCATGCGCCTCCGCAGCCATGCGCCCAAAGTTCTACATGCGCCACAAAAGCCATGCATCTCAGACTTTTCTCTGATCCCTAAAGACAGAAGTAAAAGTCACTACTGGAGCCTCGTATGCGTCTCAAAAGCCATGCGCCCCGAATGGTTCGTGACTCCTAAAGGTTACGAGCCTAAGTCTCCTCATGCGCCCAATCCCAGGTGCATCCTACCAGATCATTCCCTGTCAAATCCGAGATCTCCGAGCCATGGGCCGACGACACGTGTCCTTTGACTCGATTCACCCAAGATCTCAGCAACAGAAAGATCCTCTCCCCTGCTACGTGCCAGCCCACAACAGTAGCATGAAGAATTCAACTCCTCAATCAGGGCGCATCGTCCATGCACCTCCATCAGCAATCACCACGTGGCGTTCCTGCGTCCAGGCGCATCCTACATATGCGCGCATGAGCAGCCAGCATGCAGACTATAAATAGAGGGATCATTTCCTTCTTCTACACACGAACAGAGATAGACAGACAAAGACATCGCACAACCACCGAGGCAGATACAGACACTCAACGTCTTCTTCCTCTCCGCAAGCTCCAGCACCCAGAGCAACTCAGACCTTCAGAGAACCGATAACCGTCGTCAGATCGTCAACGGAGTCAACGTATTACCACTCGCTCCATCGGCACAAGGGACCCAGATAAACAAAAGTGTACTTCTAGGACTACGTCTAAGTCCTACATTATAATACTGTTCTATTTGTATTGAAATTTCCATCAAAAGATTTAATGGCAAACACATGGCATATCTCGCCACATTTGTAGCAAGATCTTGTGACAGAATCGGTGGTTCGGTGCCCACGTCTATTGCATCTGCTGCAGTGTTGTCCGCCATGGCCCCGGTTATCAATTTGTTCGGATGTTTTGATACTCCCGATCCCTCGGCGTCGTTAGGACGCTTGTTGAAGTGGTTATGGACGACAGGCACGGCTCTATGCGACATACGGCCAAAGACACGCTCACTATCGAGAGCGGTATCGTAGGATTTGCGGTAGGATTCGTGGTAGGTTCAAAACCTTTGATTCATGACGCCCCTTCGCATTTCGTCATTTAAGCCTTATCGGAAGCGTTCACACTATGCTTCCTTGTTGGGCAGGAAGGCGCCGAAAAACTTTGCCAATTTCGAGAAGCTCGAGTCATAATCATCGACTGACATATTTTTTTGTCGCAACATCATGAACTCGTCTTCTTTTTAACGACGGACGGCACGAGGAACGTACTGTTCGAGAAAAGCTTCCTTGAACATTTTTTAGGAAATCGTGGTGTCCGTATCGACTTCGTAGATTTCTTGCTTCTTAGCTGCCCACCAATCGTAAGCCCTCAGTTGTAGCTGTAACGCTGCACATGTTATCCTTTGGGACCCTTAATGCTAAGCAGATTAAACAAGTCCTCAATCTCCGTGAGCCATCCCACTATCACATCGGGCTCTGCACGGCCATTAAATTTTAGTGGATTCATCTTGCGAAACTCCTTTGCCTTGAACATGGAAGAAGAATTTATCATTTGCGGTTGAGCTTCTTCCTTGTCTTCATCTTGAACATCTTGCCTCTCCTCGGGTACTACGACCGTTGCCTTGGTATTGCCTACCATCTTGCTTACGATCTGCGTTAGGTCGTCCATCTGCTTCTGCTGCACATCAAATTAGGCTTTGATTTGCATCTGAAGCTGTTGCTGCTGCAGTTCCATCAACTGTAGCATTTTCTCTATGGTCGTCTCGCTAGGGCCAGTACTCTTTGTGCTCGATGTACTATCCACGGTTTGGGTTGTTGTGCCGGGATTGTTCTTATTTCTCTTAGTCATTCCTACAAAACAGAGTAAACCCGTTAGTATTTTTAAAAAATATCTATGGGCTTACCTGTATGGAACTTTTATTTCACGCAGCATGTCGATAAGCATTCAATCGAGCCATCGCAATGAACATTCCAACAATGAAACATCTTTCAAAAATCTGAAGAAACATAATTGTGCTCTGATACCAATTTGTCACGCCCCGAGTCGACAAACTGTTCGTTCCTGGTGTTATTTTGCCGAATCGATCGTCCTCACTAAGGCATGATACCGTACGAGTCTGGAATTGCACTCGTACAAGGCAAAAATGTTACGTTGATTTTTATATTGAAACGCCAAGTTAAAACTTCATAAATCACATCAAATTGAGACGTAGTATAGGAAGATAGAAATATGCTTTTTCATTCATAGCTTCCAACGAAGTGCAAGTCGTAATTACATTGGATGCCGTTGCGGCTACATTGATTAAAACAAAAAAAAAACATACTCGATAAGCTGCCTGAACTAACACTTGTCGTTCCATACATTCGCCCCTTTATACATAAGACTTCGATTGAATTGGCTTCAAAATACTTCAGCATAGGAAGAGCTTCAAAATGCCTCTCCGCACTTCAGCTTCAGTTTAGAGCTTCCGCTGCACCTGGAGAATTGGGGGGAGGGGATTAGCACACTTGCTAAGTGGACGAGACGATCCCATTCGTCTAAACCGACTCTGATTGTTAAGGTAGGCATGTTTTAGAGTTGTCTTTCTATTTAGAACTAAATGAATTCAGTTCATATCGATATCCATCTTTAAGTAATAAAGCATGCAGTAAAATATAGCGATTTATCACATTTCTTACCACGGTCGTGCTCGTCCCTGCATAAAAATAGAGATAATATTTACTACCTGTATAAGACAATAAGTGAGCATGCTACTATCTTATATGCGCGGTCATTGGTTTTACACACCACGTGGAACTATCTCAATGGCATTTTGGTCCGTTCAGTCTAGGTTGCAAGCCTGACTGACGGTCCCACAATGTATCAGTGCCGAAGCACGATTATTAATTCTCCCTAGGTCGATTCGATTATGATACCCCGTATACCGATTCGAGGAGAATCAAACTTGTGCACAAGCTGTCCATGACCATGCCAATGTATGAACAGTTTAATATATGCAAACAGTTTTGTATAGCGCGGACAATATTGAACGGTATTATCATTTCTTCTAACTCATGCAACGATTTATTTTCCCTAAAGTCGTACTCCCGATTTAGCATCTCGTGGACACCAAATTATCCGAGGCATCATAACACACGATCGACGTTTCATATTATTTTGTAGCACGTGAAATAGTGTCACTCCCTGTTCCCAGAATGCGTATTTTTAATACGTATACTGCTTGAATATATTATTTAATATTAATCATGCATTTGTTCTGTATTTAATTCATTTAATTTTTTGCTAATCATTTTTCTGTATTTTATTTTCGGCTCTTGGGTTCGGCTTGGTTCGATTTGTTTCCATATTTTGATGGTTCATCATGAATCGAACCCAACTCCCCTCCTACCACATCTTCATTTAAAGCTCCAACCCTTTCTCTCTCTTCATTACTTTTCCTTCTCATTTACTCTTCTTCTTCTTCATAGCTCTCTCCACCTACCAAACCCATAGGCAAGTACATCTTGCTTCCATATGAGAACCTATTTTTATGGTTCATTTATCTTTCTTTCATGATTCTAAGATAGCTTAGAACTTGGCATTCTACATTTTGAAGTCTCATTTTTTAGTAGATCTAGAAATTACTATTTTTCGGATTTTATTGGTTTTGATTTATCAAACTTTCTTATTTTCAAGTTTTGTTCGTTCTAGATTGTTGAGATTGTGTTATACGCCATTCTGACCCATGAAAATCCTATTTTTGGCTTGGAATAAAGGTTCCATGGAATTTGGAGTTCGGGAGGAGTTTTACGCTCACGTTATACGTGCTCGCGTAAGCATTAACTTTACGCCCACCTTTTTTACGTGCTCGCGTAGTATCAAGCTCTACGCCCACGATCGTTCGTGTCAGCGTGAATCAGTTTTATGCAAGTCGACTTGGCTTGGCGTATTACTCTTTACGCGTATTCATTCGTGTGTAAACTTGACTCTTTACGCGTGCAACCTTTACGCGTGGCTCAACTCTTTACGCGTACAATGTTTCACGCGTAACGTTATTTTTTACACGTACAGTGTTTCATGCATAACTCTATTCTTTTACGCGTACAAGTTTTACGCGTAACCCTGTTCTTTACGCGTACCTCTGTTTTACGCATGCTCCTTGGCTTGGCGTAATTCCTTTACGCAATTTTGGTTTACGCGTAATATTGTTCTTTTATGCGTACTTTTCTTTACGCGCGTATTTGCCCTAGCGTAAAGCTTGACGTAAACCGGTGGCCTTAGCGTAAAGCTTTGGCGTAGACTAGTCATAGTATAGATTAGCCTTGGCGTAATCCAACCTTGGTGTTCCTATTGCTCTATACTTTATGTCGGCATGGCATTTCTCCTATTATATCCTTACGCCTTTTGACATGAACTTAATATAATTATGATAGGTTAATATTTTAATAACAGATTGTTGTATGGAGTGTGCAATGTGTTTTGACTAGTTTATGGATACCCTGAATGACTAGAACTTAACCCTGATAGTTATAGACTCGATCATACTAAAATACTAGCTGACTTTCATGCCTTGGCACGAATTGACATCGATTGTTACCTTGACTGAATAATTGATCATACGTTCCTAGTTGGAACTAAAGAGACTGGCTAGTCGTCTTACTGAAATTGAATAAGACACGTTCATATTAATTATGAACATTACAATCGACTAGCCGATCCCGAACATTGGCATATAGACACGTGCAGGCTTCAACTGATTTTCTACAAAGCGGCATGTGTACTTTACAGTCAAGGCATGATTATTCTGTGGCTAGGTTTGATTGTTGCATTACGCTATGTAAGACCTACAACCTAACCGTACGGGCATCGTTGTAGAATTATGTATGTCGTACTCTGTACGAAAGTACTCATTCTGAATGGCCATGATCCACGGTATGGGATTTCAATTAACATAGGGACTACTAAGTTAAATAAAATAACGATTGCATGGAGAGAATGGATTCTCGAGTTCTTACATGGCAGCCATCCTTGGGGTAATTAGTGCCCCGACATGCCGGCTGGTTCCCACAGATACTACAAATCTGTCACACGGGCAGGGAACGGTATCTGCTTATATCTATTTACTGTATATTGATGACGGGCGTCCCGCTGGGACTCGTCTAATTTATGATTGGCACAATTGATTATTGGGTAGACTAGCCTTGCTTGTGCATAGTAAGAACTGAGGAATCCTTATTGCATATTTCCAGGATAACTTGGAACTTACAGTTAGCAAGCCGTAGTAGTCGTATTGCCGTTTAAATTGATTTATTTGTGTACTGTACCTACTCCGTTAACTACTGAGAAGATCAGAATGTTAGGACATGACGGGTCAACTTCTGTCCTTGTTTGGTTGGGAAGTTGGTTCGAAGTGTCGTGATGTTGTGTGAGTCCCAGTAGCAAGTAGAGACCTATGTATCATATTCTCAACCCTTATTACTAGTTTTTAATTCTCATGTCGTGCTTCCTTGTGGTACTTGCTATTAGAGATCTAACCTCTCTGGTTTTACATGGCCAGATTTAGAGCCAGTCCTCGAGGACTCAACTTACTTCCACCTCCAAGATGGTCAATACTAGAGGGATGATCGCTGGAGGACACGAGTGGGTTCCTTGCTTCCCTGCTCGTTTTGTTACTTACTTACTTTTGCCACTTGGCACCGACATGTTTGTCGGACTGTCTTGCACTTACTTTTATATAATTGTAACCAAGTCAGACTGCAGCTGATAACGATTGTGTATACCTTGTTATATCATCTGGCTACTTTTGCAAAGCCGGATCTCAAGAACATTTTGACTGAGTGTTTGGGACGCCTTACTGCTTTATCTTACATGTTCACTATTTTCTGTTTCTTGTTTGAATGATTGAGACAATAGATGTTGAGTAACCCTAGTGAGACTTTCATGTAGTATGCACCCCCTTGTCTTTTAGACAGCATTAATCGTATTATACGGTATTCATCTACGCGTAATATGTAGCTGGCTGAATCATTCCCCCGCTCTTCGGTATTCTTGTTCTGGGGCGTGACAAATAGTCTATCTTTTTACTAGAACCTAAAACTTTCTCGTTTATGTGAGATACTTGTATTTTTTCAGAGTAGATTACTCAAATCAATACGTTTTTCCTGAGTTCTTGACCTTAGTGGATGCATTTAACTTGGCATCGTCGATTTGAATGAATTCGAGGCAAAGAAATTTTGTTTGCGGGACAGAGTAGAAAAGAAGGGGCCAAATCACCCACCAAGTTCTTTAATCGTGACGACCGTCGAAGCGCTTCGCAACATTCAAGCTTTAGTTACGCGAGCTCTTGTAATGGCACCAACACTTTGTTAGGATTCCTTCTTTATTCTTTCGCTTTGAAATTCGTAAATTGCATTCAGAAAACGACGCAAAAGCACTTCATCAAAACCAAGCGACAAAAGCTCCAAAAAAACCATACAGCGGTCCGATCCCGTCGAAGGAACTCTTATATAGAGCTCACTCGTCGAGACACAGCCCGCTGCATCTAGGACTTATTCCAACAGAAGTTGTTCCATTAGTTGGATCGATTCTCGTAACATCCATCCAAATCGATTTGATCGATGCTGCAAGGTGTTATCGTTTACCAAGCTCAGCAATCGAGTCAGATGGACATCTAAGTTCCTGACCGATCTGACTCGGCACAAGCATATTATGAAGTCCGTCGCCTATCGAAAGTGGGGTGCTACACTAGGAGCCAAATAACATTCCAAAAATAGAAGGATAAGATAAAAATGTTCAAGAAATAAAGGAAAAGAATAAGAAATAAATCAATAGTCATATGTCGAAAGGATGTAGTCTCTATAATATTCAAAAACCATATGTATACATGAAGTCACTTTACCGAAAATTTATGCCCCATCAGTGTACATCTGACTGCAGTAACCCTTGATATCATGACTCAAATATAATATGGTATCGAACACTCTATCAACTCTATCCAATGTTGACATAATAAATCAAAGGATCAAATAATGCAACTAGGATATAGCTTTAGTAATATTTGACAACCTACGCTTACTTGAAATTATTTCAACTTAGGGGTCATGTCATGCCAGTGCGCTGTTGGCTGCCGTGAACCCACAGTATCAATAAAATAAAAGGGGACGGTGCGCGTCCGCCTTACCATTGTAAGTCATCAAAAAAAATTCAACTATATCGATCCATAAAAATTTCAAAGGAACTTCTATAAATTTAAACAAGTCGATCATGATAAGAAAATGTAAGTATCTGTCCTTGAATAAAGTATCAGTTTTGAAAACAAAACGATCACAAATGAACGAAGACGACTGGAATTAATATATAGATAATTGAACCAAGATTAGGAATGAGGGAGGCCTAGATTACCAAACGAAGAGTCTACCCACCTTGGGTCATACCCTCGTATTAAATAAAACCAATATCCTTCTAGGAGGATCCCTAAGTTATATAATAGGGTTTAGAATTCAATAAATTTCTACGTAAATCATGTGGCATATATAGCAACCTTAACTACCCAAACAGTCAGTTGAATGAGGGTTTCCTATTCATAGTCCTTCTCCTGAAATTAAATTAGTCCCAATTGTGAATATGTATTTTCCTAGTCGCAGGCTCGCAATAGTACGACTAACTTAAGTACTATCACGAGTTCGCAATCTTTTGTGAAAATGGACCTGCATGGGCCACCACAAAAACTTGTCAGGACCCGCACCCGTTTTTCGGATACGAGACGTGTCCAAGCCGACCTACGCCGCAGAGTCGACGGTAGAACGCTGTCACGACCAAGATGCTCAAAATCATAAAATATAACATTTATTGCTCATTCATATTTCTAAATTGATTACAACTTTTACAACATTTATATTTAAAGAAAATACAAGGTTCTTATAATTAATGAAAATGATACCACTTCTATCTAATTTCTAGGTTTCTGCCTACAAGTACACCCGTATCTCCCCATGCTAAGTGAAGCCACAGCTAAACCTGAAAAATATTAGTTTCCAGTCAGGAATGGAACAAGCACACAAACCGACGACAAATCGAAAATACAATAGAATTTACAAGACATGAAAATAACATATGTGAGATGATCTAGAAAATAAGACCGATATCATGATAAATCACGAAAGAAAGTAGATACTCTACAACATGATATATCAGCTAGGGCTGACATCACTGCTTGTGTCATTCAACCGTATCGCTTTTCTAATTTAGGCAAAAATGATGGTAAAGATGGCCAAGTCCTGGCAGGACTAGCTGACTGTCCGACTACTAGTGAGATAGAGAGAGACTTATCTTCGACAAAGAGAGGTTATCCCTGAGACCTCTCTGTTGTGGCACTTACAAAATGGTTATATCTCATAAAGTATGCTCAGACCTACGAAACATAAACAAGATCTCTGAATTTTGTAAAAGATTTCAAGGACGTACGGGGGTTAAGGGGACAGCGCCCCTCGTGGGGGGGGGAGGTCGAAGGCGAAGTCCCCAAAATCTAAACAGATTCTTAGATCCTTATAGGGGTGGGGCAACTACATTGATGTCACTTTATGTCATAGGGGTGGTGAAAGCCAACACGGCATGCTTCCCGCAGAAATGTCTTCCATTATGGCTACTGTTACTCATTGAATGTGCTTCCCGCAGAACACCAATTGTCTCTTACAATAACGTTCATCTGTGTTGAGCTGAACATTGGTCTTCTCTTTTTGAGAACTCCACATGTGTGATTGCATGCTCCTCTACAACAATCGTCTTGTCACGGACTTAGTATTTTTGCTAGCACTTCGTCCCGTGCGGTGTACTGTCTTCTTCCGTCAAGACTCGTGCAAGCCTTCCCAACACGACTTAGCTAGATCGCTAAGGAAATTAAGAATAGTGGAGCAAAGATGGACTCGTAAGAATCTTTTTATTAGCTTGGAGAATACTTACAATTTTATGTAGTGAAGGTGGTGAGGAACAAATGAAAGCCTCCCCTTTTATAAGTGCTCTTAGAGCTTTACATGGAAAGTCCTGGAAGGAATATTCCAAGGATTATTTTTTTTCTACCATAACTGGAACGGCATATTCTAGGTTTATTCCCTAGCAACAGAAAAGAAAACTTCACGGGCCATCCAGAAGCTTCTTGGGCCTCCTAGAACGATCTTGGGCCTTCCGGAGAGATCCACTATCTTCTGGGGCCTTCCGCCGTCTTCTAGAATGTTCTAGAAGCCTCCCGCATAACCTTGGTCCGTGAAAAGGTTATGCAACTGGGCCTCGGGCGGGGTGCAACATTTGGGACGTTACATTCTTCCCCACCTAAGATGTTGACGCCCTCGTCAACCATGTTGGCTGAGAAACGCCTGGATCTCAGCTTCGAACTGATGCAGCATATCAGCACGTTCCCAGCTAGACTCGCCGTAAGGCATTCCCTTTTATTGTATGAGGTACTCCACATATGGGGACACGTCTCGTCGACGAATAGTCCTCTTGTCCAGCACGGCTTCCATCTCCTTATCGAAGGATGTCGTCATAGTCGCCGTCGATCGCTTCAGAACTCCTCGATGGGGATCCTCCAAGTCTTTATGGTACAGCTTCAAGCAACTTGCAAGGAGGACTGGATGAATCTTCAGCTTGGCGGGAAGTTCGAACTTGTAGGCCACCTTGTCTACCTTCTTGAGCACAGGGAAGGGGCCTTCGTACTTCCGAATCAGTCCCTTGTGCACTTTTCGGAACACCTTGAACTGTTGCGGTTGTTGCTTCACCAGCACAATGTCCCTCTCCTTGTACTCAACTGGCCTTCGCCTCGCGTCAACCCACTTCTTCATCTTCCTCGCGGCCTTCTCCAGAAATGCTTTAGCAATGTCCGTCTTTGCCTTGAAATCTGAAGTGAACAGGTTAGCCGCGGGACTTCTACTCGAGGACCCCGCACTCAGCGTGTGCTATCACACCCCGATTCGGTAGAATCAATAGTCGTCCCCCGGGCATGATGTCGTACGAGCCTAAGTTGCGCTCGCACAAGGCAGGTCATAAGGTTATCCGAACAACAACATTTACATAGAGTACGCAAAGAAACTGAACACATTTATATAGAGAAGGAAACTTATATTTTCATTGATAATAAGCTTGGTTACAGACTCGATTACAAAAGAGGCATCTCAGCTTACAACTGACATTGATGAGATAGTTATTCCATACATTTACATCCCTTTATACAACACATCAAAATGACTCTCTATGACCTGGGATCGGTTGGCGCTGCATGATGCAGTTGAATTGGGGTCTTCAAAATGTTGCAGAGTTAGCCTTCGCGCTTGCAAGGCTTCAAAAAGAATGAGCATTGCCTTCAGTCTCTTGGCACGCTATCCTGGTTACGGGTACCTGTTGAGAGCGAGGGTCAGTACATTATACTTTGTACTGGTGCGTGGCAATTTAAATCCCGTGCTCTCATTTGTTGAAGAAAATTAAGTGAACATGCATTCATATATTTGGTGAACTTTCTAGCCATCATAGTCAATTCAAACCTATATTTGAAGGTACAACAGTATAATGACGATAGGTCTTACCCCCGGCAGAGCGTGTCGTTGTAACGTAACTTACCGTGTTCTTCCCTGTCATGTTGATAATAAAAAAATATAACAGAGTGCATTTATGAAGGTCACTGGCACGACAAGCCATCATGGACATATAGCTTGGTAGACAGAGGTCCTTCAGCGCAGGTAGCGAGCCCCGTTAAAAGCCACTGCCTACCGTGGCATGCATCCGGCATAGCTATCCGTGTTTCTTCCTAGGCCGGAACGGTCCCGTGGCCTCGGGATACCGGCCGAAGAAATAATTGTCCTTGTCGACAAGTTGTACATGACCGTGCTAAGTTAACCGTTATTTCAAGGCACATCTTTATAGTATTGTTGCGACATTCATTTAATCGATTCATTTTTCCTTAGTACGGTTCTATATAATATGGTAATTGCAAGCACGATAAAATTATATGACAAGCAGTTTTATAGTTCGTGTACATGAGACGTCGTGTAACCATTTATTGGAATATCATTCATGTCGTTGTATTATATCTAGCATAACACATGTCTAGTATTGATAATGTATTGGAGAAGAGGGTCGAGGGAAGAAGGGTCAGCCACTCACCTTAGTACTTACTTGAGGCGAGAAACTGGTTGGCCGTGCTAGATGTTGCCTACGCGATCACCTGAAATTGCACAAGCAACTGATTAGAACACTGTGTTATTCAAGGAAATTCGATACGAATGCGAAGTTCGAAACACAAGCCATGAAAAACCATCGAAAACATTCACGAAAACGTATTCAGAAAACCAAAGCCAAAGAAGCAATTACGGCATGAAAAGCAGAGCAACGGGAGGTCTCTCTCGACTTAGCCGCAGAGTCTATCCTTGAGATGCAACCCGCTGAATATGGGACTTGGTTCCGAAGAAGCCACTCCATAACGAAAAATGGATCCTAATTCAACCGTTCCCGTTCGACCGATTTGATCAATCCCGACCTATCGGTCCCGACCGAATCGATAGCGACAGTGTTCCTTTCTTGCGTACCCCGTAGACGAGAAACGGGGCACGATGTAGTGACGGAGCACTACATGTGCGGGATAAGCGGTTGGCGACCCATCACCAACTCGAATGGGCTGTTGTGCAACGACTCGCTCCGTTGAAGATTGTAGCAGAACTGAGCGACGTCGAGGTGATGCCCCCAATCCCTCTGGTTGGCACTTACAAAGTGCCGCAAGTACTCATCGAGTAGCAAATTGACCCGCTCGGTATGTCCGTCCGTCTGCGGATGGAAGCTGGTCGAGAAGCGTAAGTCCGTCCGGAGGATTTTGAACACTTCTGTCTAGAACTTCCCCGTGAAGCGGGGATCCCGATCGCTGACAATGTTCACCGGGATGCCCCAGAACTTTACCACGTGGCTGATGAACAGTCGCGCGGCCTCCTCTGCTGTGTAGTCCGTTGAAGCATCAATGAAGGTCGCGTACTTTGAGAACCAGTCCACCACCACGAGAATGGACCCAAGCGCCCCCATTTTCGGCATGGCGGAGATGAAGTCCATCGATATGCCCTCCCACGGCCTGTTCGGTACGGGAAGAGCCTCCAGTAGGCCCTCGGGCTTCTGATGGTCCACCTTGTCTTATTGGCAAACAATACAGGTGTGCACATAGTCCTCCACATCCTCGCGCATACGAGGCCAATAGTATGCGGCCTCCAGCAGCGCCAACGTCCACTTCTGCCCCGGATGTCCAGCCTACTTCGTATTATGGTACTCCTTGAGCAGCTATCTCCGCAAGCCACTCCACTTAGGTACGACCACCATGTCGCCCTTAGTGTAGAGAAGTCCGTCTTTCAGCCAGAACCTTCTCGTTTTTCCCTCCTTTGCAAGCTTCACTATGGCCTGTGTTAGTGGGTCCTCCATGATACCCACTCGAACACGGTCCAGAATGTCCCCCTTTAGCAAGCACATAGATGCGAGCTCGGCCTTCCTGCTGAGTGCATCGGCCACCTGATTTTCCTTGTCGGGTTTGTACCGCAACTCCATATCGAACTCGTCTAGAAAATCTTACCATCATGCCTGCTTCGGAGACAGCTTCTTCTGGATCAGGAAGTAGCTCGTGGCAACATTGTCTGTCATGACCACGAACTTGGTGTCAAGAAGCTAGTACCGCCATGTCCTCAAGCTATGCACAACCGCGGTCATCTCCTTCTCTTGTACCGTGTAGCGCCGCTCGGTATCATTCAACTTGCGGCTCTCGAACGCGATGGGGTGCCCTTCCTGCACCAACACCCCACTGATGGCGAAGTCGGACGCGTCCGTGTGCACTTCGAACGCCTTGGAGTAGTCAGGTAGAGATAAGACCGGCTCCTCCGTCACAGCCCGCTTCAGTGTCTCGAATGCCTCCTCGCATCGGGGCGTCCAGCTCCACACCCGATCCTTCTGCAGCAGATCGGTCAGAGGCGCTGCGATGGCAAAATATCCTCGAATGAACCGCCGGTAGTAGTTCGTCAGGCCAAAGAATAATCGCAGCTCCGTCGGCCTGGTGGGAGTCTCCACTCCCGTATGGACTGGACCTTTGTGCCGTCCATCCATATCTTGCCATGCCCGATCCAGTATCCCAAGAACGACACCTCTTCTTGTGCAAATGAGCAATTCTCCCATTTGACGAAGAGTTCGTTCTCCCTCAGCACTTGGAAGACGGTCTTCAAATGCTCAATGTGCTCCTCCATCGTGTTTGAGTACACGACGATGTCGTCGAGGTAGACTACGACGAACCGATCCAGGTAGGGGTGGAAGAGCTTGTTCATCAAAGTACAAAAAGTTGTAGGAGCATTTGTTAGACCAAAAGGCATAACTAAAAACTTATATACGTCGTACCTCGTGACGCATGCCGTCTTAGCCTCGTCGCCCTCCGCAATCCGGACTTGATAATACCCCGAGCGCAGATCAAGTTTGGAGACGTATCTTGCGCCTCCCAATTGGTCGAACAAGTCCACCACCAACGGTATGGGATATTTGTTCTTGACGGTTATCTTGTTTTAGTGCACGATAGTCGATGCACGAATGAAGGCTTCCGTCCTTCTTCTTTTGGAACAACACCGGTGCACCATACGGGGCCTTCGACGGTCTGATAAATCTCGCGTCCAACAGCTCCTTGAGTTGCTTCTTCAACTCGTCTAGCTCGGGCGGGGCTATGCGATATGGAGCCATGGAGGTCGGCTTCGTGCCAGGCTCCAACTCGATGGTGTGGTCTACCTCCCTCCGTGGAGGTAGCCTCTTTGGCAACTCCTTCGGCATGACGTCTCCGAACTCCACAAGGACGCCATCGATCTCAGGCAGAAGATCCCCCTATACGGGCGTCTCCTCCGTCTTGATCACCGCAAGGTAGGTCGTCTCTCCGTGTCGCATCCCCTTCTTGAGTTGTAATGCGGAGAAAGCCTTCCCCTTCGCAAGCTCGTCTCGTGCAACTGTCACCATGCACGAAGAGCTCTCCTCCATGATCCCGACGACTCCCAGATGCGACATTGGGACTGCCTTCGCCGAAGTAAGGAAGTCCATCCCGAGGATCATGTTGAAGTCGTCCAGTGGTACGACCGTAAGACTGGTGACACCCGTCCAGTCTCCCACTTGGATCTTCACACCTTTGGCCACCCCCTGCATGGGGCGCGCCTCAGAGTTGACTGCCTTTATCGTGCTTGAGTCTTTTTCAAGCACCAGACTCAAGCGCCGGACCTCCACGTTCGAGATAAAGTTGTGGGTTGCGCCTTGTGTTGTGGCCGTTGATCTTCACGTCCATGTACATCAACTCTCGATTCGGGCTTTTGGACACGACCGCCTTGCTCTTCAATGCGTTCAGTAGGCACAGGGTCCCCATGTGAGCCCCCTTCTTAGGCTCCTCATCCTCGGCCTCCTCGCCTTGGACCGCGTTCACCCTCTTGCCTTTGTTCGGGCAGTCACATGCGAAGTGATTTCCTCCGCACATGAAGCATTCAATCTTCCGTTCCGTCGAAGGCTTTGCGTGTTGTTTGTCCTTCGGCGGGTCTCCCTTTCCATTGTTCTTCTTCGCTCCTCCACCATTGAACTTGGTGATGGTCTTTTCCTTGGGCTTTGGGGCATCACTCCGTCGATACTCCATCAGCTTCTCGGCTTTCGTAACAACCGCGTTCACATCTGACGCATCTTGCCTCTGCAATTCTTGTGCCGCCTATGGTTGTAGACCCTCCAGGAAGTGGAACAGGCGATCTTCTTCGCCCATAGTGGAAATGGAAAGCATCAGGCGGGTGAACTCCGACCCGGTGTGTTTGAGTTGTCGCAAACTCCGTCTCGCGGCGTACTCTACGTTCTTCGGGTAGAATTGAGACTTGATCTCCTTCTTGAGATCCTCCAAAGTCTCGATCGAATAGAGCCCATTTTCTATCTCGATGCACCTGCGTCGCCACCACTGCATAGCATCATCAGAGAAATATAGGGACGATGTGTTTACCTTGTCGGTCTCATCCTCGATGCGAACCGCCTTTAGGTAGCGCTCGACATTCCAGATGAAGTTATCCACCTCCTTCGCATCCCGTACGCCAGTGAAGGATTTGGGCTCTGAATACTTCACCCTCTGTGTCGACTCCCTCCTCGGAGTCGGACCACCAGCAATGGCCCTCTCGAGGACCTCCGCCTTGGTTTGTAGCTCTTTGCGTAGTTCGGCAATCTCTGCCTTAGTGGCCTTTCGTTCCTCCTCGAACTCGGCATGTATCTCACGGAGATGTTCTCGGAACTCCGACATAGCCGTGGCGACGTTCGCCTCCAAACCCTGGGCGAATTTCTCGTGAGCCGCTTGGTTTTGCTCCACTTGAAATTCGACGCCCGTCACGCCTTTCTCCAGCATCTCAATCCGTTCAGCCAACTCGCCAAGAGCATGTTCCATCGACGGTTCTTTGCTCTTGCCCTTCCTCGAGGTCTTCGCCTTCTCCTTAGGCGATGTGGGTTGCTCGTTGATGATTGCTTCGGTCGAAGACATGACGGCGATCAAACCTTTGCTCTGATACCACTTGTCACGGACGTCGACTTAGTATTTTTGCTAGCACTTCGTCCCGTACGGTGCACTGTCTTCTTCCGTCAAGACTCGTGCAAGCCTTCCCAACACGACTTAGCTAGATCACTAAGGAAATTAAGAATAGTGGAGCAAAGATGGACTCGTAAGAATCTCTTTATTAGCTTGGAGAATACTTATAATTTTATGTAGTAAAGGTGGTGAGGAACAAATGAAAGCCTCCCCCTTTTATAAGTGCTCAGAGAGCTTTACATGGAAAGTCCTGGAAAGAATATTCCAAGGATTATTTCTTTTCTACCATAACTGGAACGGCATATTCCAGGTTTATTCCCTAACAACAGAAAAGGAAACTTCACGGGCCATCCAGAAACTTCTTGGGCCTCCTAGAATGATCTTGGACCTTCCAGAGAGATCCACTATCTTCTGGGGCCTTCCGCCGTCTTCTAGAATGTTCTGGAAGCCTCCCGCATAACCTTGGTCCTTGAAAAGGTTATACAACTGGACCTCGGACGGGGTGCAACATTTGGGACGTTACAGTCCTCTTCCTTTGGTATACTATGTCCTCACTAGCTCTAATAGATGTGCCATTGAAGAATTCCAAATACTCTTTTTAAAGTTGGATTATATATATTTTTTATCGATCAGATTAGATGTTTAAACTATCTATTTTTTGCGAGAATATATATGCTTGATGACACGAGGGAGCTCCAAATACAATAGAAAATACAATATATATTAGCATACCTTGAAAAATACAGAAAAAAGAATGGAGTAGAATTGGTAAATGTAAAGTTGACAGTTTATTCCATGTTGAACGTTTGAAATTCATAAGCTAATCTTCCACTTGTTGGGTATAACAAATTAGGTATTGCATATAGGCGGTGACTAATTAGAACTTTAATATAGGTATCCTGATATGATCAAACTTTTTCATATTCAATTAAACTTTTATATACGAAGAGACAACTAAGAGCATCAACAGTGGACACACTTCAAACTAGGGCTGCAAACGAGCTAAGTCGAGCCAAGCTTTTGTAAGCTTGAGCTTGGCTTGACTAAAATTAACCGAGCTCAAGCTCGAGCTCGAGCTCGAGCTTGATAAATTTTTTATTTTGGAGCTTGAGCTTGGCTCGAGCTTGTTTATATTAAGCTTGAGCTTGGCTTGGTTTGAGCTCGAGCTTGGCTTGATAAGCAAGCTTGATTCAAGCTTGATAAACAAGCTTGATAAGCTCAAAATAAAGCTTGTTAAGCTTGTTTTCGAACTCGTTCAACTTTATTTCAAGTTCATTAAGCTTGATTTCAAGCTTAACGAGCTCGATTTCAATTTAGTTATGTTTGAATTCAAGTACCTGTAATATTAACAATTTATTTATAAAATTTTAATTAAAAAAGTTTCTTAATATCAATTATTAAAGGACATATAAATGTATAATGCATACAAATATACATATATTTAGAATTCAACAAAGTACAAACGAGCTTCTAAACAAGCTCCTAAACGAGCTTCTAAACGAGTCAGCTCGCAAGCTCATCAACGAGCCAGCTCGCGAGCTCAAACGAGTCGAGTACTTCTAAGCTTGAGCTTGGCTCGTTTATTAAACGAGCTCGAAAATGAAGCTTGAGCTCAGCTTGTTTACCAAACGAACCGAGCTCAAACGAGCTTTTATCGAGCTGAGCTTCGAGCAGCTCGCAAACGGCTTGGCTCATTTGCAGCCCTACTTCAAACACATACTTCTAATTATTAAAAATTGTGTAAATTATTACTTTTGGAGTGTCTCCTTGATATTGGTACACAATGGTACACTCCAAACAAATACTACAAATGAACCTTTTTTTCCTCTCTTTTTTCTAACAATTTTTATGTATGGACAAATGTCCACTGCAATCTTTAAGTACTACAAAATTTGATTAACGTTAAAATATAACACCTGAAACTTCTTCCACTGTGTGCTATAAGGAGTTGTTATATATATTAATTAAGGAAGCGGATCAAAAGACCCGCTTCTGGAGCCCCGCAGGAGCCCCTTCCTTGTGAGCCGTTGGATCGAGCGGGTCGTGTGGGGCTGTGCACGCACCCGCTCGATCCAACGGTCGAGCAAGACGGGGCTCCGCTCCCGGTCCGCTCCCATTAATTAATATCTCGGAGTTACAGTTAAGTTTCCCAATGTTAAGTAGACCATGGAATCAGTACGTAGTTTCTGACTCCAACACCAAATCCATGTCAGTCCTCAGCAAGTCTACTGGTTAATCAGTATGGTCCCCTACCATTAAGGGGCTGTTTGGTTCGCACAAAGTGTGCGGGAAGTGGAGGGATTTGCGGAAGTGACTGGGTTTTGCGGGACTCGCGGTGTTTGGTTCGCAGCAACTGGAGGCAGCAAGTGAGGAATCTCACTTGCTGCACAGTTGCTGTCCCCTCGTTTTGGGTGATTTTTACTTCCCTCACAAAAGTGAGGGAGGTGAGATGAAAGTGGTGGTGGAGCGGGGTTTGAGTGGGGTGGTGGCGGTGGTGGGAGGGTGGCGGTGCTGGTGGCCTGGAGGCGGTGGCGTTGGGCGGTGGCGTGGGGCGGTGCTGGTGGTGCTGAGGGTGGCGGTGCTGGTGGCCTGGAGGCGGTGGCGTGGGGCGGTGGCGTGGGGCGTTGGCGTTGGCGGTGGCGTGGGGCAGGGGCGGTGGCCTGGAGGAGGAGGTCGTGGGGAGGAGTGGGAGGAGGT
Source organism: Iris pallida (assembly GCA_029216955.1). Taxonomy (NCBI): domain Eukaryota; kingdom Viridiplantae; phylum Streptophyta; class Magnoliopsida; order Asparagales; family Iridaceae; genus Iris; species Iris pallida. The sequence continues at coordinate 6,968,734 of JANAVB010006596.1, read as the reverse complement.
CGTGGCGACGGCGGTGGCGTTGGCGGGGGCGGTGGCCTGGAGGAGGAGGGGGAGGAGGCTGGAGAAGATGAGGAAAAAGAGTAAAGTGAGAGAGATTTATAAATAAAATAAAATTTGGGCTAACTATACCTAGGTTTACCACATCTCCAAAAAAATTTCCACTTTCCACTTACAACAACCATCCAAACACTAAACCTATTTTTCTTCCACTTGCAGCAGACAAAAAGTACTCTACCCAAACACATTTTGTAAAGTGTCACTTGCTGCAAGTGTCATGAAACTCAACTTGCTGCAAGTGCCACTTTTACACTTTCAAAGAGTTACATTTATCCAAGCAGCCCCTAACCAAAATTAAGAAAGCATGACAAGTGTGATATGTGTCACTTGAAACCAACTTGCTAATAATTTAATTTTATTTGGGTTGAACAAGTAGTGGAAACCTTTCATTTCTATGGTTGGGGTTCAGGTGTTAATTATCTCGGGAGGAACGCGTTTGTGACGGGAGGAACGCGTTTGTGCTTTGGTGGCACCACATTTCTATATTATATATCTTCAATGAAACAAGGTGAATTAGCTGTCAATTTTTTTTAAATAAAAACTTACGCAAGCTGCTTATATTGACATCATATCCCCCTATAAGCAAACTGACGTAAGAAAGTAAGTACGTACTTACGTACGTACGTTCTTGAACCATTCAAGCTACTCCATCGTGCAAACATTGGCAAGGCTAATACTTGACCAATTCGATTGATAATTGATGCAAACAAGTACGATATTTGCTCTAAACATATAGTCTCATGATCTCTTTCTTCATTCTTCTTTGTTTCGTTAATTACTATTAACATATTTAGATTGAACTGTGGTTCTTTATTTTATTAATTACTACTAATAAAATGTAGGGGGATTTTGCTCCCTCGATAAACAAATTAATGAGGATATAATCAATAGAACTTTGTAATAACAAGTCCTCGATTTATGTTTCCTCCAATCTTTTATGTTCTGCCATTATCTATTCTGAAGAGAAAAGTGTCCTCTCCTGAATCTCACAATGTAATCTAACGACTTTTTATTTTCTAATATTCCAATTGGTCGGTCGCACAAAAAAATGTCTCCATCCTCCAATAATCCAAAATTTCTGGCAAATTTTTCGTTTAAAAGTCAACTAAACTGAAGGTACAAATTCCTCATTTCCTTTTAATTTTCGTGTGGATCTTTGCTCTCTTCTATTTTCTGATAATAGAACGAATAGTTTGTATTCTTATAAGTGATATTCTTGTTTCCCATTTCTGGCTTCTGATGAAATAAGCCAAGATTGAATGAAATTGCTCTAGCATACTAGTCTTATGGGATCCTTTATTGAGAATCTGAGATTAATTAGGGTGCTATGATTAGCAGGACTTGGTAGCAAGCTCTAATTAGAGATCATATAGTAATTTACTAAGTTACATGGATCATTATTTGTAACTATAACAGTAACTTATTAGACTAATGTTATTCTTACCTCCAAAATATTCCTCCAAATCATTCTTCCTTATGTGGATAGTATTATATGGTATCTAATATGACAACTGACATAACAAATTTTAACCCAAAAAAATTAATGTTAATATTTATATTAATTGTAATTTCAATGTTAATATTAATATTTATGTTAATATTAATAATAATTTTAATTTTAACCTTAATGTTAATTTTAATGTTAATTTAAAATTTGCTATACCATCTTCCATATTAACCGCTACCTTAGCTGCTACATAAAGGAGATGGTTTGGAGGGACATTTTGGATTCAACTTATTAATATACCTGGTCACATGACATCCATACAAATGGACTGCTAACTTTATTGTTCAGTTATTTTGCTCTCAGAGTTTGGAATCGAAATTCTATTTTATGATTCATTTGCTGCATTGGTGGCGTATGGTGAACAATTTGAAATATCCAGAATAAATTGCGAACTGAAACGCCAGTAGAGTTGATCCTCTAACCTGTAAAAGACTAAACCAAGGATGTCCCAGAACATACTTGAGTTGAGACACAAGGAAGGATCTACTAAGAAGTCAGAGGGAGCTCCCCCTCTGGATTTCGAAAGAAAAATAGTCCCGTACAAAGACCTGGGATACTTTGCCAGATAATGTAACATAATGTGTTCCGTCTGTTGAAACCGAAAAAAAGAAATTCCTTAGAGCATCTCAAATTGAGGGATGGAGTTGATTTTATTTTCTTGACAAATGATACACCAACTGAACCAGAAAGATGAGGATACTTGAGGATCTGTCCAGTCCACAACTACGATAGTTTCTACACGTATCAAGCTTCCGCAAGCAGAGCTTGGAGCTCTGAGATTGTTGTCAGAAGCGGCCGCCGCCACCAAGGACATGACCAAACTAGGAAGAAGAATACAAAAGTAACTTGAAGTCAATAGAAGCAACAGAACAAAAACCTGTTGAAATCTGGCATTAACCCGAGAAAGAAAATAACACCAAAAATGAAAGCGGCCTTACAGGTAGAGTACCACCATTAATAGATTCAGGGGCAAGTACACGTAGATTACCACCATTAATAGATTCAGGGATAACATTCACTTGTTCTCAGATTAGAGACTTCAAGCAATGGAATGGCATCACGCCCCCTTCTTGGGGTGCTGGACCAAGGGGAACTCAACGAGAACGATGAAAGACGAACTTTCTGCCTCCCTGAGGTACTGCACATTCCCGTTCATGATCTTCAAGAGCTTCTGACTCATGTACAGACCGAGGCCTTGTCTTGAGATGCCCTGGCTGTGATGGAACATCTGCTGCACCAAGGCATCTGGAATTCCTGGTGATGGCTGGGTGATCCTGTGGGATCGACAGGAACTGTTAGACTACGTAATTATGCAATATAAATGGTAGACGGACCAAATGGAATGGACGGAATGAATCTCGTGAAAAAGTTCAGTTCTTACTACTTATCGTGGTTATGCACCATTTCCTTCGTTACACAAAGTTCTGTATACTAACTAACCACTAATACTACTGTCTGGTCAACAGATATGTCTTCCTAATCATGTTACATTTTTATCTTCTCTTCTTTTAGAAAAATAAGGACGAACCCAGCCTTCAAATCAATTCAATTTTGTCAAATAAGGACAGACCTGCCGATTGGGGAAAATTAGGATGCTAGGGTTTGTAATATGATGATGAAACCATTTAGAGTTAACTCCAACTAGACCAGAACTTTGTAGAATATAAGTTTGTCACTGGTTCCCATTAATGTCTTTATGGTCGAGCTATGGCTTTAGATACAGAAACTTTGTTATATGATAAAGAGGCAGTGGGATCGACGAGTACTGTTAAATGATAGATAAACCAATTGAATGGACGAAATGGATTCATGAAATGTTTATTTCTTATCTTGGTTATGCACAATTTCCTTCATTACCATGAATTGTTTACACTTCCTAACCACTATACTACTTTCTGCCTCTGGTCAACGGATATTTGTCTTCCTAATCATGTTAGATTTAATTTCTCTTCTTTGAGGAAAGAGAATAGCAGTGAGACTAAACCCAGCCTTCAAATCGTTTCAATTTCGTCAAAATAAAGAAGAATTTATTTTGACAAATAAGGACAAACCAATGATCTCTGTACTTGGGGAAAATTCAGGTTGCTAGGGTTCATAATTTGATAATGAGACCATCTAGACTTGCTGAAACTAGACCCAGACTTTCTAGAAATATAATAAGTTCATGACTAGTTCCCATCAATGTTCATAGTCAAAGTAGGACTTTAGATACAGAAACTTTGCTATTGCATGAAGGAGCACTGATATTGATTCATTAAAGGGTTTCAAGTGCCACAGGCTCACACTTACCCAGTGTCTGAAGAGGGTCATGATGTGCGCATCCTTACCCCCAAACATATGGAGAGGTGGTTTCCATAACTCGAACCTACTCTTCCAGGATGCAAGCAACAAGCCTTAAGGCGACGCCCTCTGATATTGATCCATTAAAGGAGAATAAAAAGTTGTGTGTAACAGTAACCCAAAAGTTACTTTCTTTTGTGGAAAGTTTCCAAATTTTGGGTACGGATACGAGAATACATATATTAAATAAATATATTTGCTAAATGAATAGAAACCATATATTAAATGAAAAACCTGGGAAGGGAACCCCATTAAAAATGTTTAACGAATTACGAGGAGTCACCACACATGCCAACATCTCAAAGCATTCAAACATGCCCCAATATTAATAGCTTCCATGTTAAACTGGCAAAAATCCTAGAGGAACTCATGAGTTCTTAAATTTAAAAACTCGGCCATTAATAGCCGTTGGATTACATGCATCTCATTCCTTGATTTTTTTTTAAGGACCTAAACAGAAAAGGTCAAGGGCCTAGATGCAAAAATAATGCGACGTGTCATAACCACATTGCAAGTTTCTATTTGAGTTACTATAGTATGGATTGGGATTGGAAAAAAATTCATTGTAGCTTTGTGTATGCTAACTTGATATATTGATTAATTGACAAACACGGTCAGATTTGAATGAAATGAATGAATGCATTCAACCACTTTGACCACTTTTACAATTATTATAAAGTTGAATAAGAGTCCCTTCAGCTCTCATGCTTTTTTCAAAAAAAAAAAAAAATTCCATAAATGAGCCTGCTAGTCCCAAAATACAATTGTCTAGGTGGAGCTCTACTAATCCCATGACGAAATTAATAATAATAGTAACTATATAATAAATCATGGAGGTTCTACTCCTGCCATAAAGCATGCTTACCTTCTTGACTTCTTCTAATTTGTACAGCAATAGCAAAATATTAAAAAAAATGTAAGAAAAGAGCTCCCCTAATTTCTTCTTCTTCATTTGCCGTGTCCGATTGTCACCATGGAGGATCCGATCCGGAATCCCGTACCCGTGTCATGCCGGGTCGACACTAGGACTTTGCCTTAAAGTGGTGAGTCCGGGTAACAGAGACAGAAACTGCTACATGATTCCATTTCTACAATATGCTTTGGAAAATACACTAATAACGCAATGCTATGATCAAATTCCCTTGATGATAACACATCGAGAGAAAAACATTACCTGAACTCGAGATGAACAATATGCACACCAGCTCCTAGCTGTTGCTCTCTTGCAATAACTCTCAGCAGAACTGATCCTTCAGTGGGTGTAGTGAATTGTACTGCAGTCAACAAAAAATCTGCTAGAATTTGCTGAAGCCTCAAATTATCACCATATAAGTACATAGAAGATACTTCTGCAGGTGATTCATGAACAAGGGACACCCTGCGTTCCCTGCTTACGGTCATAACTTGAAATATGACCGACTCCAGAGCTTCTCCAAGGTTGAATTCAGCCATATTCAGGTCCAGGTAACTGTTGAAGTGAAAGTGTATAAATGATTTTAGGATACTTACATAAAAGATTTGAATGAGTAAGACACAAAACAGGTCAGATCAGGCATGATACAAAATCAAAGCTAACCTGAAAACATAGCAGATAGCTGACAGGATGAAGATCATGCAATTGTAGCAGATATATTTGCTAGAAAATTATGACGAAGATTCTGCTAATGTAGCAGATCATAAACGGACTTTAGGTACCTCATTCCCTCCGAAAGGTCATCTGATTAACAGATTGACAACTGGATGATCTAAGAAGTATGTTGGAAAGTGCATATATCTGATCAGTTTATTGCTACAACATTTCAACATCTTTCTCAGGGTTTGCTGATTAAGATGGTTTTAAACTGTCAATCCAGTTGTTCAAGAAAGCTAGTGAAGTGAGTGAAGGAATTAATGCACGAATCTGTTTTGATATATATACTCAAATTCTTTGTCATACCATGCCATGTACAATAGTCATTCCAAACATATTAAGTAAAATGGGCGTAAAATATCTAATAAAATATCAATATACAGGGCTATAGAAGAGCCAAGCTTAAAGAAATAAGACCAAAACTCCAAGAGCCAATGGGTTAAGCAAGGGGTCAGGGGAGCAGCGTACGCGCAAGAGCACGCACGCAGGAGAGCTGCATACGTACAAAAGCACGCACGCAGGAGAGCTGCGTACGCACAAAAGGCACGCATGCAAGAGAGCTGCGTACGCATAAAAGGCACGCACGCAGGAGAGCTGCGTACGTACAAAAGTACGCACGTAGAAGAGCTGCGTACGCACAAAAGCACGCACGTAGGAGAGCTGTGTACGCACAAAAGCACGCATGCAGGAGAGCTGCGTACGCACAAAAGCACGCACGCAGGAGAGCTGCGTACGCGCAAAAGCACGCACGCAGGGGAGCTGCGTACGCACAAAAGCACGCACGCAGGAGAGCTGCGTACGCGTAAAAGCACGCACGCAGGGGAGCTACGTATGCACAAAAGCACGCACGCAGGAGAGCTGCGTACGCGCAAAAGCACGCACGCAGGGTCTTCTTCTCCATGGCTGAGAAGAGGCTCCAATGGTTCCCAAAACTTCAAAACATCACAACTTGGCCATCCGAACTTCAAATTCGGATTTCCAAAGTTCTAACTAGGGTGAAATGGAATTCTCTTCCACATGGAAACATCAAAACCCATAAAAATCCAACTTAAATAGATCAAAATCATGTAAATCCGAAAATAGGGAAAAACTTAGATCTAGAACAATGGAGACTCCAAATCACAAAATGCCAAGTTCTAATGTTGATCACCATATCTTAATCTAGCAAATGGACAAATAAAATAGGGTCCTCATGTGGTGGCAAGGTGCACTTGCCTATGGATTGGTGTTGTGTAGAGGAAGGAGAAGAAGAAGATTAATGGAGGTTTATGAGGAGAGAGAGAAAGTTGGTGGAGTTTTAAAGAGGGTGGGATGTGGTGTGTGAGGGTGGAGCATAGGCTAAGGTGTTCCAATACACATTAAACCAAACCAAACCAACCCAAACCAATTAAAACCGAGCCATGTCAAAACCCAAAATACGAGAAATATCGAAATTCCACAAGTTGAGAAAAATAAAAATACATGCCAAAATCCAGATACGAGTATAAATACGGAATACGGAAAATGAGGGTGACACTATCAAACAACAACAGCGACGCTTTCGTCCTGACATCATGAACGCCATCGATCAGGAGGTGGACAAACTCTTGACCAGCGACTTCATCCGTGAAAAACAACACCCGGATTGGGTAGCCAACGTTGTCCCAGTCACCAAGAAGAATGGAAAGATACGAGTCTGTATCGACTTCAGGGATCTCAACTCCGTTTGTCCTAAGGACGAGTTCCCACTTCCAATCACCGACGTAATGATCGACAACACATGTGGCTTCGAACGTATGTCTTTTATGGACGGGTATTCGGGCTACAACCAGATCAAGATGTTCCCCGATGATGCAAAACACACGTCATTCAGGACTCCAAAGGGTGTTTTCTGCTACACAGTAATGCCCTTCGGCTTGAAGAACGCTGGTGCCACATACCAACGAGCTATGAGCAACATTTTCCGTCAGCATCTTCGCAAGACAGTCGAATGCTATGTTGATGACATCCCATTCAAGAGCCGTCTCAAAGGTGATCACCTACAAGACCTGAAGACAGTCTTCGATCTCATGCGAGCGCATCAACTCAAGATGAACCCCGCTAAATCCTTCCTAGGGGTTTCTAGCGAGCGAAAAGTTCTTGGGCTTTATTATCACGGCGAAAGGCATTCATGTCGATCCCGAGAAGACCAAAGCCATCCTTGACATGGACCCCCCGAAGAACCTCCGAGAACTTCGAGGCCTGCAGGGGCGTCTAGCATACATCCGGAGGTTTATAGCAAACCTTTCCGAAAAATGTCAACCCTTCACTCAGCTCATGAAGAAGGGAGTCTCTTACATCTGGACAGAGGAATGCCAAAAAGCTTTCGATGACATCAAGGCTTACTTGACGAGCCCGCCAGTCCTAGTGGCACCCATCGTCGGTAAACCATTTCTCCTCTACGTCCGTGCCATGGATCATTCCCTCGGCGCTCTGCTGGCTCAGAACAGCTATACAGGCTATGAGCAAGCTATCTACTACCTCAGTAGAACACTGATCGGGGCCGAACACCGGTACAACCCCGTTGAAAAGGAGTGCTTGGCGTTGGTATTTGCCATCCAGAAGACTCGCCATTATGTCTCGGGCCAGACAATTCATGTCATCTCCCGAGTCAATCCACTCAGAGTTCTCATGACGAAGCCAGGGTCATTATGTAAAACCCCTAAATTTCTACTATATATTTTTGGTACTATTTTAATTTTGTACGCCGCGTAGTCGTATTGTACATTGCGCGCAAATTACGTTTATTCGTGAATGCTCGACGAGTACGAATATGTGTCGAGCCACATATTTTAGAAAAATATATTTATTATAAATTTTATTTTAACAGGAAAGTACATCTCCGAATAAATGGGATAAATAATTTCTTTTGTATAAAAGAGTTATTTTGGTCGTCACTTAAAAAATAGTAATAATTTGAAAATTTTGGTTTATATGACATGTTTTCAAATGTTTTGCGAAATGTGAAATTTGTTTATTAATAAATTTTGTTATTTATAAATGCTAGTTTATGATTTAATATTTAAGTATTTATCGTGATTTTCGAAATTAATTATTACCATATTTATTTAATTATGAAAATAATATTTAGGATTTTGTTAATGATAATATTTGATTAAATATGGTAATTTAAATTGGAAAAGATTTTATTGACTTTATATAAATATAGTTTAAATTAAGGATAGAATTTATCTAGATTTGATTTGATTTGGATTGAGTTATTTTAAATCAGTTTAAATTAATAGGTGATTTACCTAATTGGGATTTAAATCCTCCCAATCTTTATCCAACTGGGAATTTCCACCTCCTATAAAAGGAGAGGTACTCCTCCAGAAAATTTTCCATCCACAACCACATTGTGCATCGTGTCTGTGACCATCCAGTCTCTTATTCCATATTTTTACAAATACAATATTCCTTCTCCGTGTCGACAACCCCGACATGATATATTGCAAATCCCTAAACCTAACCGACTTCACCCCGATCCTCGACTTCCCATCTCCGACTAAGCCCCTCCTTTGCCGACACACTTCGCCACCACCATCCCTGCCTCCCCGATATCCCAACTCATCCTGACAGCACCACCAGAACCTCCTGGCCGTCCCCGACACCATCGGCCAACTCCGGCAGCCCCCTTGCAACAATAACCACCACTGTCATCGTCGAACCACCAATCCCCTGGCCTCGGCCATGCCCGACTTCCTCCCAACATCACAGCCGCTCTCCACCTAACAAAAAACTACCTCCTCTCCGATCGTTCCCCCAAGCATCGCCCATCCCCCGACCAACGCTACCACCATCACCACCAGCAACATCACCAAAACCACCAGCTCCGACCTTCCCAAATACCACAAACCACCACAAAAGGAAAGGAAAAAAGAAAACCCAAACCTGAGCCGATCTGCCGCTCCAGCGTGCCACCACTGACAGGGCGCCGCCGCCGAGGCTCAGATCCGCGCCCGACTCCGCCGCTTCTGTCGCCCAGAGCAGCGCCGCGGCACAGTCCCTAGCCGTGCCCCTCCGACTTCCACTCCAGCCGAGCGCCACCTCCCAGCTCCCCTAGAACCCGCGAGCGCCGCCTTCCGCAGTCGGATCCGCCGCCTCCTTCCAGTCCGCCGAAACCCCCTCGCCACGTTGTCGCGGTCTCCTCCACCGCCGGCGTCTGCCCTCCGCCCTCCGACCCACTGCTGCGCCTCCGATCCAGAGCGTCCGCGCCGCCTCACCGTCCCCGGAGCTGTGCCGAACCCTCGCGCCTCCGCCAGAGTCCCCAGCGCAGCCACCCGCCGTAGTCCGCCGTCAGCCAGCGTCCATTCGCCCCTCCGTGAGTCTTCTCTCGACCTCTTCCTTTCTTTCCCAAACTCTCTCTCTTAAACTGAGAAAGAGAAACACAGTATAGATATTTAAGTTTATAGTATTATTATTATCTTTATTATTATTATTATTATTATTATTATTATTATTATTATTATTATTATTATTATTATTATTATTATTATTATTATTATATCTAATTAATATTGGTATTGTGTAACTGAATATATGTAATTAATATTTTGGTTAATAATAAGGTTATTATTATTATTATTGTCATTATTATTATTATTAGTACTATTCATATTTTATTAATTGTTATATATAAATACTATTGGTAAAAAAAATTTGGTTTGAGAAATACATAAATTTCAAAGTTAGTTTCAACTCTAAAATATTCTTCTAGCTTATGTGCGGTATCTAAAAATAATATATTTTTGACAAAAGATATTGTTTTTGCCTAAATAATTTATTTATTTATCTAAAAACATATTTTAGTATTCTACCTAAAATCTTATTTTCCAATTTAGAGTATTTTGCTTAAAAACAATTTTTGATTTTAGTATTTTCCTAAAAATATACTGTGATTAATAAAAATCTAGTATACTACACGACCAACTCTCTTTCATTATCATCACCAATCGTGACTAAATCGTTCCTTTCTATCTTCTTGTGAATTTCGGACCGTTACGCGTCGACTTCGGCTATTAGACAAAATTGAACTTGTCGGATCATTGCACAACACCAGGCGACACACCAGGCAAGACACCTTGCCTTTACTATTTAATTTCTTGCTCAATATCATGAATTTTTATTCTTTATTATATATATATGCAAATTATTAGATTTTATGCAATTGGCTTAGAGTTAAGGGACCACTGTATGTTTAGTGCATCTCATAAACTGTCACGATGTGCCACGAATTGTGTGTGAGTTGTGAGTCGCATATAGAAGCGAACTTGCGTACTGACTGATCATTGGTGCGTACAGGCCGTGCGTTAGGATATAACTGCTAATAGATTTGTGTAGAAGACTTGGCAGTTATTAAGGATTAAACAGTGTCGTGGAGACGACGCATGGATAGTATCATTGGAGGGAGGGGACAGTTATTAGCGTAGGGACTACATTTTATTTTTACACACATTTTGGGCCGAGGGTGACTCTTATGAGCACTACCTTCTGTCCAAGGCCGATAGTGACTCGAATGAGCGCTACTTACTGCCACTCTTTATTTACTCTGCTGAGCCTATAGCCCCTGCATAGAACATTGTCCTCAAAGTGCATATCACCTAGAATGGGTAGGAACCTTTACTCATGCATACTTTTTTGTTGAGCTTTATTATTCAGTTTATCGGCATGATATTATGTGTCTTGTTACGTCCCTCTGAGGACCTAGTTTTTCCCCAGGTGTGTGTTCATATTTTCTGCAGGTGTTCTAGCCAAGGCCGTGGTCTTCTCCATTCCTTCGAAGATAATTGCGCTTGGTTCATTTTATCATTTTGTCGATCGCTTTCTTGTACATTTATATCATTGAGATAGTTGGTAGTGGACTTTGTCTCCGCCCAACGATTGTACCATAACTATTCAAGTTGATCCTATCTTTATTTTATTAAATATTTGTGGATGAGATATAGCATGTCTTGGTTCTCTACATTTTACAGCTTATGTATATATACGAGTCGTATATTTACTCATATGTATACAGCTGGCATGATACGTATCTAGTCCCAAGTATTTTGGGACTGGGGCGTTACATGTTTTTGTGGTGGCCCATGCAGGTCTTGTATGTCACTTCGGCTACGTAATTGTACCGATGTGGGCCTGCAATATAGGATTAGAGTCTAGAATCTCATCCACCTACTTGACATCCTTTCTTGACTCTAAATTTTGAGCTCTCGTTCGACCTCCTTGATTTGCATCCTGCTTGAATTCCTCCTACCGTAAATTTTTATCTTTCGTGCTTAGTGACAGTTAGAAAGATGACTACACTACTATATACTTATTGGTCAACCATATGGCTAGAAGGGTTACATTGGCAATTGGAATACATTTAAGACTCTAATAGAATTAAAAAGGCTTTTTTTTAAAAAAAAGTGTGATTTACTTATTAGTAATTTGTAAAATAGGATATCTAAGAAAGTTGTAATCTTGAGATTTCTAAGTAGGGATCATAAGAGAATTGATAGGATTTTATTTTTATGCTGAATAGTTGGAATCTATACACAATTGATTTAAGAAATTGTTTTGATTTTCGAATTTTGATATTTATGATCTATTGGATTATAGATATACGTCTTTGAGCAAATATAAAACTGATTTCAATTTCAAGTTGTGATATTTATGATTTATTGAGTTATAGTTATACGCTTTTGAACAGTTATAAATTTGGTTTGAAAATAATCTTGGATTTTAAATGTAGCAGTAGAAATTATTCTCGTACAACTTACGATTAGTATGTTTCTTAAATTTCAAATTTTAAGTGGAAGCAGCAATTTTTTTTATTTTTTTTATTTTGGGTTTAAAATATTTTGGAAGATATAAAAAAAAATTTTAAGGAAGATTTTCAAATTTTAAATTGTGGCATGTGATTTATGATTTACAAATCTATTTAGATTTTGAGTAAAAAGGTTTTGATTGAAATTATCAATAAATTGGCAAAAAAAAATTCATGTTGTCGGATTAGGGTTGATAAGTGCATTAAGATATTGAACTTCAATTTTGAGATTGTTTTTCTTGCTAAGAGTCTTTCTGTAGTTATTTGAAAAATTTTGGGTTTTAAAATTTTGATTGATTATAAGATTTTTTTATGGATTCGTGAATTATGAACTCTTGATTTCAATAGTTGGATTTGAAGGTTAAGTTTTGGAAAAAGTTAGTAGTAACATGGTAAAAGTTTACTTTGAGATTATTAAAGGAAATGAAGTTGTTAGCCATAATTTAATTGGGCAGCTTAGAGTAAATACAATTTTGGTGGTTTATTGTTTTAAAAAAAAATTTATTAAGAGACTTTTTGAGAAAACTCCAGTTAAATTTTTCTTACCACTAAGATAACCCTAATGAGTTAGGAGTATTCTATACTAATTGCCATATCCCTTACGACCATGATAGTAGTGCACATACAAGTGTTGTTAGTCATCTCCAAGATCATATGGTTATATTCCAATCTTGACTTCCTCGACATTCTCTCAAATCTAGATTTTGTCGTGACTTTCTAACCATTCGGAACTTGAGAAATAATTGGATTGTTCCTTGATCATACCCCATCAAGTGGCTGTCATATCTCTAGAAATGGTATTCCTAACTTATTTTGCCTTGATCTACTAGAATAAGAATTATCATTATTTCAGGCGTTAACTTGGTCATTTACTTTGTGCGTTAATCATTATTTCATGAATTTTCACTTTCTATTTTAATTCTTTTGTGTCCTTTACCGTGACTTGGATATTTGGAGCACAACACTAGATGTTTTCTTTCCACAAATTTCATAAGCAAGACCTACACGAGCCCACCTTCATGTAGGTATATCATGTGCCACTAAAACACGTCTCCTTGTACTCTAATTTCATATTGCGACTTTCGGGTCAAAAAGACTGGACTCTAATCCCTACCATGAAACCAATATACTTTTTAACTATAGATGAGACTCGACCTCGACTCAATTCTTTCCACCCGATGTGTAATGCTTGACTTGCGCTTTACCTTGATTGCTTGACCCATTGACCCCTTTACACTACTAGTTTAACTCTTGTAAGTTGGGTAGAATACCTCCCGACCTAACCAACCTTTTGTGGACCACATTGATAGGTTCACTTGGACTATAAAATTCAGTAGACCCTAACTTATCTAGTCAAACCAAGCCGATTGCATAGGCCCAAATTTCGGACGGAACTTAGATTTTGTAAGATCTTGGACTAATTGATCTCTTTCATCATTACCCTTTACTTATTATTTTATCTACCTATGATGCTAAAATAGCTTAGTTTTGCAAGCTTATTCTTTATCAAAGCTTGATCATGACAGATGTTTAATGTGGGCGCCCACTAATACATTGTCTAAATCAGAACCGACGTATTATGGTCTGATCAACCATAGTGCACTTGGTTCGCTTTTTGTATAATGTTCAACGTGGATGGAGACGTAGTTAACTTGGCCCTAGTGTCTCCCCCGCGACTGCCTTGGCAATTCTTTTTGAACTTATTTGGACGTCTTTGAACCACGTATTCGTATTCGATAATATCATCTTTGAACTCCTTGTTGCTTTCGCCTTCATCATTTTAGAAGGACAAAGGCGTGTGCTAGAACTTCATCTAGCTTTCCTATCAATTATGACCATCACCACTCAAATGTTGCTATGTCTTCATCCTAAACTCCTCGTCCGCCTTCTCGGCCCTATATTTTCTACCATGACCCTCATTCACTATCCACGACCATACCCGTATTATTTTCTATGATCTAGATCGCAACTTCTTACGACACGATTTTGTTGAGTCTTATAATTGATTGTTCCCCACCGATACCCCCTTGTGTCTTTTCACCCCCTGCTAATTCTTAATTTCGATGACGAAATTCTTATAAGTTGGGTAGGATGTAAAACTTCTAAATTTCTACTATATATTTTTGGTACTATTTTAATTTTTGTACGCCGCGTAGTCGTATTGTACATTGCGCGCAAATTACGTTTATTCGTGAATGCTCGATGAGTACGAATATGTGTCGAGCCACATATTTTAGAAAAATATATTTATTATAAATTTTATTTTAACAGGAAAGTACATCTCCGAATAAATGGGATAAATAATTTCTTTTGTATAAAAGAGTTATTTTGATCGTCATTTAAAAAATAGTAATAATTTGAAAATTTTGGTTTATATGACATGTTTCCAAATGTTTTGCGAAATGTGAAAATTGTTTATTAATAAATTTTGTTATTTATAAAAGCTAGTTTATGATTTAATATTTAAGTATTTATCGTGATTTTTGAAATTAATTATTATCATATTTATTTAATTATGAAAATAATATTTAGGATTTTGTTAATGATAATATTTGATTAAATATGGTAATTTAAATTGGAAAAGATTTTATTGACTTTATATAAATATAGTTTAAATTAAGGATAGAATTTATCTAGATTTGATTTGATTTGGATTGAGTTATTTTAAATCAGTTTAAATTAATAGGTGATTTACCTAATTGGGATTTAAATCCTCCCAATCTTTATCCAACTGGGAATTCCCACCTCCTATAAAAGGAGAGGTACTCCTCCAGAAAATTTTCCATCCACAACCACATTGTGCATCGTGTCTGTGACCATCCAGTCTCTTATTCCATATTTTTACAAATACAATATTCCTTCTCCGTGTCGACAACCCCGACACGATACATTGCAAATCCCTAAACCTAACCGACTTTACCCCGACCCTCAACTTTCCATCTCCGACTAAGCCCCTCCTTTGCCGACACACTTCGCCACCACCATCCCTGCCTCCCTGACATCCCAACTTATCCCGACAGCACCACCAGAACCTCCTGGCCGTCCCCGACACCATCGGCCAACTCCGGCAGCCCCCTTGCAACAACACCCACCACTGTCATCGTCGAACCACCAATCCCCTGGCCTCGGCCATGCCCGACTTCCTCCCAACATCACAGCCGCTCTCCACCTAACAAAACATTGCCTCCTCTCTGATCGTTCCCCCAAGCATCGCCCATCTCCCGACCAACGCTACCACCATCACCACCAGCAACATCACTAAAACCACCAGCTCCGACCTTACTAAATACCACAAACCACCACAAAAGGAAAGAAAAGAGAAAACCCAAACCTGAGCCGATCCGCCGCTTCAGCGTGCCACCACTGACAGGGTGCCGCCGCCGAGGCTCAGATCCGCGCCCGACTCCGCCGCTTCTGCCGCCCGGAGCAGCGCCGCGGCACAGTCCCTAGCCCCGCCCCTCCGACTTCCACTCCAGCCGAGCGCCACCTCCCAGCTCCGCTAGAACCCGCGAGCGCCGCCTTCCGCAGTCGGATCCGCCGCCTCCTTCCAGTCCGTCGAAACCCCCTCGCCACGTCGTCGCGGTCTCCTCCACCGCCGGCGTCTGCCCTCCGCCCTCCGACCCACTGCTGCGCCTCCGATCCAGAGCGTCCGTGCCGCCTCACCGTCCCCGGAGCTGTGCCGAACCCTCGCGCCTCCGCCGGAGTCCCCAGCGCAGCCACCCGCCGGAGTCCGCCGTCAGCCGGCGCCCATTCGCCCCTCCGTGAGTCTTCTCTCAACCTCTTCCTTTCTTTCCCAAACTCTCTCTCTCTTAAACTGAAAAAGAAAAACACAGTGTAGATATTTAAGTTTATAGTATTATTATTATTATTATTATTATTATTATTATTATTATTATTATTATTATTATTATTATTATTATTATTATTATTATTATTATATCTAATTAATATTGGTACTGTGTAACTGAATATATGTAATTAATATTTTGGTTAATAATAAGGTTATTATTATTATTATTATTATTATTATTATTATTATTAGTACTATTCATATTTTATTAATTGTTATATATAAATACTATTGGTAAAAAAAAATAGGTTTGAGAAATACATAAATTTCAAAGTTAGTTTCAACTCTAAAATATTCTTCTAGCTTATGTGCGGTATCTAAAAATAATATATTTTTGACAAAAGATATTATTTTTGCCTAAATAATTTATTTATTTATCTAAAAACATATTTTAGTATTCTACCTAAAATCTTATTTTCCAATTTAGAGTATTTTGCTTAAAAACAATTTTTGATTTTAGTATTTTCCTAAAAACATACTGTGATTAATAAAAATCTAGTATACTACACTACCAACTCTCTTTCATTATCATCACCAATCGTGACTAAATCGTGCCTTTCTATCTTCTTGTGAATTTCGGACCGTTACGCGTCGACTTCGGCTATTGGACAAAACTGAACTTGTCGGATCATTGCACAACACCAGGCGACACACCAGGCAAGACACCTTGTATTTACTGTTTAATTTCTTGCTCAATATCATGCATTATTTTTCTTTATTATATATATATGCAAATTATTAGATTTTATGCAATTGGCTTAGAGTTAAGGAACCACCGTATGTTTAGTGCATCTCATAAACTGTCACGATGTGCCACGGATTATGTGTGAGTTGTGAGTCGCATATAGATGCGGACTTGCGTGCTGGCTGATCATTGGTGCGTACAGGTCGTACGTTAGGATATAACTGTTAATAGATTTGTGTAGAAGGCTTGGCAGTTATTAAGGATTAAACAGTGTCGTAGAGACGACGCATGGATAGTATCATTGGGGGGAGGGGACAGTTATTAGCGTATGGGCTACATTTTATTTTTACACACATTTTGGGCCGAGGGTGACTCTTATGAGCACTACCTTCTGTCCAAGGCCGATAGTGACTCGGATGAGCGCTACTTACTGCCACTCTTTATTTACTCTGCTGAGCCTACAGCCCCTGCGTAGAACGTTGTCCTCAAAGTACATATCACCTAGAATGGGTAGGAACCTTTACTCATGCATACTTTTCTGTTGAGCTTTATTATTCAGTTTATCGGCATGATATTATGTGTCTTGTTACGTCCCTCTGAGGACCTGGTTTTTCCCCAGGTGTGTGTTCATGTTTTCTGCAGGTGTTCTAGCCAAGGCCGTGGTCTTCTCCATTCTTTCGAAGATAATTGCGCTTGGTTCGTTTTATTATTTTGTCGATCGCTTTCTTGTACATTTATATCATTGAGATAGTTGGTAGTGGACTTTGTCTCCGCCCAACGATTGTACCATAAATATTCAAGTTGATCATATCTTTATTTTATTAAATATTTATGGATGAGATATAGCATGTCTTGGTTCTCTACATTTTACAGCTTATGTATATATACGAGTCGTATATTTACTCGTATGTATACAGCTGGCATGATACGTATCTAGTCCCAAGTATTTTAGGACTGGGACGTTACACATTGAACTCCCGACTAGCTACATGGGCGATCCTGCTAACGCCATACAACATGGTGTTCGTTCCACAAAAAGCCGTCAAGGGTCAGGTTCTGGCCGACTTTTTAGCTGCACACCCCATCCCAGAGTCCTCAAGACTCTATGAAGACATCCCGGATGAGGTCCAAGAATCAAACGTCACCGAAGAAAGCTCCGTCTGGCGGATGTTTTTCGATGGCGCTTCAAGAACAGGCCCCAAAGGCCAAATCATCGCAGGAATGGGGGTAGTCCTAGTCTCCCCCGATCAGCTGGTCATACAGCGTACCTACTCCCTTTCAAAGCCGTGCTCCAACAATGTTGCCGAGTACAATGCTCTCATCATGGGACTCCAGCTGGCACAACAACTGGGGGTGAATCATCTGGAAGCCTACGGCGACTCAAAACTCGTCGTAAACCAGATCAGAGGGCAATACGAAGTTCGCCATGAAGATCTGATCCCTTACCATGAAGTTGCGTTGAACATCATTTCAACCTTCACCAAGTTCTTCATCGAACATGTACCTCGTTTACAAAATCTGGAGGCTGACGCTCTGGCTGGCCTCGCAGCCTCATTAGCAGCACCCCTCGGGACTCAGCACTACGTCACGGTAGTTGGTCGAGACTTGGTCTGTCCTAAAAACAACCTGTGCTCACGAGTGGCCCATGCCATGTCAACAAGTACTGGTGTTAATGTCCGAGACTGGAGGTTCCCGTTCATCGACTTCGCTGTCTACGAAATTCTCCCAGAAGACCCGAAAGAAGCCGTCTCAGTCAAGAGGCGCTCCCTTCGATTCTACTACGATACAGCTACTAAAATGCTGTACCGACGCTCCTACGATGGACTTCTCCTACGATGTCTGTCCAACGAAGAAGCAGTCGAAGCCCTTCGAGAAGCTCACGATGGCACCTGCGGAGCCCATCAACCTGGCCCTAAGTTACAGGATCGACTGCGACGCATGGGCTACTACTGGCCAAGCATGGCCGCTGACGCTGTCGACTATGCTAAAAAGTGCCATGCGTGCTAGCTTCACGCAGACTTCATCCATACACCATCAGAACCACTACATCCTACAGTCGCCTCTTGGCCCTTTGAAGCTTGGGGCATGGACATTGTAGGACCGATCACCCCTCCTTCATCGAGAGGACACCACTTCATCCTAGCCATCACCGACTACTTCTCCAAATGGACAGAAGCAGTTCTACTGGCGGAAGTGAAGAGCTCTAGGGTGATCAGCTTCATCAAGCACCATGTCATCTACCGTTTCGGGGTACCCCGGAGGATTATCCACGATAACGGTCCTCAGTTCATCAGTCATGTTTTTAGCAGATTCTGTGACAAGAATCGCATCCAAAACGTGGCCTCAACCGCCTACAATCCGGCAGCAAACGGATTGGCCGAGGCGTTCAACAAGACTATCGTCAGGCTACTCAAAAAAGTCGTCTCATCCAATAAATGCGACTGGGACGAAAAACTCGGCGAATGCCTTTGGGCCTACCGTACAACGGTACGGACCCCGACAGGAAACACACCATTCTCTCTGGTCTACGGGAGTGAAGCGGTACTGCCTCTCGAGATCCAGATACCCTCACTCCGCGTGGCAATAACAAACAAACTCACAGAAGAGGACAATCAACGTCGTCGTCTGCGAGAACTGGAGGCACTCGATGAGAAGCGTCTCCTAGCTCAACAACGCATCGAACTCTACCAAGCCCGTATATCACAGGCTTTCAACAAGAAGGTCAAACAGAGGACTTTCCAAGTAGGCGACCTGGTTCTGGCAGTCAGGAGGCCGATGGTGTTGACTCACAAGACACCAAGAAAGTTCGGACCCAAGTGGGAGGGACCTTTCATCATAGAGACGGTATACTCAAATGGTGCCTACCGTCTCGCCAAATCCAATGGGGACTTGTTCATGATGCCCATCAACGGCAAGTTCCTAAAGAAGTACTACTCTTGACATCCTCAGACTTGTACTTCTATCTCCACCCAACAAGGGAGTCTCTGGACCCAATCATCAGGGCTCATGTACACCTTCCGCAAAATCTTACGCTTCTGGAACCCAGCTGTTCCGTAGCGTTCTATCTTCCAGTAGAGGGACAACCACGTCCACATTACCTCTGAGTTGTTCCCCCTACGCCCTACAAAATAGAATCTTACACTCCGTAAGACTACGCTACCCATCATGTTTACCACGTCCGTATTACCTCTGAGTAAACATCCCGTACAGACAACCCCTACGTTGCCGTACATTGATCGCAGAACTTCCACGTCCATATTACCTCTGAGTAGTTCCGCGTATTCCCCAGAGTCATTCCTACCACGTCCATAATACCTCTGAGTAGGAAGATTCTATCATCTGAATCCCATATTTGCCACGTCCACATCAGCTCTGAGCAAACATGTCGGTTCTCTCGAACTTATTATCTGTACCTAAAAACCAAGGTACGCAAAAGATAATAGGTCCACACAAATTATCAAGTTCATGACAATAAAAATGAACACACCACAAAAACTCTGTATTCTTTATTCAAAAAAATAAAGGATTATACCCCTAGCAAGAGTTGTAAATACACAAAAAAGAAGAGACTACGATCCCTAAACATCTCCGGGGTTGGCCGAAAGCTCTTCAATCCGATGCCTCAAGTCTGTCGCTCGAGTCTCCACAGTCGCCAGGACCCGGCGTTCAGCTTCTTGACGTATCGCTTCTATGGCCTCAGGAGAAGTGTCATCCTCACGCTTCTCGTCCAACTGTTGCCGCTGCTGAGCCAGGGTAAGAGCCCGGTGGGTGAAAGCTGCTTCCTCCTTCTTAAATGCTACATGTTCAGCCTGGGCACGCTCAGCATCTAATAGGAGTCGGGCCCGCTGGTCCTCAAGGCGGCGAATCTGGGCATCAACCTCCGCGATACTAGTGTCCAACGTAGTTCGTAACTCCACCTTCTCCTGCGTGGACTGAGACAACCGCTCCACTGCAGCTTCAGTCTCAGCCACTTCGCGTTCCCAGACCCCCACGGTGGCCTGATAAGAGGACTCAATCTCAGCAATCAACTTCTCCTTTTTCGCGTCTATCAGGGCGGAAAGATTATTCTGCTGGATACGCTGAAACTCGGAAAGCAGCTGATCCAGCTCAGTCATCGAGACCTCCAGAATCTCGGCCATATGATCTTGGCCCTGGTGGAGACGTATCAGACTGATGTATGGAAGCGCCATAGATTTTGCCATCGCGAAACTCCTATTGGTGTTCATCACTGTCGACACACCCTTCTGCAGCATCTTGTACACTGCCTCAACGATGAATTTTACATACTCATCCGTATCCGCCAGCACTTGTAGTGTTATGGCAGGAGTTGGAGGAGCTGTCCTGGATGGCGGACCGCCGATCTCAATCTGCGAGGTTCGAACGTCGACCTCATCGCACTAGGAACTTGAATTCCGCTACTAGCGCCAGATGCCAAAAGAGCAGAAGGAGTTGGGTGGGGCGTCGATATCGTCCCCAAGTCGAAGAAGCAACAGAGGGCTCTTGCATCAGCAAGCCCTTGCCCTTTCCCGTCTTAAAAGGACTATCAGCATCCGGAGCTGCTTCCTCCACCACCGAGGTGCGATCTGTAACTAGTACGGAGCCTTCCTCTGGCAAGCTAACTGGATCAGCTCCCGTTTCTTGGCGGGGCACGTCTTCTGGGGTCGGGCTCGGCAGACGAGTCTCCCCCTCATCATCGAATCCCTCCACGGGGACCAAATCTGCCGCCACCTCCCGGTCGGCAGCCACCTCAGCCTCCATCGCTGAGCCTGGGGTAGGGCTCGGCAATGCTACAGCCGACCTCCCCGTATCATGACAAGGAGGGGAATCAACCCTCTCCTCTGTTGCAGTCACGTCTGTCGCCCCCGCAACAGACTCACGCATCCCTGGAGGAACGTCATCCGAAGACGACGAACTCCACTCCACCTCTTCATCTGGAAGCCCCGTGTCCGCTGGGCCCTCAACATCCAAGGCTCCCACGACGGCTTGCACCTCTCTGGGAACTACTTCAACCTCAGCTTCCCTTCCTACGTAATTCGGAGATACTGGAGTCTCCACAACAACGACATCATCTGGGCTCTCATCCTCGGAAGACATTACGATCGGCGGAACGTGCTCTTCCGATGAGCCCACCACCTTCTTTGGTCTGCTGCCACTAGATTTTGGAGTACGGGGTCTCCTCTTTAGTGGCTCCTACAAAAAGAAAGCATAGGTCACCAGAAATGTTGAACCTAAACAGACTATATGGGACATCCTTACCTCCGCAGGTACTGAATCCAATGACACAGTCGGTGACGATGCCTTCTTCTGTCGCTTTGACGCAGAAGAGCCAGCCTCTGTATCTGCACGTCTTTTCGGTTGATCAACCGAGGGTTCTGCCTGACCTCCTGTGGATACGTCAGGGGCACCTCGATAACCCACCTCTGGCGGACGGTACGGTCGAGCCTTCGCCGATATGTTCCCGGTCACCGCTAACTGGGTGCCTACAACAAGACTGGTCTCCCTATCATATCCGGGAGGCATGGCAGCCATAACACAGTAAAACTTGGCAGCCGAGAAAAGAATCGACGGCCGCGGATTCTGGACAGGCAGCGTAAAGCGAGCTCTGGTACATCCGACATTGTAGTAATGCCAAGCTCGTGCACCATCCAGCAAGCTTCCAGTATACCCCAGGTTGATACTGGGATTATCCAACATCAGCTGAGCATAGCCAAATTGCCGTGCAAAATGGCTCGGTAAATACGGTTCCAGGTAACACTGGTTCCTATTCCGGTACACCAGATGGGACGGTCGGATACTTTACAACCAGCAGAATCCCCATAGAGGCAGAGTGATGGCATCTTCACCCGAATCCATTAAGTCTTCATTGGCCTCAAAACCCAAAAAGACAGGACCTACTTTGGTGATCTCCCACCCCTGAAGGCGGGATAAAACTTTTCTGCAAACAGGAACGCCAGTATGCAACCAGCTCCTCTGGTGGAAACGGCGGAGGAATGCATCTCCGGCCCTATGATCTTCTTCCGAGCCCGGACTCATTACATTGGGATGGTGTAAAATCAACCACCCCATCAAATAGTGAAATGGCAATTCGGCACGGGAGAAGTTGTCATTTCTACCTCGATCATGAACAACATTTCCCGCAAATTCTCGCAAACCTCGCAGCAGGTTACACACCATTGCGGGGAGTAGAGCCAGGCGCCGGCCGAAAACCAACTTCACAGCTGGCAGGATTAGGTTCCGGGTCACCCTCTCTACAGAGCCTGACCCGCCCGAAAAGACGTAATCCCGAAGCCAAACCATCAGATACGCAGCTAACACTGCTTTCGACGACATCCGATGAGTAAGATGCCAGAAACAGCTATAGGAGCGTTCATCCGACTGTCGATCCTCGTTCTCCCGGGGATTTTTCTCACCCAACCTACTCATTTCGGAAAGCACCTCGCTACGAGAAAGCGCTGGCGGAGTGGTAAACTGAGAGGGATCCTCATTGTCTTGCTTAAAGACGTAATCTCTCCAAGCAGTCACATGAGGCTGCGACCCGCTCTTATCCCTCTTCTGCATATAATAATGATGACTTGCCACTTCCTTGAAGATGGCCATCATCTCCTCGGCTTTGTCCCCCAGG
Source organism: Iris pallida (assembly GCA_029216955.1). NCBI lineage: Eukaryota > Viridiplantae > Streptophyta > Magnoliopsida > Asparagales > Iridaceae > Iris > Iris pallida. The sequence goes on along the minus strand of JANAVB010006596.1, from coordinate 6,945,220 downwards.
ACTTGGAACTCCTCGTTGGTCGAAAAGTATTCCTCATAAGGTTCTGATCCCCAAGGGAGCTTTGACACCTTGTACATTTCATGAAGTGCGAGTCCCAGCTCCCCCACTGGAGTGAAGAAAGTCCCGGTCTGGGTGTTAAACATCTCTAGAAGTACGAGGAACATATGCCTGTTAATGTCAACGCCTGCCTGAGTAGCACGGATTGCGGCAATCAGCCCAATCTCTCGGAGTTCAGCTTGAAACCGCGACAGGATCCAGAGTGTCAGTTTGTCCCATTTGGAAACATAATGACACCAACCCTCTACCCAAAATTCACCTTTCGGGTATGATCGCTCCATCAACAGCATACGATTTACAAAAGTCGAGGCACCAAAGGCAAATGTATTGATGGGAACATCACTGTAAATGCTTCCAGGACGTAGAGTCCGCCAGGTGAAAGATGGCCCAGACCGCACGGCGGCCAAAGTATCCCTTTGATCGGAGGTAGAGTCGACCTTGATGATACCTGCCACCGCTCCCCCTGAGATGGGGTTAGCTCCCAAGACATCCTCCTCTTGGAAGCAAGACGACAGAAAGCCGTCAAAGGCCATTGACGTTCAAGTTTCTTAACAGTCATATGCACTCCTCTTGCTGTAAAGAACCAATCTTCCTTGACCTTCAACACCTTTGCTTCAATAGAAGTAAGGCGGTCCCCAAACAGAAACTCGGGCTTCAGGAAGGTCACTTTATCAGAAGTGGTAGATTTCAAAATGCCATGCTCCATCATCCGTTTGAGAAACCCATGCAATTGTTCCCGGATTTGAGTCATTCTTTCGGGAGGCTGATCCAGCATAATAGCAGCTTAAGCAGGGTTTATCACCTTCTCATCGTAATCTACTCCCATTTGGCAGAGGGCAGCATCCAAAAGCACTTCATTCAAGAGTGGCACAGTCATCGACACTGATATTCAACAAAGAAGGCAAAGATTCAGGGATGTTAGAAACAACAGAAGAATCTGAGTCTCATTCTCATCAAAAGCGCATCAGGCTCAGGCACATCATCAGGGCTTAAACCCATATACGTCAGCAGTGGAGCTTCGGCACATCATCAGGGCTTAAACCTATGCGCGTCAGCAGTGGAGCGTCGGCGCATCTTCAGGGCTTAAACCCATACGCGTCAGCAGTGGAGCGTCGGCACATCTTTAGGGCTTAAACCCATGCACGTCAGCAGTGGAGCTTCGGTGCATCTTCAGGGCTTAAACCCATGCACGTCGGCGAAAAAATCTCAGCACATCATCAGGACTCAAGGTCCATGCGCGTCGGCGTATGTATGGTACAGGAAGAGGATGATAACTCACCAACTACCGATGGCCGAACGTCGACAGGCGGACGGGGAACATCAGCCACGGCAGCCTCCACAGGCTCTTTTCCTTTGCCTCGTCCCTTGCCAGCACCGCCGCGAGGAGTCTTGGAAGCCATTCCTTGAAGGGAGAAAGTTAGGGTTTTTCGAAGAAGAACTCTAAAAGACAAAAGCAAAAGAGAGGAAGGACTCTCTCTCTCTCTTCACCTCACGCCTATTTATAGGCTCAGTCGCACCCGTGAACCGATGAAGTGTGACCTCAGCCGCCGCCTCGGGTTCTGCGAGGAGATAACTGCAAATAAATCCAAAAAGATCATCATTAATCTTCTTGGTTATCGAGGCGTTATCATTTGCATTAACTGAGAGGAGCATGCGCCCACTCACTGATGCGCGGAGTATCCATGCGCCCGAACAGTCATGCGCCCCAACCACCATGCTTCTTATTCAAAGTATTCTAAAACTTGACAAAAAAGTTTTGAAAACTTTGAAGGGGGTCTTGTAGAAGCATAGAATTTCACGACCAGAAATTCTATGCGCCAAACGCTACATGCGCCAGGGAGCTCAGACAAAATACTTGACACAGCAAAACAAAAGCATAGACATTGAAAAAGGATTTTTATTTGCATATAAATGTCTATTACATGTCTAAAAAAGGCTGTACAAAGGAGAACTTCTATAAAAAGAAAAGACCCTAAGTCTACAGCCAGGCGCAGCAGTCATCATGCGCTCTTGAACAGGCACATCTCACCATACGCTCTCAGTCAGGCACATCCTACCATGTGCTCTCAGTCGGGCGCATCCTTTCAGCAGCTCAGTCATGTACATCCTCAGTTATGTACATCCCTTCAGCAGCTCAGTTATGTGCCACCCTTCCAGCCAGGCTCAGCCATCTAATGCTTCGACTAATGAAGCATTTATTGAGCAGAACGAGGGTGGCAATCAACCCTGTAGCTGGAGGAAGAGCTCCCCAAACCGAGGAAGAGAAGAGCACCGTAAATCAACCTGTGGCCAGGGGAGACTTCGAAAGAGCCTCTAAAGACCAAAGAAGACCGCAATCGAAATTGCGGCTAAAGGAGCAGCTTTCAACACAACCAGAATGGGCAACACCCACTCTGACAGAAGAAAGAGCCTCCAAAGCTGCAACACCGCAATTCCGATCTACGGCTCTTCCAGCATAACGGAGATGAGGCTCGAGCATCCCGATCTTTGGATGCAACAGGCACCTTCCGCCTGCCTCAGAAGCCTTCGACTTCGACTTTTGGATGTAACAGTCACCTTCAAGTACATCAATGAGGACAATGCATCGCATCTTTACCCTCGGGAGCATCTCATCAACAGAATGTGCTCGAGCAAACAAATACACTTCGGGAGGACGTGAGAGAACGAGAAGCAAACCCTCTCCATACCACTATTTATAGGCCGGGCAAATCAAACCCATGCGCCAAGCAGATGGCTCTCCGAATCCCGTGCAATGAATTTGCATTAAATGGATGAACCTAACGCTTCGAATTCAGCCAAGTCAAAAACGGCTATTTAAATCACTCGAAGAACGTAACAGTCGCACCAATAAAGACGTGTCAAGCGAAGCGGATGCGCCGGTCAGACCGCACATCACATAGACGTGCCTCAGCACCAAGTGCTTCACAAGTATGCACCCCTATGTGGCTCCATGTGCCTAGTGGAACGCCGATCGATGCGCCCACTCAACCGACCTTCACCTGTCAAAAACATTAAATGCTGAAGTCTGACAGAGTTGGCAGCACGTCTCTCGAGGACTGAACAGTTGGCAGCTTTTTCAGAAGACGAAGAGTCGCCGACGTCAGCATCATCATTACTTCCCTCCGACGGTTACAAGCCACGTGGCCTCCCAACCATCTCGCATGCGCCTCCGCAGCCATGCGCCCAAAGTTCTACATGCGCCACAAAAGCCATGCATCTCAGACTTTTCTCTGATCCCTAAAGACAGAAGTAAAAGTCACTACTGGAGCCTCGTATGCGTCTCAAAAGCCATGCGCCCCGAATGGTTCGTGACTCCTAAAGGTTACGAGCCTAAGTCTCCTCATGCGCCCAATCCCAGGTGCATCCTACCAGATCATTCCCTGTCAAATCCGAGATCTCCGAGCCATGGGCCGACGACACGTGTCCTTTGACTTGATTCACCCAAGATCTCAGCAACAGAAAGATCCTCTCCCCTGCTACGTGCCAGCCCACAACAGTAGCATGAAGAATTCAACTCCTCAATCAGGGCGCATCGTCCATGCACCTCCATCAGCAATCACCACGTGGCGTTCCTGCGTCCAGGCGCATCCTACATATGCGCGCATGAGCAGCCAGCATGCAGACTATAAATAGAGGGATCATTTCCTTCTTCTACACACGAACAGAGATAGACAGACAAAGACATCGCACAACCACCGAGGCAGATACAGACACTCAACGTCTTCTTCCTCTCCGCAAGCTCCAGCACCCAGAGCAACTCAGACCTTCAGAGAACCGATAACCGTCGTCAGATCGTCAACGGAGTCAACGTATTACCACTCGCTCCATCGGCACAAGGGACCCAGATAAACAAAAGTGTACTTCTAGGACTACGTCTAAGTCCTACATTATAATACTGTTCTATTTGTATTGAAATTTCCATCAAAAGATTTTAATGGCAAACACATGGCATATCTCGCCACATTTGTAGCAAGATCTTGTGACAGAATCGGTGGTTCGGTGCCCACGTCTATTGCATCTGCTGCAGTGTTGTCCGCCATGGCCCCGGTTATCAAATTTGTTCGGATGTTTTGATACTCCCGATCCCTCGGCGTCGTTAGGACGCTTGTTGAAGTGGTTATGGACGACAGGCACGGCTCTATGCGACATACGGCCAAAGACACGCTCACTATCGAGAGCGGTATCGTAGGATTTGCGGTAGGATTCGTGGTAGGTTCAAAACCTTTGATTCATGACGCCCCTTCGCATTTCGTCATTTAAGCCTTATCGGAAGCGTTCACACTATGCTTCCTTGTTGGGCAGGAAGGCGCCGAAAAACTTTGCCAATTTCGAGAAGCTCGAGTCATAATCATCGACTGACATATTTTTTTGTCGCAACATCATGAACTCGTCTTCTTTTTAACGACGGACGGCACGAGGAACGTACTGTTCGAGAAAAGCTTCCTTGAACATTTTTTAGGAAATCGTGGTGTCCGTATCGACTTCGTAGATTTCTTGCTTCTTAGCTGCCCACCAATCGTAAGCCCTCAGTTGTAGCTGTAACGCTGCACATGTTATCCTTTGGGACCCTTTAATGCTAAGCAGATTAAACAAGTCCTCAATCTCCGTGAGCCATCCCACTATCACATCGGGCTCTGCACGGCCATTAAATTTTAGTGGATTCATCTTGCGAAACTCCTTTGCCTTGAACATGGAAGAAGAATTTATCATTTGCGGTTGAGCTTCTTCCTTGTCTTCATCTTGAACATCTTGCCTCTCCTCGGGTACTACGACCGTTGCCTTGGTATTGCCTACCATCTTGCTTACGATCTGCGTTAGGTCGTCCATCTGCTTCTGCTGCACATCAAATTAGGCTTTGATTTGCATCTGAAGCTGTTGCTGCTGCAGTTCCATCAACTGTAGCATTTTCTCTATGGTCGTCTCGCTAGGGCCAGTACTCTTTGTGCTCGATGTACTATCCACGGTTTGGGTTGTTGTGCCGGGATTGTTCTTATTTCTCTTAGTCATTCCTACAAAACAGAGTAAACCCGTTAGTATTTTTAAAAAATATCTATGGGCTTACCTGTATGGAACTTTTATTTCACGCAGCATGTCGATAAGCATTCAATCGAGCCATCGCAATGAACATTCCAACAATGAAACATCTTTCAAAAATCTGAAGAAACATAATTGTGCTCTGATACCAATTTGTCACGCCCCGAGTCGACAAACTGTTCGTTCCTGGTGTTATTTTGCCGAATCGATCGTCCTCACTAAGGCATGATACCGTACGAGTCTGGAATTGCACTCGTACAAGGCAAAAATGTTACGTTGATTTTTATATTGAAACGCCAAGTTAAAACTTCATAAATCACATCAAATTGAGACGTAGTATAGGAAGATAGAAATATGCTTTTTCATTCATAGCTTCCAACGAAGTGCAAGTCGTAATTACATTGGATGCCGTTGCGGCTACATTGATTAAAAACAAAAAAAAACATACTCGATAAGCTGCCTGAACTAACACTTGTCGTTCCATACATTCGCCCCTTTATACATAAGACTTCGATTGAATTGGCTTCAAAATACTTCAGCATAGGAAGAGCTTCAAAATGCCTCTCCGCACTTCAGCTTCAGTTTAGAGCTTCCGCTGCACCTGGAGAATTGGGGGAGGGGATTAGCACACTTGCTAAGTGGACGAGACGATCCCATTCGTCTAAACCGACTCTGATTGTTAAGGTAGGCATGTTTTAGAGTTGTCTTTCTATTTAGAACTAAATGAATTCAGTTCATATCGATATCCATCTTTAAGTAATAAAGCATGCAGTAAAATATAGCGATTTATCACATTTCTTACCACGGTCGTGCTCGTCCCTGCATAAAAATAGAGATAATATTTACTACCTGTATAAGACAATAAGTGAGCATGCTACTATCTTATATGCGCGGTCATTGGTTTTACACACCACGTGGAACTATCTCAATGGCATTTTGGTCCGTTCAGTCTAGGTTGCAAGCCTGACTGACGGTCCCACAATGTATCAGTGCCGAAGCACGATTATTAATTCTCCCTAGGTCGATTCGATTATGATACCCCGTATACCGATTCGAGGAGAATCAAACTTGTGCACAAGCTGTCCATGACCATGCCAATGTATGAACAGTTTAATATATGCAAACAGTTTTGTATAGCGCGGACAATATTGAACGGTATTATCATTTCTTCTAACTCATGCAACGATTTATTTTCCCTAAAGTCGTACTCCCGATTTAGCATCTCGTGGACACCAAATTATCCGAGGCATCATAACACACGATCGACGTTTCATATTATTTTGTAGCACGTGAAATAGTGTCACTCCCTGTTCCCAGAATGCGTATTTTTAATACGTATACTGCTTGAATATATTTATTTAATATTAATCATGCATTTGTTCTGTATTTAATTCATTTAATTTTTTGCTAATCATTTTTCTGTATTTATTTTCGGCTCTTGGGTTCGGCTTGGTTCGATTTGTTTCCATATTTTGATGGTTCATCATGAATCGAACCCAACTCCCCTCCTACCACATCTTCATTTAAAGCTCCAACCCTTTCTCTCTCTTCATTACTTTTCCTTCTCATTTACTCTTCTTCTTCTTCATAGCTCTCTCCACCTACCAAACCCATAGGCAAGTACATCTTGCTTCCATATGAGAACCTATTTTTATGGTTCATTTATCTTTCTTTCATGATTCTAAGATAGCTTAGAACTTGGCATTCTACATTTTGAAGTCTCATTTTTTAGTAGATCTAGAAATTACTATTTTTCGGATTTTATTGGTTTTGATTTATCAAACTTTCTTATTTTCAAGTTTTGTTCGTTCTAGATTGTTGAGATTGTGTTATACGCCATTCTGACCCATGAAAATCCTATTTTTGGCTTGGAATAAAGGTTCCATGGAATTTGGAGTTCGGGAGGAGTTTTACGCTCACGTTATACGTGCTCGCGTAAGCATTAACTTTACGCCCACCTTTTTTACGTGCTCGCGTAGTATCAAGCTCTACGTCCACGATCGTTCGTGTCAGCGTGAATCAGTTTTATGCAAGTCGACTTGGCTTGGCGTATTACTCTTTACGCGTATTCATTCGTGTGTAAACTTGACTCTTTACGCGTGCAACCTTTACGCGTGGCTCAACTCTTTACGCGTACAATGTTTCACGCGTAACGTTATTTTTTACACGTACAGTGTTTCATGCATAACTCTATTCTTTTACGCGTACAAGTTTTACGCGTAACCCTGTTCTTTACGCGTACCTCTGTTTTACGCATGCTCCTTGGCTTGGCGTAATTCCTTTACGCAATTTTGGTTTACGCGTAATATTGTTCTTTTATGCGTACTTTCTTTACGCGCGTATTTGCCCTAGCGTAAAGCTTGACGTAAACCGGTGGCCTTAGCGTAAAGCTTTGGCGTAGACTAGTCATAGTATAGATTAGCCTTGGCGTAATCCAACCTTGGTGTTCCTATTGCTCTATACTTTATGTCGGCATGGCATTTCTCCTATTATATCCTTACGCCTTTTGACATGAACTTAATATAATTATGATAGGTTAATATTTTAATAACAGATTGTTGTATGGAGTGTGCAATGTGTTTTGACTAGTTTATGGATACCCTGAATGACTAGAACTTAACCCTGATAGTTATAGACTCGATCATACTAAAATACTAGCTGACTTTCATGCCTTGGCACGAATTGACATCGATTGTTACCTTGACTGAATAATTGATCATACGTTCCTAGTTGGAACTAAAGAGACTGGCTAGTCGTCTTACTGAAATTGAATAAGACACGTTCATATTAATTATGAACCATTACAATCGACTAGCCGATCCCGAACATTGGCATATAGACACGTGCAGGCTTCAACTGATTTTCTACAAAAGCGGCATGTGTACTTTACAGTCAAGGCATGATTATTCTGTGGCTAGGTTTGATTGTTGCATTACGCTATGTAAGACCTACAACCTAACCGTACGGGCATCGTTGTAGAATTATGTATGTCGTACTCTGTACGAAAGTACTCATTCTGAATGGCCATGATCCACGGTATGGGATTTCAATTAACATAGGGACTACTAAGTTAAATAAAATAACGATTGCATGGAGAGAATGGATTCTCGAGTTCTTACATGGCAGCCATCCTTGGGGTAATTAGTGCCCCGACATGCCGGCTGGTTCCCACAGATACTACAAATCTGTCACACGGGCAGGGAACGGTATCTGCTTATATCTATTTACTGTATATTGATGACGGGCGTCCCGCTGGGACTCGTCTAATTTATGATTGGCACAATTGATTATTGGGTAGACTAGCCTTGCTTGTGCATAGTAAGAACTGAGGAATCCTTATTGCATATTTCCAGGATAACTTGGAACTTACAGTTAGCAAGCCGTAGTAGTCGTATTGCCGTTTAAATTGATTTATTTGTGTACTGTACCTACTCCGTTAACTACTGAGAAGATCAGAATGTTAGGACATGACGGGTCAACTTCTGTCCTTGTTTGGTTGGGAAGTTGGTTCGAAGTGTCGTGATGTTGTGTGAGTCCCAGTAGCAAGTAGAGACCTATGTATCATATTCTCAACCCTTATTACTAGTTTTTAATTCTCATGTCGTGCTTCCTTGTGGTACTTGCTATTAGAGATCTAACCTCTCTGGTTTTACATGGCCAGATTTAGAGCCAGTCCTCGAGGACTCAACTTACTTCCACCTCCAAGATGGTCAATACTAGAGGGATGATCGCTGGAGGACACGAGTGGGTTCCTTGCTTCCCTGCTCGTTTTGTTACTTACTTACTTTTGCCACTTGGCACCGACATGTTTGTCGGACTGTCTTGCACTTACTTTTATATAATTGTAACCAAGTCAGACTGCAGCTGATAACGATTGTGTATACCTTGTTATATCATCTGGCTACATTTTGCAAAGCCGGATCTCAAGAACATTTTGACTGAGTGTTTGGGACGCCTTACTGCTTTATCTTACATGTTCACTATTTTCTGTTTCTTGTTTGAATGATTGAGACAATAGATGTTGAGTAACCCTAGTGAGACTTTCATGTAGTATGCACCCCCTTGTCTTTTAGACAGCATTAATCGTATTATACGGTATTCATCTACGCGTAATATGTAGCTGGCTGAATCATTCCCCCGCTCTTCGGTATTCTTGTTCTGGGGCGTGACAAATAGTCTATATTTTTACTAGAACCTAAAACTTTCTCGTTTATGTGAGATACTTGTATTTTTTCAGAGTAGATTACTCAAAATCAATACGTTTTTCCTGAGTTCTTGACCTTAGTGGATGCATTTAACTTGGCATCGTCGATTTGAATGAATTCGAGGCAAAGAAATTTTGTTTGCGGGACAGAGTAGAAAAGAAGGGGCCAAATCACCCACCAAGTTCTTTAATCGTGACGACCGTCGAAGCGCTTCGCAACATTCAAGCTTTAGTTACGCGAGCTCTGTAATGGCACCAACACTTTGTTAGGATTCCTTCTTTATTCTTTCGCTTTGAAATTCGTAAATTGCATTCAGAAAACGACGCAAAAGCACTTCATCAAAACCAAGCGACAAAAGCTCCAAAAAAACCATACAGCGGTCCGATCCCGTCGAAGGAACTCTTATATAGAGCTCACTCGTCGAGACACAGCCCGCTGCATCTAGGACTTATTCCAACAGAAGTTGTTCCATTAGTTGGATCGATTCTCGTAACATCCATCCAAATCGATTTGATCGATGCTGCAAGGTGTTATCGTTTACCAAGCTCAGCAATCGAGTCAGATGGACATCTAAGTTCCTGACCGATCTGACTCGGCACAAGCATATTATGAAGTCCGTCGCCTATCGAAAGTGGGGTGCTACACTAGGAGCCAAATAACATTCCAAAAATAGAAGGATAAGATAAAAATGTTCAAGAAATAAAGGAAAAGAATAAGAAATAAATCAATAGTCATATGTCGAAAGGATGTAGTCTCTATAATATTCAAAAACCATATGTATACATGAAGTCACTTTACCGAAAATTTATGCCCCATCAGTGTACATCTGACTGCAGTAACCCTTGATATCATGACTCAAATATAATATGGTATCGAACACTCTATCAACTCTATCCAATGTTGACATAATAAATCAAAGGATCAAATAATGCAACTAGGATATAGCTTTAGTAATATTTGACAACCTACGCTTACTTGAAATTATTTCAACTTAGGGGTCATGTCATGCCAGTGCGCTGTTGGCTGCCGTGAACCCACAGTATCAATAAAATAAAAGGGGACGGTGCGCGTCCGCCTTACCATTGTAAGTCATCAAAAAAAATTCAACTATATCGATCCATAAAAATTTCAAAGGAACTTCTATAAATTTAAACAAGTCGATCATGATAAGAAAATGTAAGTATCTGTCCTTGAATAAAAGTATCAGTTTTGAAAACAAAACGATCACAAAATGAACGAAGACGACTGGAATTAATATATAGATAATTGAACCAAGATTAGGAATGAGGGAGGCCTAGATTACCAAACGAAGAGTCTACCCACCTTGGGTCATACCCTCGTATTAAATAAAACCAATATCCTTCTAGGAGGATCCCTAAGTTATATAATAGGGTTTAGAATTCAATAAATTTCTACGTAAATCATGTGGCATATATAGCAACCTTAACTACCCAAACAGTCAGTTGAATGAGGGTTTCCTATTCATAGTCCTTCTCCTGAAATTAAATTAGTCCTAATTGTGAATATGTATTTTCCTAGTCGCAGGCTCGCAATAGTACGACTAACTTAAGTACTATCACGAGTTCGCAATCTTTTGTGAAAATGGACCTGCATGGGCCACCACAAAAACTTGTCAGGACCCGCACCCGTTTTTCGGATACGAGACGTGTCCAAGCCGACCTACGCCGCAGAGTCGACGGTAGAACGCTGTCACGACCAAGATGCTCAAAATCATAAATATAACATTTATTGCTCATTCATATTTCTAAATTGATTACAACTTTTACAACATTTATATTTAAAGAAAATACAAGGTTCTTATAATTAATGAAAATGATACCACTTCTATCTAATTTCTAGGTTTCTGCCTACAAGTACACCCGTATCTCCCCATGCTAAGTGAAGCCACAGCTAAACCTGAAAAATATTAGTTTCCAGTCAGGAATGGAACAAGCACACAAACCGACGACAAATCGAAAATACAATAGAATTTACAAGACATGAAAATAACATATGTGAGATGATCTAGAAAATAAGACCGATATCATGATAAATCACGAAAGAAAGTAGAACTCTACAACATGATATATCAGCTAGGGCTGACATCACTGCTTGTGTCATTCAACCGTATCGCTTTTCTAATTTAGGCAAAAATGATGGTAAAGATGGCCAAGTCCTGGCAGGACTAGCTGACTGTCCGACTACTAGTGAGATAGAGAGAGACTTATCTTCGACAAAGAGAGGTTATCCCTGAGACCTCTCTGTTGTGGCACTTACAAAATGGTTATATCTCATAAAGTATGCTCAGACCTACGAAACATAAACAAGATCTCTGAATTTTGTAAAAGATTTCAAGGACGTACGGGGGTTAAGGGGACAGCCCCTCGGGGGGGGGAGGTCGAAGGCGAAGTCCCCAAAATCTAAACAGATTCTTAGATCCTTATAGGGGTGGGGCAACTACATTGATGTCACTTTATGTCATAGGGGTGGTGAAAGCCAACACGGCATGCTTCCCCGCAGAAATGTCTTCCATTATGGCTACTGTTACTCATTGAATGTGCTTCCCGCAGAACACCAATTGTCTCTTACAATAACGTTCATCTGTGTTGAGCTGAACATTGGTCTTCTCTTTTTGAGAACTCCACATGTGTGATTGCATGCTCCTCTACAACAATCGTCTTGTCACGGACTTAGTATTTTTGCTAGCACTTCGTCCCGTGCGGTGTACTGTCTTCTTCCGTCAAGACTCGTGCAAGCCTTCCCAACACGACTTAGCTAGATCGCTAAGGAAATTAAGAATAGTGGAGCAAAGATGGACTCGTAAGAATCTTTTTATTAGCTTGGAGAATACTTACAATTTTATGTAGTGAAGGTGGTGAGGAACAAATGAAAGCCTCCCCCTTTTATAAGTGCTCTTAGAGCTTTACATGGAAAGTCCTGGAAGGAATATTCCAAGGATTTTTTTTTCTACCATAACTGGAACGGCATATTCTAGGTTTATTCCCTAGCAACAGAAAAGAAAACTTCACGGGCCATCCAGAAGCTTCTTGGGCCTCCTAGAACGATCTTGGGCCTTCCGGAGAGATCCACTATCTTCTGGGGCCTTCCGCCGTCTTCTAGAATGTTCTAGAAGCCTCCCGCATAACCTTGGTCCGTGAAAAGGTTATGCAACTGGGCCTCGGGCGGGGTGCAACATTTGGGACGTTACATTCTTCCCCACCTAAGATGTTGACGCCCTCGTCAACCATGTTGGCTGAGAAACGCCTGGATCTCAGCTTCGAACTGATGCAGCATATCAGCACGTTCCCAGCTAGACTCGCCGTAAGGCATTCCCTTTTATTGTATGAGGTACTCCACATATGGGGACACGTCTCGTCGACGAATAGTCCTCTTGTCCAGCACGGCTTCCATCTCCTTATCGAAGGATGTCGTCATAGTCGCCGTCGATCGCTTCAGAACTCCTCGATGGGGATCCTCCAAGTCTTTATGGTACAGCTTCAAGCAACTTGCAAGGAGGACTGGATGAATCTTCAGCTTGGCGGGAAGTTCGAACTTGTAGGCCACCTTGTCTACCTTCTTGAGCACAGGGAAGGGGCCTTCGTACTTCCGAATCAGTCCCTTGTGCACTTTTCGGAACACCTTGAACTGTTGCGGTTGTTGCTTCACCAGCACAATGTCCCTCTCCTTGTACTCAACTGGCCTTCGCCTCGCGTCAACCCACTTCTTCATCTTCCTCGCGGCCTTCTCCAGAAATGCTTTAGCAATGTCCGTCTTTGCCTTGAAATCTGAAGTGAACAGGTTAGCCGCGGGACTTCTACTCGAGGACCCCGCACTCAGCGTGTGCTATCACACCCCGATTCGGTAGAATCAATAGTCGCCCCCGGGCATGATGTCGTACGAGCCTAAGTTGCGCTCGCACAAGGCAGGTCATAAGGTTATCCGAACAACAACATTTACATAGAGTACGCAAAGAAACTGAACACATTTATATAGAGAAGGAAACTTATATTTTCATTGATAATAAGCTTGGTTACAGACTCGATTACAAAAGAGGCATCTCAGCTTACAACTGACATTGATGAGATAGTTATTCCATACATTTACATCCCTTTATACAACACATCAAAATGACTCTCTATGACCTGGGATCGGTTGGCGCTGCATGATGCAGTTGAATTGGGGTCTTCAAAATGTTGCAGAGTTAGCCTTCGCGCTTGCAAGGCTTCAAAAAGAATGAGCATTGCCTTCAGTCTCTTGGCACGCTATCCTGGTTACGGGTACCTGTTGAGAGCGAGGGTCAGTACATTATACTTTGTACTGGTGCGTGGCAATTTAAATCCCGTGCTCTCATTTGTTGAAGAAAATTAAGTGAACATGCATTCATATATTTGGTGAACTTTCTAGCCATCATAGTCAATTCAAACCTATATTTGAAGGTACAACAGTATAATGACGATAGGTCTTACCCCCGGCAGAGCGTGTCGTTGTAACGTAAACTTACCGTGTTCTTCCCTGTCATGTTGATAATAAAAAAATATAACAGAGTGCATTTATGAAGGTCACTGGCACGACAAGCCATCATGGACATATAGCTTGGTAGACAGAGGTCCTTCAGCGCAGGTAGCGAGCCCCGTTAAAAGCCACTGCCTACCGTGGCATGCATCCGGCATAGCTATCCGTGTTTCTTCCTAGGCCGGAACGGTCCCGTGGCCTCGGGATACCGGCCGAAGAAATAATTGTCCTTGTCGACAAGTTGTACATGACCGTGCTAAGTTAACCGTTATTTCAAGGCACATCTTTATAGTATTGTTGCGACATTCATTTAATCGATTCATTTTTCCTTAGTACGGTTCTATATAATATGGTAATTGCAAGCACGATAAAATTATATGACAAGCAGTTTTATAGTTCGTGTACATGAGACGTCGTGTAACCATTTATTGGAATATCATTCATGTCGTTGTATTATATCTAGCATAACACATGTCTAGTATTGATAATGTATTGGAGAAGAGGGTCGAGGGAAGAAGGGTCAGCCACTCACCTTAGTACTTACTTGAGGCGAGAAACTGGTTGGCCGTGCTAGATGTTGCCTACGCGATCACCTGAAATTGCACAAGCAACTGATTAGAACACTGTGTTATTCAAGGAAATTCGATACGAATGCGAAGTTCGAAACACAAGCCATGAAAAACCATCGAAAACATTCACGAAAACGTATTCAGAAAACCAAAGCCAAAGAAGCAATTACGGCATGAAAAGCAGAGCAACGGGAGGTCTCTCTCGACTTAGCCGCAGAGTCTATCCTTGAGATGCAACCCGCTGAATATGGGACTTGGTTCCGAAGAAGCCACTCCATAACGAAAAATGGATCCTAATTCAACCGTTCCCGTTCGACCGATTTGATCAATCCCGACCTATCGGTCCCGACCGAATCGATAGCGACAGTGTTCCTTTCTTGCGTACCCCGTAGACGAGAAACGGGGCACGATGTAGTGACGGAGCACTACATGTGCGGGATAAGCGGTTGGCGACCCATCACCAACTCGAATGGGCTGTTGTGCAACGACTCGCTCCGTTGAAGATTGTAGCAGAACTGAGCGACGTCGAGGTGATGCCCCCAATCCCTCTGGTTGGCACTTACAAAGTGCCGCAAGTACTCATCGAGTAGCAAATTGACCCGCTCGGTATGTCCGTCCGTCTGCGGATGGAAGCTGGTCGAGAAGCGTAAGTCCGTCCGGAGGATTTTGAACACTTCTGTCTAGAACTTCCCCGTGAAGCGGGGATCCCGATCGCTGACAATGTTCACCGGGATGCCCCAGAACTTTACCACGTGGCTGATGAACAGTCGCGCGGCCTCCTCTGCTGTGTAGTCCGTTGAAGCATCAATGAAGGTCGCGTACTTTGAGAACCAGTCCACCACCACGAGAATGGACCCAAGCGCCCCCATTTTCGGCATGGCGGAGATGAAGTCCATCGATATGCCCTCCCACGGCCTGTTCGGTACGGGAAGAGCCTCCAGTAGGCCCTCGGGCTTCTGATGGTCCACCTTGTCTTATTGGCAAACAATACAGGTGTGCACATAGTCCTCCACATCCTCGCGCATACGAGGCCAATAGTATGCGGCCTCCAGCAGCGCCAACGTCCACTTCTGCCCCGGATGTCCAGCCTACTTCGTATTATGGTACTCCTTGAGCAGCTATCTCCGCAAGCCACTCCACTTAGGTACGACCACCATGTCGCCCTTAGTGTAGAGAAGTGTCTTTCAGCCAGAACCTTCTCGTTTTTCCCTCCTTTGCAAGCTTCACTATGGCCTGTGTTAGTGGGTCCTCCATGATACCCACTCGAACACGGTCCAGAATGTCCCCCTTTAGCAAGCACATAGATGCGAGCTCGGCCTTCCTGCTGAGTGCATCGGCCACCTGATTTTCCTTGTCGGGTTTGTACCGCAACTCCATATCGAACTCGTCTAGAAAATCTTACCATCATGCCTGCTTCGGAGACAGCTTCTTCTGGATCAGGAAGTAGCTCGTGGCAACATTGTCTGTCATGACCACGAACTTGGTGTCAAGAAGCTAGTACCGCCATGTCCTCAAGCTATGCACAACCGCGGTCATCTCCTTCTCTTGTACCGTGTAGCGCCGCTCGGTATCATTCAACTTGCGGCTCTCGAACGCGATGGGGTGCCCTTCCTGCACCAACACCCCACTGATGGCGAAGTCGGACGCGTCCGTGTGCACTTCGAACGCCTTGGAGTAGTCAGGTAGAGATAAGACCGGCTCCTCCGTCACAGCCCGCTTCAGTGTCTCGAATGCCTCCTCGCATCGGGGCGTCCAGCTCCACACCCGATCCTTCTGCAGCAGATCGGTCAGAGGCGCTGCGATGGCAAAATATCCTCGAATGAACCGCCGGTAGTAGTTCGTCAGGCCAAAGAATAATCGCAGCTCCGTCGGCCTGGTGGGAGTCTCCACTCCCGTATGGACTGGACCTTTGTGCCGTCCATCCATATCTTGCCATGCCCGATCCAGTATCCCAAGAACGACACCTCTTCTTGTGCAAATGAGCAATTCTCCCATTTGACGAAGAGTTCGTTCTCCCTCAGCACTTGGAAGACGGTCTTCAAATGCTCAATGTGCTCCTCCATCGTGTTTGAGTACACGACGATGTCGTCGAGGTAGACTACGACGAACCGATCCAGGTAGGGGTGGAAGAGCTTGTTCATCAAAGTACAAAAAGTTGTAGGAGCATTTGTTAGACCAAAAGGCATAACTAAAAACTTATATACGTCGTACCTCGTGACGCATGCCGTCTTAGCCTCGTCGCCCTCCGCAATCCGGACTTGATAATACCCCCGCAGATCAAGTTTGGAGACGTATCTTGCGCCTCCCAATTGGTCGAACAAGTCCACCACCAACGGTATGGGATATTTGTTCTTGACGGTTATCTTGTTTTAGTGCACGATAGTCGATGCACGAATGAAGGCTTCCGTCCTTCTTCTTTTGGAACAACACCGGTGCACCATACGGGGCCTTCGACGGTCTGATAAATCTCGCGTCCAACAGCTCCTTGAGTTGCTTCTTCAACTCGTCTAGCTCGGGCGGGGCTATGCGATATGGAGCCATGGAGGTCGGCTTCGTGCCAGGCTCCAACTCGATGGTGTGGTCTACCTCCCTCCGTGGAGGTAGCCTCTTTGGCAACTCCTTCGGCATGACGTCTCCGAACTCCACAAGGACGCCATCGATCTCAGGCAGAAGATCCCCCTATACGGGCGTCTCCTCCGTCTTGATCACCGCAAGGTAGGTCGTCTCTCCGTGTCGCATCCCCTTCTTGAGTTGTAATGCGGAGAAAGCCTTCCCCTTCGCAAGCTCGTCTCGTGCAACTGTCACCATGCACGAAGAGCTCTCCTCCATGATCCCGACGACTCCCAGATGCGACATTGGGACTGCCTTCGCCGAAGTAAGGAAGTCCATCCCGAGGATCATGTTGAAGTCGTCCAGTGGTACGACCGTAAGACTGGTGACACCCGTCCAGTCTCCCACTTGGATCTTCACACCTTTGGCCACCCCCTGCATGGGGCGCGCCTCAGAGTTGACTGCCTTTATCGTGCTTGAGTCTTTTTCAAGCACCAGACTCAAGCGCCGGACCTCCACGTTCGAGATAAAGTTGTGGGTTGCGCCTTGTGTTGTGGCCGTTGATCTTCACGTCCATGTACATCAACTCTCGATTCGGGCTTTTGGACACGACCGCCTTGCTCTTCAATGCGTTCAGTAGGCACAGGGTCCCCATGTGAGCCCCCTTCTTAGGCTCCTCATCCTCGGCCTCCTCGCCTTGGACCGCGTTCACCCTCTTGCCTTTGTTCGGGCAGTCACATGCGAAGTGATTTCCTCCGCACATGAAGCATTCAATCTTCCGTTCCGTCGAAGGCTTTGCGTGTTGTTTGTCCTTCGGCGGGTCTCCCTTTCCATTGTTCTTCTTCGCTCCTCCACCATTGAACTTGGTGATGGTCTTTTCCTTGGGCTTTGGGGCATCACTCCGTCGATACTCCATCAGCTTCTCGGCTTTCGTAACAACCGCGTTCACATCTGACGCATCTTGCCTCTGCAATTCTTGTGCCGCCTATGGTT
This sequence comes from Iris pallida, assembly GCA_029216955.1. Taxonomy (NCBI): domain Eukaryota; kingdom Viridiplantae; phylum Streptophyta; class Magnoliopsida; order Asparagales; family Iridaceae; genus Iris; species Iris pallida. Next base: position 6,927,300 of record JANAVB010006596.1, on the reverse strand, counting down.
GTAGACCCTCCAGGAAGTGGAACAGGCGATCTTCTTCGCCCATAGTGGAAATGGAAAGCATCAGGCGGGTGAACTCCGACCCGGTGTGTTTGAGTTGTCGCAAACTCCGTCTCGCGGCGTACTCTACGTTCTTCGGGTAGAATTGAGACTTGATCTCCTTCTTGAGATCCTCCAAAGTCTCGATCGAATAGAGCCCATTTTCTATCTCGATGCACCTGCGTCGCCACCACTGCATAGCATCATCAGAGAAATATAGGGACGATGTGTTTACCTTGTCGGTCTCATCCTCGATGCGAACCGCCTTTAGGTAGCGCTCGACATTCCAGATGAAGTTATCCACCTCCTTCGCATCCCGTACGCCAGTGAAGGATTTGGGCTCTGAATACTTCACCCTCTGTGTCGACTCCCTCCTCGGAGTCGGACCACCAGCAATGGCCCTCTCGAGGACCTCCGCCTTGGTTTGTAGCTCTTTGCGTAGTTCGGCAATCTCTGCCTTAGTGGCCTTTCGTTCCTCCTCGAACTCGGCATGTATCTCACGGAGATGTTCTCGGAACTCCGACATAGCCGTGGCGACGTTCGCCTCCAAACCCTGGGCGAATTTCTCGTGAGCCGCTTGGTTTTGCTCCACTTGAAATTCGACGCCCGTCACGCCTTTCTCCAGCATCTCAATCCGTTCAGCCAACTCGCCAAGAGCATGTTCCATCGACGGTTCTTTGCTCTTGCCCTTCCTCGAGGTCTTCGCCTTCTCCTTAGGCGATGTGGGTTGCTCGTTGATGATTGCTTCGGTCGAAGACATGACGGCGATCAAACCTTTGCTCTGATACCACTTGTCACGGACGTCGACTTAGTATTTTTGCTAGCACTTCGTCCCGTACGGTGCACTGTCTTCTTCCGTCAAGACTCGTGCAAGCCTTCCCAACACGACTTAGCTAGATCACTAAGGAAATTAAGAATAGTGGAGCAAAGATGGACTCGTAAGAATCTCTTTATTAGCTTGGAGAATACTTATAATTTTATGTAGTAAAGGTGGTGAGGAACAAATGAAAGCCTCCCCCTTTTATAAGTGCTCAGAGAGCTTTACATGGAAAGTCCTGGAAAGAATATTCCAAGGATTATTTCTTTTCTACCATAACTGGAACGGCATATTCCAGGTTTATTCCCTAACAACAGAAAAGGAAACTTCACGGGCCATCCAGAAACTTCTTGGGCCTCCTAGAATGATCTTGGACCTTCCAGAGAGATCCACTATCTTCTGGGGCCTTCCGCCGTCTTCTAGAATGTTCTGGAAGCCTCCCGCATAACCTTGGTCCTTGAAAAGGTTATACAACTGGACCTCGGACGGGGTGCAACATTTGGGACGTTACAGTCCTCTTCCTTTGGTATACTATGTCCTCACTAGCTCTAATAGATGTGCCATTGAAGAATTCCAAATACTCTTTTTAAAGTTGGATTATATATTTTTTATCGATCAGATTAGATGTTTAAACTATCTATTTTTGCGAGAATATATATGCTTGATGACACGAGGGAGCTCCAAATACAATAGAAAATACAATATATTAGCATACCTTGAAAAATACAGAAAAAAGAATGGAGTAGAATTGGTAAATGTAAAGTTGACAGTTTATTCCATGTTGAACGTTTGAAATTCATAAGCTAATCTTCCACTTGTTGGGTATAACAAATTAGGTATTGCATATAGGCGGTGACTAATTAGAACTTTAATATAGGTATCCTGATATGATCAAACTTTTTCATATTCAATTAAACTTTTATATACGAAGAGACAACTAAGAGCATCAACAGTGGACACACTTCAAACTAGGGCTGCAAACGAGCTAAGTCGAGCCAAGCTTTTGTAAGCTTGAGCTTGGCTTGACTAAAATTAACCGAGCTCAAGCTCGAGCTCGAGCTCGAGCTTGATAAATTTTTTATTTTGGAGCTTGAGCTTGGCTCGAGCTTGTTTATATTAAGCTTGAGCTTGGCTTGGTTTGAGCTCGAGCTTGGCTTGATAAGCAAGCTTGATTCAAGCTTGATAAACAAGCTTGATAAGCTCAAAATAAAGCTTGTTAAGCTTGTTTTCGAACTCGTTCAACTTTATTTCAAGTTCATTAAGCTTGATTTCAAGCTTAACGAGCTCGATTTCAATTTAGTTATGTTTGAATTCAAGTACCTGTAATATTAACAATTTATTTATAAAATTTTAATTAAAAAAGTTTCTTAATATCAATTATTAAAGGACATATAAATGTATAATGCATACAAATATACATATATTTAGAATTCAACAAAGTACAAACGAGCTTCTAAACAAGCTCCTAAACGAGCTTCTAAACGAGTCAGCTCGCAAGCTCATCAACGAGCCAGCTCGCGAGCTCAAACGAGTCGAGTACTTCTAAGCTTGAGCTTGGCTCGTTTATTAAACGAGCTCGAAAATGAAGCTTGAGCTCAGCTTGTTTACCAAACGAACCGAGCTCAAACGAGCTTTTATCGAGCTGAGCTTCGAGCAGCTCGCAAACGGCTTGGCTCATTTGCAGCCCTACTTCAAACACATACTTCTAATTATTAAAAATTGTGTAAATTATTACTTTTGGAGTGTCTCCTTGATATTGGTACACAATGGTACACTCCAAACAAATACTACAAATGAACCTTTTTTTCCTCTCTTTTTTCTAACAATTTTTATGTATGGACAAATGTCCACTGCAATCTTTAAGTACTACAAAATTTGATTAACGTTAAAATATAACACCTGAAACTTCTTCCACTGTGTGCTATAAGGAGTTGTTATATATTAATTAAGGAAGCGGATCAAAAGACCCGCTTCTGGAGCCCCGCAGGAGCCCCTTCCTTGTGAGCCGTTGGATCGAGCGGGTCGTGTGGGGCTGTGCACGCACCCGCTCGATCCAACGGTCGAGCAAGACGGGGCTCCGCTCCCGGTCCGCTCCCATTAATTAATATCTCGGAGTTACAGTTAAGTTTCCCAATGTTAAGTAGACCATGGAATCAGTACGTAGTTTCTGACTCCAACACCAAATCCATGTCAGTCCTCAGCAAGTCTACTGGTTAATCAGTATGGTCCCCTACCATTAAGGGGCTGTTTGGTTCGCACAAAGTGTGCGGGAAGTGGAGGGATTTGCGGAAGTGACTGGGTTTTGCGGGACTCGCGGTGTTTGGTTCGCAGCAACTGGAGGCAGCAAGTGAGGAATCTCACTTGCTGCACAGTTGCTGTCCCCTCGTTTTGGGTGATTTTTACTTCCCTCACAAAAGTGAGGGAGGTGAGATGAAAGTGGTGGTGGAGCGGGGTTTGAGTGGGGTGGTGGCGGTGGTGGGAGGGTGGCGGTGCTGGTGGCCTGGAGGCGGTGGCGTTGGGCGGTGGCGTGGGGCGGTGCTGGTGGTGCTGAGGGTGGCGGTGCTGGTGGCCTGGAGGCGGTGGCGTGGGGCGGTGGCGTGGGGCGTTGGCGTTGGCGGTGGCGTGGGGCAGGGGCGGTGGCCTGGAGGAGGAGGTCGTGGGGAGGAGTGGGAGGAGGTCGTGGCGACGGCGGTGGCGTTGGCGGGGGCGGTGGCCTGGAGGAGGAGGGGGAGGAGGCTGGAGAAGATGAGGAAAAAGAGTAAAGTGAGAGAGATTTTAAATAAAATAAAATTTGGGCTAACTATACCTAGGTTTACCACATCTCCAAAAAAATTTCCACTTTCCACTTACAACAACCATCCAAACACTAAACCTATTTTTCTTCCACTTGCAGCAGACAAAAGTACTCTACCCAAACACATTTTGTAAAGTGTCACTTGCTGCAAGTGTCATGAAACTCAACTTGCTGCAAGTGCCACTTTTACACTTTCAAAGAGTTACATTTATCCAAGCAGCCCCTAACCAAAATTAAGAAAGCATGACAAGTGTGATATGTGTCACTTGAAACCAACTTGCTAATAATTTAATTTTATTTGGGTTGAACAAGTAGTGGAAACCTTTCATTTCTATGGTTGGGGTTCAGGTGTTAATTATCTCGGGAGGAACGCGTTTGTGACGGGAGGAACGCGTTTGTGCTTTGGTGGCACCACATTTCTATATATATATCTTCAATGAAACAAGGTGAATTAGCTGTCAATTTTTTTTAAATAAAAACTTACGCAAGCTGCTTATATTGACATCATATCCCCCTATAAGCAAACTGACGTAAGAAAGTAAGTACGTACTTACGTACGTACGTTCTTGAACCATTCAAGCTACTCCATCGTGCAAACATTGGCAAGGCTAATACTTGACCAATTCGATTGATAATTGATGCAAACAAGTACGATATTTGCTCTAAACATATAGTCTCATGATCTCTTTCTTCATTCTTCTTTGTTTCGTTAATTACTATTAACATATTTAGATTGAACTGTGGTTCTTTATTTTATTAATTACTACTAAAATGTAGGGGGATTTTGCTCCCTCGATAAACAAATTAATGAGGATATAATCAATAGAACTTTGTAATAACAAGTCCTCGATTTATGTTTCCTCCAATCTTTTATGTTCTGCCATTATCTATTCTGAAGAGAAAAGTGTCCTCTCCTGAATCTCACAATGTAATCTAACGACTTTTTATTTTCTAATATTCCAATTGGTCGGTCGCACAAAAAAATGTCTCCATCCTCCAATAATCCAAAATTTCTGGCAAATTTTTCGTTTAAAAGTCAACTAAACTGAAGGTACAAATTCCTCATTTCCTTTTAATTTTCGTGTGGATCTTTGCTCTCTTCTATTTTCTGATAATAGAACGAATAGTTTGTATTATAAGTGATATTCTTGTTTCCCATTTCTGGCTTCTGATGAAATAAGCCAAGATTGAATGAAATTGCTCTAGCATACTAGTCTTATGGGATCCTTTATTGAGAATCTGAGATTAATTAGGGTGCTATGATTAGCAGGACTTGGTAGCAAGCTCTAATTAGAGATATAGTAATTTACTAAGTTACATGGATCATTATTTGTAACTATAACAGTAACTTATTAGACTAATGTTATTCTTACCTCCAAAATATTCCTCCAAATCATTCTTCCTTATGTGGATAGTATTATATGGTATCTAATATGACAACTGACATAACAAATTTTAACCCAAAAAAATTAATGTTAATATTATATTAATTGTAATTTCAATGTTAATATTAATATTTATGTTAATATTAATAATAATTTTAATTTTAACCTTAATGTTAATTTTAATGTTAATTTAAAATTTGCTATACCATCTTCCATATTAACCGCTACCTTAGCTGCTACATAAAGGAGATGGTTTGGAGGGACATTTTGGATTCAACTTATTAATATACCTGGTCACATGACATCCATACAAATGGACTGCTAACTTTATTGTTCAGTTATTTTGCTCTCAGAGTTTGGAATCGAAATTCTATTTTATGATTCATTTGCTGCATTGGTGGCGTATGGTGAACAATTTGAAATATCCAGAATAAATTGCGAACTGAAACGCCAGTAGAGTTGATCCTCTAACCTGTAAAAGACTAAACCAAGGATGTCCCAGAACATACTTGAGTTGAGACACAAGGAAGGATCTACTAAGAAGTCAGAGGGAGCTCCCCCTCTGGATTTCGAAAGAAAAATAGTCCCGTACAAAGACCTGGGATACTTTGCCAGATAATGTAACATAATGTGTTCCGTCTGTTGAAACCGAAAAAAAGAAATTCCTTAGAGCATCTCAAATTGAGGGATGGAGTTGATTTTATTTTCTTGACAAATGATACACCAACTGAACCAGAAAGATGAGGATACTTGAGGATCTGTCCAGTCCACAACTACGATAGTTTCTACACGTATCAAGCTTCCGCAAGCAGAGCTTGGAGCTCTGAGATTGTTGTCAGAAGCGGCCGCCGCCACCAAGGACATGACCAAACTAGGAAGAAGAATACAAAAGTAACTTGAAGTCAATAGAAGCAACAGAACAAAAACCTGTTGAAATCTGGCATTAACCCGAGAAAGAAAATAACACCAAAAATGAAAGCGGCCTTACAGGTAGAGTACCACCATTAATAGATTCAGGGGCAAGTACACGTAGATTACCACCATTAATAGATTCAGGGATAACATTCACTTGTTCTCAGATTAGAGACTTCAAGCAATGGAATGGCATCACGCCCCCTTCTTGGGGTGCTGGACCAAGGGGAACTCAACGAGAACGATGAAAGACGAACTTTCTGCCTCCCTGAGGTACTGCACATTCCCGTTCATGATCTTCAAGAGCTTCTGACTCATGTACAGACCGAGGCCTTGTCTTGAGATGCCCTGGCTGTGATGGAACATCTGCTGCACCAAGGCATCTGGAATTCCTGGTGATGGCTGGGTGATCCTGTGGGATCGACAGGAACTGTTAGACTACGTAATTATGCAATATAAATGGTAGACGGACCAAATGGAATGGACGGAATGAATCTCGTGAAAAAGTTCAGTTCTTACTACTTATCGTGGTTATGCACCATTTCCTTCGTTACACAAAGTTCTGTATACTAACTAACCACTAATACTACTGTCTGGTCAACAGATATGTCTTCCTAATCATGTTACATTTTATCTTCTCTTCTTTTAGAAAAATAAGGACGAACCCAGCCTTCAAATCAATTCAATTTTGTCAAATAAGGACAGACCTGCCGATTGGGGAAAATTAGGATGCTAGGGTTTGTAATATGATGATGAAACCATTTAGAGTTAACTCCAACTAGACCAGAACTTTGTAGAATATAAGTTTGTCACTGGTTCCCATTAATGTCTTTATGGTCGAGCTATGGCTTTAGATACAGAAACTTTGTTATATGATAAAGAGGCAGTGGGATCGACGAGTACTGTTAAATGATAGATAAACCAATTGAATGGACGAAATGGATTCATGAAATGTTTATTTCTTATCTTGGTTATGCACAATTTCCTTCATTACCATGAATTGTTTACACTTCCTAACCACTATACTACTTTCTGCCTCTGGTCAACGGATATTTGTCTTCCTAATCATGTTAGATTTAATTCTCTTCTTTGAGGAAAGAGAATAGCAGTGAGACTAAACCCAGCCTTCAAATCGTTTCAATTTCGTCAAAATAAAGAAGAATTTATTTTGACAAATAAGGACAAACCAATGATCTCTGTACTTGGGGAAAATTCAGGTTGCTAGGGTTCATAATTTGATAATGAGACCATCTAGACTTGCTGAAACTAGACCCAGACTTTCTAGAAATATAATAAGTTCATGACTAGTTCCCATCAATGTTCATAGTCAAAGTAGGACTTTAGATACAGAAACTTTGCTATTGCATGAAGGAGCACTGATATTGATTCATTAAAGGGTTTCAAGTGCCACAGGCTCACACTTACCCAGTGTCTGAAGAGGGTCATGATGTGCGCATCCTTACCCCCAAACATATGGAGAGGTGGTTTCCATAACTCGAACCTACTCTTCCAGGATGCAAGCAACAAGCCTTAAGGCGACGCCCTCTGATATTGATCCATTAAAGGAGAATAAAAAGTTGTGTGTAACAGTAACCCAAAAGTTACTTTCTTTTGTGGAAAGTTTCCAAATTTTGGGTACGGATACGAGAATACATATATAAATAAATATTTGCTAAATGAATAGAAACCATATATTAAATGAAAAACCTGGGAAGGGAACCCCATTAAAAATGTTTAACGAATTACGAGGAGTCACCACACATGCCAACATCTCAAAGCATTCAAACATGCCCCAATATTAATAGCTTCCATGTTAAACTGGCAAAAATCCTAGAGGAACTCATGAGTTCTTAAATTTAAAAACTCGGCCATTAATAGCCGTTGGATTACATGCATCTCATTCCTTGATTTTTTTTTAAGGACCTAAACAGAAAAGGTCAAGGGCCTAGATGCAAAAATAATGCGACGTGTCATAACCACATTGCAAGTTTCTATTTGAGTTACTATAGTATGGATTGGGATTGGAAAAAAATTCATTGTAGCTTTGTGTATGCTAACTTGATATATTGATTAATTGACAAACACGGTCAGATTTGAATGAAATGAATGAATGCATTCAACCACTTTGACCACTTTTACAATTATTATAAAGTTGAATAAGAGTCCCTTCAGCTCTCATGCTTTTTTCAAAAAAAAAAAAAAATTCCATAAATGAGCCTGCTAGTCCCAAAATACAATTGTCTAGGTGGAGCTCTACTAATCCCATGACGAAATTAATAATAATAGTAACTATATAATAAATCATGGAGGTTCTACTCCTGCCATAAAGCATGCTTACCTTCTTGACTTCTTCTAATTTGTACAGCAATAGCAAAATATTAAAAAAAAATGTAAGAAAAGAGCTCCCCTAATTTCTTCTTCTTCATTTGCCGTGTCCGATTGTCACCATGGAGGATCCGATCCGGAATCCCGTACCCGTGTCATGCCGGGTCGACACTAGGACTTTGCCTTAAAGTGGTGAGTCCGGGTAACAGAGACAGAAACTGCTACATGATTCCATTTCTACAATATGCTTTGGAAAATACACTAATAACGCAATGCTATGATCAAATTCCCTTGATGATAACACATCGAGAGAAAAACATTACCTGAACTCGAGATGAACAATATGCACACCAGCTCCTAGCTGTTGCTCTCTTGCAATAACTCTCAGCAGAACTGATCCTTCAGTGGGTGTAGTGAATTGTACTGCAGTCAACAAAAAATCTGCTAGAATTTGCTGAAGCCTCAAATTATCACCATATAAGTACATAGAAGATACTTCTGCAGGTGATTCATGAACAAGGGACACCCTGCGTTCCCTGCTTACGGTCATAACTTGAAATATGACCGACTCCAGAGCTTCTCCAAGGTTGAATTCAGCCATATTCAGGTCCAGGTAACTGTTGAAGTGAAAGTGTATAAATGATTTTAGGATACTTACATAAAAGATTTGAATGAGTAAGACACAAAACAGGTCAGATCAGGCATGATACAAAATCAAAGCTAACCTGAAAACATAGCAGATAGCTGACAGGATGAAGATCATGCAATTGTAGCAGATATATTGCTGAGAAAATTATGACGAAGATTCTGCTAATGTAGCAGATCATAAACGGACTTTAGGTACCTCATTCCCTCCGAAAGGTCATCTGATTAACAGATTGACAACTGGATGATCTAAGAAGTATGTTGGAAAGTGCATATATCTGATCAGTTTATTGCTACAACATTTCAACATCTTTCTCAGGGTTTGCTGATTAAGATGGTTTTAAACTGTCAATCCAGTTGTTCAAGAAAGCTAGTGAAGTGAGTGAAGGAATTAATGCACGAATCTGTTTTGATATATATACTCAAATTCATCTCCAGATTCAACTAGATACTGAAACATGTTATCATATCAAGCTGCAGTGTGTTGTAGCTTCAACCAAAATAAGACAGAGGGAAAGTTCTTCGACCCCCTGGTTGGAATTTGACATGTGAAACGAAGTCTGATGGGTAGGGACGTGAATAGAATCTTATTCAAAGTTGATAAGAGTGTGCATGAACCAAACTGACCTTGAATTTAGGCATAAAAAGGAAAAGAAAAAGAATATCAGCCAACGTAAATAAGGAGATTGCCAGGATTCATGTACATGAGAGTGTGCATGAACCAAACTGACCTTGAATTTAGGCAGGAAAAGGAAAAGAAAAAGAATATCAGCTAAAGTAAATAAGGAGATTGCCAGGATTCATGTACATGAGAACAACCAGATAAAGAGTAAAGGCTTTAATGTGAATAGTTCAAAGTCTCCAATCAACACAAGCTGACATCAGTGTGTATTTGACAAACTTAAGCACGCATGCAAAACAATGGAAGCCAGTAACTGGATATATATCGTTAAGAAAGAAAACCAATGCCAACCACGACACTTTATGAACTAAAACTTGATATTCTTTTGGGTATCTAGGTATATATAAATAGTAAACACAGGTGTACATCCATTTTCGAATTGACATAAGCTCAGTCATCAGTGGTTGCTAACGAATTTTGAAAGCATATATGGCGTCTAGACATACAAGAAGTTACACGGCTGATAGCCTGTTAAAGACCAAGCCAAGCAAGATTGATTTATCAACTATAGTACATTTCATTTTACTTTTATATGTGTTTTGCTTTTGTTTTTAGGCATAAGTAGTTCCAAAATGAAAAGAATAGAGAAGGTTTAAATCTGTTCTCAATTCTAATAAAATGGCAGTAGGCAAGAAGTGTATCTACTTTCCCCACATGGAGATATCCTCCTCCATGTTCCGAAGTTTAGCCTATCAAGCATTCTCATGTTACCTCAAAATCACATGCATATACCTCTTTATCCAGAGCAGTCAAAAATCAGACAATCATGTATCGACAAAATGTAAACAAAGAAGGAAGTTTCCATACCACTGCTCAATGCTCTCCAAGTCATTGTCACCTAAGATCTTTGTCAGCTGGTCCTGGCATAGGGTACTAGTCTGTAGAAGTTGTTTCTGCTCCTGGGATAAATTAGAAGCATCCATCAAATTTCGAGTGAAGACAATGCCATTAAGTGGGTTCCTTATTGCCTGGCGGATGTAAGTAAGTTCCTTAAGACTGTTCATTGCAGCCTGTTCAGACAATCTTTGCATCTGCAAAGCATGTTGAAGTTCCATACTGGCCACATGCAAAAAGCACAAAACTCCAGTGATTGCACCTTCAGAATTGGTCCTCTTGTTTGCTGAAAGTAATGCTTCAACAAACTTACCATTGCGATCAAAGAAACCAAATAGAAATTTCTCTGCATCTTGGCCTACAATCACACCATTCAATACAATCCTAAGCTTAGTTAAGGTGTCTTGGTCTTTGACCCGACACCCAAAACCATGAAGGTCAAACAACTCGCCGGCAAGCATTTTACCTACTGCGTCCTCCCTTCTCAAACCAGAAATGTTTTGCATAGCTACATTCCACTCAACAACCATTCTCATCAAGCATAAATATCGGAGGGACCAGTGCGCTCGGGTTCCTGACAACTGCATTGTAATCACCTTGCAAACGAGTGTACCTATCCATTATTCTTTTCTGTCTTGTCACATCCTGTCCAATGAAGCAGACCCCCACAACATTATCTTTCATGTCACGAGTACAACACGCATTAACCTTCAAGATAACTGGCCTATTGCATTCGTGATGAACAAATGATTTGAGTTTGATCTCAACATTTTGCTCTTCCTTACCTGCAATGAATATATAAGAAATAAGAGCACATCATCAGATTATGCAATAAATATAAACTATACGGTTGAGATACTTAGTCAAACCAATAAAGAGATAAGTGCATATATAGACAGTCTATATCATCTAAGCTATTTCCAATGACAATGTGGCAACTTGGGAACAGAAAATCAAACAAAGTGAGATGCCAACATGGAAGGATTAGTAAATCATTCTTACGGAAGGTTACAAGAGCTAATGTAGGAAATCTTGTTTACTTCTCGAGGAATAATACTTATTCCCTTAACTTTCTAATATCATCAAAGATAGTAAAATAAAGGCTACAACATAAGCCGGAGGAGTAAGGTGGAGAGTACAATATCACCTTGCAAAGCTAAGCTAAGAACACGTTTGGTCACTTCAGTTGATTCATCATCTACAAGATCAGTCAGAGGCCTCCCAATAGCATCCTCCATGGGTAACCTGGTCAACTCTGCTGCTTTATTATTCCAGCCGGTCACATTCCCCAAGGAATCAACAGCCAAAATAGGAACTGTGGCTGTTTCAATAATATGTACCATTTCATTAACAACCGACTGAAGTTCCATCCCCTGAATCTTCTTGGGATCATCCATTGGTGCATTAACTAGGTTTTCCGATCCATCCATCATTACCTCATCTTGCAGAGAATCACGCAAGATGAGCTGCAACGAGTGGATGGAATCCATCTCAATGTCTTCCCAAGGGAGACTCCTCCATTTCACCACCTCCAAAAAGGCTTGGAAAGAAGACCGAGGGTTCAATTTCTGGCCAACATCTCTGTCAGCAGGCTCATGTTTAGCTCCGCCCCACTTAATATCTCTAGCTGTATGCGACCGGAACCAAAAGATGAAGTCCTGGGAAGTAATCTTGATTGCAGACATCCCACAAACTGCATCACCTAGAGCGGAAGCACCCGGATAACCTGCTTCCACTAAGCTGTCGGTACTTAGGCCTGTACTACTATCGTGGCACTCCAGAAGCCACACGGCAATATCTTTAATCTGTGCCTCGGTAGGTGTCGTCCCAAGAAGCCAAATTTGGTTTTTGTAATCAAGGGCAGCGCCGTCGCACTTGACAATGTCCATAACATTAGGAGATTGTGTGAAGATAGATATAGGCGCATCTCTTAGAAGCATGTCACAAAGAATGGTCTGCGTCCGAAGGATGTGTTTCTCCCTTACTTGAGCTGCTAACTCTACCTCTTTATTCAGCTGAATACCAAAAACTTGTAGCAAGAATTCACATGCATATCGGAGTGGGAAAGGGATGAACCTAGGGCTTGTGTGATGGCAAACCACCAGTCCCCAAAGCTTCGTTCCCCTTTGATCGGTACCCATAGAATCGTCAACCTCGTTGATCGTGACCGACATCACAAGGGAGGCAATCGAGCCCATATTACTCATATACTGGGCATGGCATCCGTGGGGAGCCCTTAAGGTCGACCCACAGAGAGTTATCGGTTGATCCAACTTCTTGTCTTGGATGACTTTAACTGGTGAAGCATTGCAGTCACATATCATCCGGACCTTGTTCTTCATGAAAAGAAACCTCGACGCCTGTGGAATGTCAGTAGCCGGGTAATGCAATCCTAGGTATGGCTCCAAGTCGGGCCTCCTACACTCAGCTATGACTTCACCATGCTCGTCCTCGTGGAACTTGTAAGCCATCACCCGATCATAACCCGTCAGCTCACTAACTTCCCGAACCAGAACATCACACAATAGAGAGATGTTCCCACTAGGCAAAGATTGCAGCCTGGAGATAGCCTTTGAGGCTAGTTTATAGGATTTGAGCGCACTGGCAGCGGTTACAGGTACGTCAGTGGGGTTCACCGGCTCCAAGTCTATAACCAGGCCGACATCTATCCTATGCATAATCGCGTAAAATGGCTTTCCCGAACTCTTGCAATGTACTAAGATGGGGTTCAGGAGATTGACGTCTCCAAAGCTGGCAGCTTTTTGCAAGGCCGCCGAGCTCGTAGAACGAAAGAGGGTCCGGACATCCGTACCAATCGTCAGAGCTTCCCGCTGGTCGATGCTGGGGACGGCATGAGGAGCGAGGTCGAGCATCTCGGCAGCATTCTCACTGAAGGCTATGATATTTAAGGTTTGAGCTTCGATGGATAACAAGCATCCGTACGGCTGGACGAACTTCCCCCTCTGCATTAACTGGAGGTAGGCTGAGACAGAGGAGGAGGGGACTCTGCCGCTCTCGGCGGTGCTCGACCGGTTGGCGGCGGCACCAGGCTGGTCGGAGTCTTCGAAGTCGGCGTGGAGCTTCGCGTCCAACGAAGTCTGGGAAACCACCCGATCACTGTGCCGCGACTGCGCGGAGCTGCTCCTGGAAGAGGATCCTTTATTCGACATGGACGACTGATCTCTTCTTCACTTCACTTCCAAAGCTGAAACTACAACAGAACATCCATATCCATTCTCTTTCGGATCGAAAAGCCAAGGGCATGTAACCTTAGAAATGAGCAAAATCTATACTTTTTCCTCCAAAGATCCCAACTTTACACGAGCCGGAAAAGGAAAGAGAGGAACGTACCCACCATCATTTTCCGAGTAAAGAAGCTGTCGCCATGAAGAAAGAAAGAGACCCCATGGCCATGGATGATTCCTACAATATATCTACAGAAAAAATGAGCTAAACGAAGCAAAAAAATCACTGGAATCTCTACAAATTCCTCAAGAACTTCACCTGGAGAACGATGGAGAAAGAAAGGAGCTTCCTTTCTCCAATTCCTGAACAAATTCCTGTGGTTTAATCAAAGGAAAAGCTAGTAATGATGGTGATGGTGAAATAAAAGGAAGAGGAAAGTACAGGAGGAAGAGGCAAAAGAAGAGGAGCAAAGCCAACAGATTATTCATATGGAAACAAGAGACGCGGAAAGAAAAAATATCTTGGAAAAGTATACTTCTTGTTACAGAAATTTTCCGTACAGATGCCAAATTTTGGTGAAATCTAGTGGAGAAAGTTTGTGAAAATTTCATAGAGAGGGCAAAATTTTCAGATGGTCTGACGTTTCCGTTAATTTCTAAAAAAACAAAAATAGTGTAGTTATTTTCCCCTGAAATTTGCATAAAGAGCATCACAGTTTCATTAAATTGTCCTGAGAGCAAAGTTGGATAAAACTAATAAGAGATCTAAAAAAACGTCCTACAAAATGATGTTTTTGTTGTAACTCATATGACTTTCACCTTTCATCTCCTTGTAACTTACATAACCTTTGGCCCTTCATTTCTTCATAACCCAACCTCTCTCCCTATATAAAGAGAGGTTGGGATAGCTTGTAAGATGCACTTGTGTGGTTGATAATATACGAGAAAGTTTCGTCTCCGTGTGTTTGAGCTTTTGCCTTACGACACGTTATCACACCTTACTCGTGCAACGCCGGAGACCCGACGTACCGATCGTTTTCTCACTTTCTTCCACCATAAGGTAAGAAAGGTAAATTATTTTTGTTAATATACTATTAGACCTCTTACCATTAGTGATGCAAACATTGTTCTTAGTTCAGGCTACATGTGTGTTATATCTGCTGATATTTTCGTATCAATCACTGATCACCTAAGTGATATCTCAGTCATATGTCGACCTAACAACATATAATATACATTTTTTTATAGTGATATATCAGCAGTTCTTTCTATATACTAGTAAGTAACCATTCGGGGAGAATAGTCATATGTAGTTCTGTTCTTTTATAGTCATATGAAAAATTTATTTTTCATCCGAATCACTATTGTTACTACTTTTTCTGATTAGAAATGTGAATGCATTGATCTTATACCATGAATTTTGTCATATATTTCTTTAGTTGATGCAAATATAAATGGGGACAAGAGCTTATGTTTAGCTGCATTTTCTAGAATCGGTAGCATGACAAACACAGAATATCAAATGCACGTTTACACTGTCATGCATATTTTCTTTAAGAAGAAGATTTCTTGAGAGATGTAGCAGATCATAAGTTAGAAGTTTTTTTGAAAATATATACGAGAAATTTTTTTTATCAAATATATTTGTTACAGCAATATATTTTGTTACAGAAATTTTGTTACGAAAATATACTTTGGTAAAACACAATATTTTGTTCAAAAATTTTTTTATACTTTGGCGTGTTTATCAAATAGTCTGTATATATTTTGGTAAAAGACATTTTTTCTGCAATTTTTAAACTGCCAATTTCAAAAAAAAAAATTGTTTAAATAGTACTTATCCCAACAAAATATTTGTTAGTTTTTTTCTGAAAAAATAAATTTTTTTCATGATTGACGAAGAATTTAAATGCTAACATTTTTTTGGTAATGATGGATTTGGAGAGCCCCGGCGAGCACCTCAGTGCCATCTGCGCCCTGCCGAGCGCCTCAGTAGCAATTTCTTTTATGTTACTCAGTGAATTATTGTAACAGATGGGCATAAAAAAATTGTTTTTTCGCTATTTTTTTGGCGTCGCTTCATTAGACGTCGGAAAAATAGTTGATATTTTTTTTGTGCCGCTTGCTTAGGCACCAATTCTTTTGTGTGTTGTTGCCTACTTATGTTGTACGTTTTTTTTAGCGTAATGGCGTGAAAATTGAAAAATTGTATTGGCTACATAAACAATTCTGGCACCGCCAAATTTGGGCCTCCCAAAAATAACCTTTTTGGTTAATAATTTTTCAAAGGTAACGCTCATTTTGAACACGCACTAAATTGTCACCTATTTTGCACAGTTCGCAAATAGCGTGAATTTTTTGAAAATCTTATTTATTCTTACATTTGAAAAAAAAATTTACGAAGTCTCTCCGAATAGGCTCACCTATTTGGGTATGATGTCAGAAAGAACTTGGAGCTTGGTTCTTAAGAGGTCCCTGGTGACCCTCCTCCCTCATTTTCCCGCCTGGTCATATTCACGTAGAGCTACTATAAGGGGTTGACCGAATATTATTTTTTGCTCAAATTGTATTTATAATTATGTATTTTTGCAAGAAACTTATTGACCTCTCTATATCAGCCCGTCGATCGATATAAGATAAATTTTAAACAAAAATTATTTTTTTCAAAACCGTTGTTTTTATTTACGATTGTTTGTTGTTGCTTATACAAACCAAATCCATATAAACCCTGTCGTTTTATATGTTGACTGATCAAGATTTTTCTCCTGTTGTAGAAAAATGTCGATCAAGATTGATTTTCCCATCCTTGAAGCCTCTGGCAAGAACTACTTGGACTGGACGCAAGACATCCAGAACCATCTAGATGTGCAGGGCCTCTTGGACGTCATCTATAACGAGGAAGAGCGTGAAGTGGAAGTCACTCGCTCAATGAACGCCAAAGCGATGATTCTATTCCGCAGGCATTTATCTGACGCCATGAAGTCGGAGTTCATTGAAATCTCCTCGCCGAAGACGCTATGGGACCTCTCTGAAAGAGCGCTTCGACCACCAGAAGACCATATGGCTACCTGAAGCACGCCATGAATGGTTGAACCTGCGCTTCCAAGACATCAAGAGTGTAACTGATTACAACAATGAAGTCTGCAGGATTCGATCACTTCTCCAATACTGCGGTGAGATATTAACCGACAGTGATCTATTGGAGAAAACATACACCACATTTCCTTCCATTGACAACTTGCTCCAAAAGCAATACCGTCAGTCTAAGTTCACCAAGTTTCCCGAGCTCATCACCCAGCTTTTACTAGACGAGAAGAACAGTCTCATTTTAATGAGAAACAACAATTCTCGTCCTGCTGGAACAAAGGCAATTCCAATGCCTGATGCAAACGCTCTCCGTGGACCAAATCAACGGTGGAAACGAGACAAGGGCCAGTCGTCCCAGCCAAGGAACAAAGGCGAGTTTAAGTCTCGCCACCCAAAGCGAGGTTCTAACAAGAACCAAGGACCTTTGACTCCTAGGCAGTCTCATGGTAAGAACCAACGGGCCAGTCGTCCCAAAGCGAGAGTGGAAGGCCAGCGCCTACTGTCATGACCCGCTACCCAAATTGTTGGACCAGACCGAGTCATGCCCAGCCTACGTTGAGATAAAACGTAGTAAGCTGTTCTAAAGACAACAGGATAAGACTAAATGTGCTAACAGTTCTATAAGTGAAGAAGAATCATAAATGCTCCAAACACAAAAGTCGTCGTATATAGTAAAATGTCCAAGTACAAGTGAACTGAAAAGTAAAACTGGATACATGTCCAGTTACAAAAAGATATAGTCTAATACATGTCTACTCTCAAAAGTCTAAGTAAACAAAAGACAACTAGGCGAGGTTCCCCGCAGGAACATCCTCGTAAAGCAGAGCCGGGTCCTCGGCAGTAACCCATAATATGTGTCGCAGAGTAACTCCTCCTCAGTAAGGACACCTACAACGTTATCCTGTCAGGACGGGAGCAAGTACTGAATCTAGCAAACTAGCATATGAAACATGGAAATGAACATAAAAGGAAATAACTGGAAACATGGCATCATACAATCTATCATGGCAAGGACACATATGTCATAGAGACAGATGTATATGTAATGTTTAAAACTGTAGCAGGTACGTGATCGGTCAATAGATGTACAATGTGCTGAGGCACATAATGAAATGTACTTCCGTACAAGTGTAAAGGCGGTAGATGTACATACGCACAAATACAGCTTTGAGATAAAGGCCTACGGCGCAGTAACATATAAAATGAAACTTTGCTCGGTACTGTAGAGGGGTATGATCACGTACACTACTATCAGTTTTCCCATAACCCGTATTCTATCATGTGAGAGATACATAAAGACAGTTCTAAGCATGGTAGTAACTGGAAGTACAACATGTAGAGGTTCTAACTTGCTACCCCAAGGATCAGTATTTAACATGGTGGGGTTTGCAGTTCATTTATGTGACAATATGTAAAGTTCATAGAAAGTACTTGCCTCTAGCAAAGTAAAACAAAACAAGCTGCGATAACAGTGCTATGGATGTCCGGTAACTCGTCACTGTAGAAATAAATACAATAACTTAGTTTTTACACTAAGCTAAAATACAAGGACACTAATTGGTGAAACACGACTTGTGACTGGGCACCTAGCCAAAATGATGACTTTGGCATAGAAGACCAATGTGGGGTGACACACTACTTTAACTAACTTTCTAGGATCTTTACACTAGTGAGGGGTGGGATTCAACACGGCTAAAACTCAAAATAACACAAAAAGCTACAAGTCGTAATTAATCAATAAATAAATCAAATGACCATTGTGTTCTAATAATTTTAGAGATAGACAAAAGTCTAGTTTTACTTAAAGTAAAGTATCAAAGTGATCCTTGTTAATCATAGAAATTTATTATAATTTTTCTGGAATTTATTAACCAGTACAAGTATTTTATAAAAATCAGTTTTCCTAAGCATACAGAAAATAAGTTTTGGTTTCATATGCCAAACTAGTGGCAAAACAGTAAATTAAATACTATAAAAATTAAACTAAATTAGCTAACTTAACATAGTATCTAAATACTATTTTTTTCATAATTTTAACAGTACTCTAAGTATTTTTAGAAAATCAAAATAGTACTACACACAATTGAAATTAAATAATTAATTATCTGCGTATTTTGTCCATGTATATAATTTGAACCAAAGTTCAAATACAGGACCCAAGGCCATGAATCAAGTCCAATATGACTTGTACAGGTCTGAATGTGTGAAACACATTTCGGCCCAAATACCCATGCTAGGCTTGGACACCAAATGGTTGCAGTAATTTAAATATACTAAAAATACAATTTGGTAATAGTGCAAAATAAATATTATTATTTTAATAATGTAAAATTATGTATAGTGAATATATACATACATATGTAAAATGTACATATATCTATGTATAAGGAAAATACTTAATTTATAAAGTATATATATATACAAAATATATATATATATATAAGAAAACACTTAATAATAAAATAATATATATATACACATGAAAATATATACATATATATATATAATTTACTAACTATAAAATATATATACATATATGTAAAATACTGTCAAAAACAGTATATACATATATATACTAATATATATATATATATAAAAATATATATATATATATATATATATATATATATATATATATATACATATATATATAAAAATATATATATAAAACTGAAAAAGAAAAAGAAAAGAAACAGAAAAAGAAAACAGAAAGGAAGAGGGGGCTCGAACCCGAGCGCGCAGGGGGGGTTTAACACGGGTCGAGCTGGCCAGGGGGTCAGCCCATCAGTTGTGTTAGGGGTTAGGTTTAGTTTAGTTTTATTTCTGTTTAGGTTAGATTATATATAAAAAAAAATCGGTCCTGTGTCCAGACAGTTAAGGACACAGGTATCCACGTGTCCATGCTATGCACGACATGTACGAGCTCAGTCTCGTGTGTCCGAGCACAGCACTAAGTTCGTCGTGTCCTGGCGAGTCTCGTGCGTGAAAACGAGATACGCACGACACGATTTGAGTCATGTTACCTACGTGTCCGACTTGCTGGGGGTGTTTCGAAGAGGTTGGACGGCGGCGTAGGCGTTGTGGCGGTGGCGCTCCGGTGGCGCTGGGCACGGCTCAGCGCGGCGCGTCTGATGGTGGTGGTTGCGGGCGGTGGTGCTCGTCGGTGGGGCAGGGCGGAGTAGATGATCGGAGTTAGGGTTTCGGTTAGGGTTTTGTGGGGAAAAGGCGGAGCTAGGGCGTCGATGGTGGTCGGGGTGATGGGGGTTGGGCAGAGGAGAGTGAGGGGTTTATTTATAGGGGTTTAGGGCGGTCCTAGGTCGGTCGGGGGCAGCTGGAAAATGGCGGGGGCAGCGGTCGTCGGTCGTCGGTCGTCGGGCATGGGGGTGGGTAGGTATTTAGCACTTAGGTCCCTGGTAGTTAGGTTATTTACAGAAAGGCCCAAAAACTTAAGTAATGCAATTACTAAATTGCACCAACAAATCATAATTTGCAAACTGCTAATTTAACAATTTACATAATGATATTAAAACAATTCTAATAATTGCAAAACTATATAAAAACAATTCTACTTATTACAAAACTATATTAAAACATTTCTAAAAATTACAAAATAATATTTAACAATTTAGAAAATTATATATTGATATTTTAGTATTAAAACTCATTTAAAAATTATTTAAAAATTCTTAAAAAATTCCTAAAAAATTCTAATAATTACTTTAAGGCTAAAAAATAACATTAAAAATTAATTAGTACTAATTAAAATGAAATATGAAAAACAGGGGCTTACAAGTCTTCCCTCCTTGAAAAATTTTGTCCTCGAAATTCACAAGGATTGAAGACCCGACAATATTCTAATATAGCAAGCAATGCAACAAAATGACTAAGGCTGCGATCGAAACTAACCTCTAAGGTATCAAGCGGGAACGGGTGGTTCCCTCGCAGCGGTTGGATCGAACAAGTAAGGGTATCTCTCCCTCATGTCCGACTCCCTCTCCCAAGTAGATTCACCTGGGGAGTAACGGCTCCAAGCTACTCGTACTAGGGGTATAACCTTGTTCCTCAGCCTCTTCTCTCTCATGTCTAATATCTCCACTGGCTGCTCAGAAACTGTAAGGCTCGGTCCGACCTCCAACTCTGAATGATCTAGCACATGACTGGGGTCTGGAACATATCTCCTCAGCTGAGATACGTGAAAGACGTCGTGAACTCCTGCTAGGTTGGGTAGAAGTGCAACCCTGTAAGCTACCTCTCCGATCCTGCCAAGTATCTCGAACGGCCCGATGTATCTGGGGCTCAGCTTCCCTCCTCGTCCGAACCGGATCGTTCCTCTAGTAGGTGATATCTTCACTAGCACCATATCACCGTCTGCGAACTCCATCGGTCTGCGACTAGCATCAGCCCAGTGTTTCTGCCTATCCTGAGCTACTCTGAGCCTGTCTCTGATCATCCCAACTTTCTCTGCTGCATCCGTGATCATCTCTGGCCCAAGCATAACTCTGTCTCCGACATCATCCCAAAAGAGCGGTGTGCGGCATCGTCGTCCATAAAGCGCCTCGAAAGGAGACATACCAATACTGGCCTGGTAGCTGTTGTTGTATGAAAACTCTACCAAGTGCAGATGGCTCTCCCATGATCCTCCGAAGTCCAGCACGCAGGTCCTCAGCATATCCTCCAGTGCTGTATCGTCCTCTCGGACTGCCCATCTGTCTGTGGGTGGTACGCCGTACTGAACTTGAGCCTGCTGCCCAACTCCTCCTGCAAGCTCCTCCAGTAGTGGGATGTGAATCTGATGTCTCTGTCTGACACGATGCTCACCGGCACTCCGTGTAGGCGAACTATCTGCTGCATGTATAGCTCCGCCAACTTCTCGGTGGAAAGCTCCACCTTGAAGGGTATGAAGTGAGCACACTTCGTCAGCCTGTCTACGATGACCCAGATGGCATCCTTCCCTCCTTGGGAACGAGGAAGCCCTGAAACGAAGTCCATCGTAATATGTTCCCACTTCCACTCGGGAATGGGTAACGGCTGCAACAAACCAGCTGGCCTCCGGCGTTCCGCCTTGACCTGCTGGCAAACTAGGCATCTCGAAATGAAACGTGATACATCCCTCTTCATCCCGTGCCACCAAAGATGTTCCCGCAAGTCACGGTACATCTTGTTAGCACCAGGGTGAATAGAATATCTCGATCGGTGCGCCTCCTGCAAGACTGCCTCTACTAGCTCTCCCTTCGGCACGCACAATCGGCTGCCATGCCTCAAGGATCCATCCTCCGCTATAGTGAAGTCATCTAGCAATCCCGCTAAAGCCTGAGGTCGAAGTCTGCGAAGGCTCTTATCTGTAGATTGTGCCTCCCGGATCTGCTCCATTAAACCTGACTGAATGTCAAACGCCAACATCTGTATCACTGATCCTGGCCGAACTACCTCGATACCGAGCTTCTCCAGATCTTCCCACAAATGTCGATCTAACATCAGATACCATGCCATCGGATGCCTGCTCAGCGCATCCGCCACCACATTTGCCTTCCCAGGGTGATACTGTAAATCGATGTCGAAGTCTTTCATCAAATCCAACCATCGTCTTTGCCTCATGTTCAGCTCTTTCTGCGTGAACACATACTTCAAGCTTTTGTGGTCAGTAAAGATTTCCACACGCTCTCCGTATAAGTAATGTTTCCATAACTTGAGTGCAAAGATCACCGCAGCTAACTCTAGGTCATGGGTAGGATAATTCCTCTCATGAATCCGTAATTGCCTAGATGCATAAGCAATCACTTTCCCATGCTGCTGTAGGACACATCCTAGCCCCTTCCCAGAAGTATCGCTGTAAATGGTGAAACCTCCAGAACCTGAAGGTAAAGTCAGAACTGGAGCGGTCGTCAGCCTCCTCTTCAGCTCCTCAAATGCTGCCTGGCAGTCCTCTGACCAAATGTACTCTGCGTCCTTCCGTGTCAGCTTCGTCATAGGTTCAGCTATCCTAGCAAAGTCCTGGACGAACTTTCTATAATAGCCTGCTAAACCCAGAAAGCTCCTGATCTCTGAAACTGACGTCGGAGCCTTCCACGTCTCAACTGCAGCAATCTTCTTGGGATCCACCGAGATTCCATCTCCAGTGACTACATGGCCGAGAAACTCCACTCGGTCTAAAAAGAACTCGCACTTCGACAATTTGGCAAACAATCTCTCCTGCCTCAGAATCTCCAAAACTATCCGCAAGTGCTCTGCATGCTCCTCCGGCGTCTTCGAGTATATTAGGATGTCGTCGATAAACACTACGACGAACTTATCCAGATACTGGTGAAATGTCTTATTCATCAAATTCATAAAGACAGCTGGCGTATTTGTGAGACCAAATGGCATCACCAGAAACTCGTACTGCCCGTACTTCGTGTTGAACGCCGTCTTCTGGATGTCTGCTGCCCTGACCTTCACCTGGTGGTACCCGGATCTCAAGTCTATCCTGGAAAACACCTTCGCCCCGCTCAACTGGTCGAACAAATCATCTATCCTGGGCAGAGGATATTTGTTCTTGATGGTGATGGCATTCAAGGCCCGGTAGTCAATGCACAACCGGACTGTACCATCTTTCTTAGGCACAAAGAGCACTGGCGCTCCCCATGGAGAAGCACTGGATCGAATGAAACCCTTTTTCAACAGGTCATCAAACTGCTCTTTCATCTCTATGGCCTCCTTGGGATTCACTCTATAGCAAGCCCGGGATACTGGTGATGAACCCGGCACTAAATCTATGGTGAACTCCACATCTCTGTCAGGCGGAAGCCCTGGAAGATCCTCTGGGAATACATCCATAAACTCCCTAATGATAGGGTGTGGCGGTGCTGCGTCCCCAACTGTCGCACAACAGTTCGGCTCTAGGCTGATCTCCGGCCCTGTCCTTCTGACACTGAATGGTGATGTGCCTGGGGGACTGAACAAAATACTACCCTCATGACAATCTATAGATGCATGGGCATAGCTAAGCCAGTTCATCCCCAATATGATATCATAACCGGGGAGTGGCATCACAAAGAATCGTCCCCTGAACTCCCTCCCGGCTATAAAAATAGAACATCTATAGATAGATCTAATAGGCACTGGTCCTCCTCCCGTTATTACTCTACTAATCTCCGCAGTAGGTGTAGCTACTAGATGGTGTTTATGCATCAACTCTAATGATAGGAAGCTATGAGATGCACCAGAATCAAACAAATATACAGCTAGAAAAGTATGCAAATAAACATGACCTGTGATGACGTCAGCTAAGTAATTGGACTCTGAAACCTGCTCCGGCTCAAGGGCTAGGCTGTAAACCTTCCCCTGAGGTCCCTTCTTCTGCTGCAGATGCTGCCCAAACCTCTGCTGCTGAGTCGGGAGTGGTCCTCTAGGCTTCGCTGCTGGGCAGTTCCGAAGCTGATGGGTGGCAGACCCACAAGCTAAACACTGACCCAACCTCTTCCTGCAGACGGCGAAGTCATGACCTGGTCTTCCGCAGAAAGAACATATAGCTCCCTTCTGCTGCTGCTGCTGTCGGGGTCCCGGGGCTCTAACTGGCGGGGTCTGATGATGTGGTGTAGGGGGACGGTAAGTCTGCTGGGGCGGCGTCGGTGCTCTCTGCTGGAAAGCCTGACGCTTGGACGGTCCCTCATGGTGTACAGAAGCCGGCCTCTTGCATGACAGAAGATGTTCCTCAATGCTCCGGGCCAACTCTAGGCTCTGGTAGTAGTCAGTCGTACTGTTCGCCACTATAAGAATGCCAATATCTGGAACTAGACCATGGCAAAACCTACGGGTCATCTTCTCTGGATCTGCAACCAGACTAGGAGCAAAACGGCTCAGGCGACTAAACTCTGCCGCATAGTCATCAACAGAACGGTTCCTCTGCTGGATGTTCTGGAATCGTAGTCCCATGGCTACTTGTAACCTCCGTTTTCGAATTTTCAAAATCTTATTAGCTTTTATTTTATTTTAAATATTGTGTTAAAAAGTTTTCTTTTCTTTTCTTTTTGAGTTTGAATTTGTATGAAGGAAATCATAAATAGTTCCGTATGACAAAAAAAAAAAGAAATGTTTGTCAATTTATATGTTAATAATTTGCTTTTGGGTTTATGAAAATATTTTTTTTCTATTTTGATGACTAAATATTTTAAAGTGTTATGGCAGGTAAATATCAGAATTATATTCGATTTACTTTTAAATTTATTAAAAAAAAATCTATTGATATATAATTTTGTATTTATGAAAACATAAGTTTCAAATTATTTGATAGTATTAAATATTATTTAAATTTTTATCGTGATCCATTATTGATTTAGATTTTCAATCTAGTATTAACTAGTATTTGATTTAAATTATGTTAAATATTATATTGTATTGGTAAATTAATATGGTAATTAATTTATGGAAAGATTTGATCGAATTTATATCTAATGGATTAAATCTATAGAAAGATTAAATCCATACTATTCCTAGTCTTTCCCTTATTAGGAACCTTCAACCCCTATATAAAGGAGGATTCCTCCTTTGATTCTTCACAACCAACACAATTTCTCCACAAAGCATTCTTATGTACAATTACATTCATCCCTCTGTCGTGTACGACCCGACACCCAATTCCTAGCCTTAGCCACTTCCTGCCACCGTCCCTGTTGCCAACATAGGTTCTCCGTCGAATCCGCGGCCATCATCGGGATCGCCTGACTGCACCACCAGCCCCGGTCATTCGACCCACCCCGTATTGATCCCGATCATCCAACCAAACAAATCGGCCAAACACCCCAGCCCCATCTCCTCTCCCCAGCCTGGGATCCATCGACCTTCCTGCCACCAACTCCAGAGTTCACCAGCGAACCCTCCGCGAACACAACCCCGGCCTGTGTCCGACCACCACCATCATCTTTTAAATCAACACCATAAAACCCTAACCCAACTTACCTCTCCGCCTCTGCGCCGCCCTATCCCGCGAGCCTGGCCGTCGTCCCCGTGACTCTGTCGTGCGCCGGCTGCCCTCTCCGCCACCTTCCCGACCCCTCTGCCACCCGCCTTCACCCCAAGATCTGCTCGGTCGGAGCCGGATCCATCGAGCCGTGGCCCCGCGCTCCTCTTTGCAGCGGCGCTGTGCCGTGCTCGGCCTTGTCTAGCGCTGACGAGCGGCAAGAAGACTCCGTCGATCTCGAGCTCCCTCTCCTCACTTTTCCTCTTCCATCATTTTTTGTGTTCTGGAGAGATTCTCTCTCTTGCCTCTCTCTATTTCTCTTCTTTAAATGTCTTCTACTGCTTGGGAAGAAGGAGCCCACAACTCTCTTTTACTCTCTCTGTTTCTTAATGGAGAAGGAGAAGAAAACTTCATAGAGAAAAAGAAGAAACTCAATATTTACTCACAGACTATTTCTCTCTCTCTCTCCACTCGTTACTCCCCTTCCTTTTTCAAATCATTATGACTCCTTTCTCTTTCTGACTCTTTCTATTATTGCTTCTCTCTCCTATATTACCATCTCCTTCTCAAGAAAACGCACAGGAATAAGTGTAAGGTTTTAATTTTTGTTTTTATTATTATTTTCATTTTTATACCTCTTTATATTATCAGTATGTAATATTATGGGTAAGTATGTATTATGATATATAGATAATAAGCATGTTTGAATTATTATTGTTATCACTATTATTTTTAGGATTGTTGTTATTTGAATTATTACTTTTAAAATTATATATTATTATGCTTCTAAAATTATTGGGTAACAAGAGTA
Organism: Iris pallida; assembly: GCA_029216955.1. Taxonomy (NCBI): domain Eukaryota; kingdom Viridiplantae; phylum Streptophyta; class Magnoliopsida; order Asparagales; family Iridaceae; genus Iris; species Iris pallida. The sequence continues at coordinate 6,900,852 of JANAVB010006596.1, read as the reverse complement.
TAGTTTGTGCTTGACAAAGAAAGTAATTTCAAAAACTGATTTTGAAACTTAAATACACTACTATATATTTTTATGGCCTTTAAAAAAAATAGCCTTTGACCTAAAACTCTATTTTTGATTAAAATTGATTTTTAGCCTAAATTATTTTACTAGATTTTTAAGTATTTAATTATAAATTTTGAATAAAAGAAATATATATAGTTTTAATTAGTTTTCCAATATAGTTTTCCAAATAAAAAAGTATTTTATAAAGATAGTTATATATTTATATTTTATTTGTGCGACTTCCTTTGAAAATCAATTCTTGACCACAACTATTCCAATTATTCCCTATCTTCTTGCGTCCCTATATCATCCCTAGCTAATTCGAATATTCTGGACTCAATGACACGGTCCGTGCTATCACTTGAGACCAACTTGCGTAGTTTTGACATCTGAGACTATTTCTGTGCCGACATGATCATATCGCGCCAGTCAACTTCAAATCAAACCGAGGCAAGTACTTGTTGACACCTTCATGTGCATTTACTTTATATTGTCGTATTTCACTTATACATGCTATCTTCTGTGTCTTGACTGTTACACACACGAGAGTTGAGTGTTTGACTATTGATCATGTTTTCCCATTGTTATCTTGATCGTTATCGTGATCGTGTTTTCGTGATTGTGTAGTATGGATATTGGAGGGGTACAATTACTAGGCACGTGGACAAAGCCCATATGGTATCGTTGGCAACTCTCCCGTTTACGGGGGCGGGCCTTATAACCTCATCGTTCGCCCAAGCCGTCCATGTGTAGGAACGTTGTACTTCTCATGACACGTGCATTATTATGGTTTATATGAGTTTCTTTGTCTTTTCATTCTCGCTACCTTCTTATGTCGTTTATCATATTGCATATTTCTTTGTTCATATTGTTCGTATTTTCCATTGATCATTGTTTCCATGTTTAGTGTTATATTGCTTTATATTGTATTTGTATTGTGAGGGCTAGACTTGTACTTGTTCCAATTCTGACTGGATAACCATTTTTCAGTTGACAGATTCTTGATGACTATTCTCGATGACTTGCTCTCTTGCTTTGGGTTCCTTCGGGTGGAGTTAGAGCTATCTTGGAGGCCAACCATAGATTCTAGATAGAATAGTCACATGTAGCGATGTATCGAAAAAAAAAAAAGCAATTTGAATGTATTATTGGAATTGTAATTAAAATCATTATTGTGAATGAGCAAAATAGAGATATTTGTTGTATTTGAGATTTATATTGAGCCCAGACAGCGTACTACCGCCGATACTGCGGCGTAGGCTGGACTTGGCCACGTACTCGTATCCCGAAAAGCGGGAGCGGGTCGTGACACTACTCTAGTAGTGGTCGAGAAGAATTTCTTCTTGAACTGGGTCTTGAACTGATCCCAAGTGGCTCTCCCTCTCGCAAACAACGGCTCATTCCGGAACCAGACTCCTGCTAGGTCTATCAGCAGAAATCCCGCTGCCTCGACCTGGAGGTCATCCGGCATCCTAACTCCCAGAAGCTTCCTCTCTACTGAATCTAGCCAGTCATCTGCTACTACTATGCCCTCTGTCCCTAAGAACTCCTTGGAATTCAGACCCATGAAGTCCTTGATCGTCCCCGCTCTCTACCGTGGCTCTACATGTGGTGGGACCACGGGACGTCCCTCAGAACGCTCCATGCTCTGGCGGAGTAGGGTAGTCTGCTCCTGATGGGTTGTTAGGAACCCCTGAATCAGTGTGAGCAGTTGGTTCCCGTTGAGTGTGACGGAAGCCTGGGTGGGTATAGTGATAGGGGGTGGTGGAAGTATCGGGGCCTGCTAGGACTGGGATGTGGAAGGTGGTGGAGGCATCTGGGTCTGTGGATCTGTGGAGTGGAGGAATGTGGTAGGTGGAGGTGGGGGTGTATCAGTCGACTGGTCAGCTGACTGGATAAGGAGGGTCCCATTCTCGGGGGTAACATACTGGGATGAACGAGTAAGCACCATCTAAATTACAAAATAAAAGGACTTATAAGGACCTATTTAAAGTAAGTAATCATATGCAAGGAAATCTAATTATAATAGCAAACATGTGATGTATTTCCTATGTTGCAATCCTAGCATTCCTCTAAGTGTTCTAAGCGTCATTCCTAATGTTGTCTAATTACCTTAAGTTCCTAATTGCAGGCATGCTTGGTACAATAACGTAACCAAACAGTTTAGTCAGGACCTGCATGGGCCACCACTAAAAATATGTCACGACCCGCTACCCAAATTGTTGGGCCAGGCCGAGTCATGCCCAACCTACGTTGAGATAAAACGTAGTAAGCTGTTCTAAAGACAACAGGATAAGACTAAATGTGCTAACAGTTCTATAAGTGAAGAAGAATCATAAATGCTCCAAACACAAAAGTCGTCGTATATAGTAAAATGTCCAAGTACAAGTGAACTGAAAAGTAAAACTGGATACATGTCCAGTTACAAAAAGATATAGTCTAATACATGTCTACTCTCAAAGTCTAAGTAAACAAAAGACAAGGCGAGGTTCCCCGCAGGAACATCCTCGTAAAGCAGAGCCGAGTCCTCGGCAGTAACCCCATAATATGTGTCGCAGAGTAACTCCTCCTCAGTAAGGACACCTACAACGTTATCCTGTCAGGACGGGAGCAAGTACTGAATCTAGCAAACTAGCATATGAAACATGGAAATGAACATAAGAGGAAATAACTGGAAATATGGCATCATACAATCTATCATGGAAAGGAGACATATTTCATAGAGACAGATGTATATGTAATGTTTAAAACTGTAGCAGGTACGTAATCGGTCAATAGATGTACAATGTGCTGAGGCACATAATGAAATGTACTTTCGTACAAGTGTAAAGGCGGTAGATGTACATACGCACAAATACAGCTTTGAGATAAAGGCCTACGGCGCAGTAACATATAAAATGAAACTTTGTTCGGTACTATAGAGGGAGTATGATCACGTACACTACTATCAGTTTCCCCATAACCCGTATTCTATCATGTGAGAGATACATAAAGACAGTTCTAAGCATGGTAGTAACTGGAAGTACAACATGTAGAGGTTCTAACTTGCTACCCCAAGGATCAGCATTTAACATGGTGGGGTTTGCAGTTCATTTATGTGACAATATGTAAAGTTCGTAGAAAGTACTTGCCTCTAGCAAAGCAAAACAAAACAAGCTGCGATAACAGTGCTATGGATGTCCGGTAACTCGTCACTGTAGAAATAAATACAATAACTTAGTTTTTACACTAAGCTAAAACATTAGGACACTAATTGGTGAAACACGACTTGTGACTGGGCACCTAGCCAAAATAATGACTTTGGCATAGGAGACCAATGTGGGGTGACACACTACTTTAACTAACTTTCTAGGGTCTTTACACTAGTGAGGGGTGGGGTTCAACACGACTAAAACTCAAAATAACACAAAAAGCTACAAGTCGTAATTAATCAATAAATAAATCAAATGACCATTGTGTTCTAACAATTTTAGAGATAGACAAAAAGCCTAGTTTTACTTAAAGTAAAGTATCAAAGTGATATCCTTGTTAATCATAGAAATTTATTATAATTTTTCTGGAATTTATTAACCAGTACAAGTATTTTATAAAAATCAGTTTTCTTAAGCATACAGAAAATGAGTTTTGGTTTCATATGCCAAACTAGTGGCAAAACAGTAAATTAAATACTATAAAAATTATACTAAATTAGCTAACTTAACATAGTATCTAAATACTATTTTTCCATAATTTTAACAGTACTCTAAGTATTTTTAGAAAATCAAAAACAGTACTACACACAATTGAAATTAAATAATTAATTATCTGCGTATTTTGTCCATGTATATAATTTGAACCAAAGTTCAAATACAGGACCCAAGGCCATGAATCAAGTCCAATATGACTTGTACAGGTCTTGAATATGTGAAACACATTTGGGCCCAAATACCCATGCTAGGCTTGGACACCAAATTGTTGCAGTAATTTAAATATACTAAAAATACAATTTGGTAATAGTGCAAAATAAATATTATTATTTTAATAAGGTAAAATTATGTATAGTGAATATATACATACATATGTAAAATGTACATATATCTATGTATAAGGAAAATACTTAATTTATAAAGTATATATATATATACAATATATATATATATATATATATATATATATATATATAAGAAAACACTTAATAATAAAAATAATATATATATACACATGAAAATATATACATATATATATAAAATTACTAACTATAAAATATATATACATACCTGTAAAATACTGTCAAAAACAGTATATACATATATATATACTAATATATATATATATACATATATATATAAAAATATATATATAAAACTGAAAAAGAAAAAGAAAAAGAAAAGAAACAAAAAAAGAAAACAGAAAGGAAGAGGGGGCTCGAACCCGAGCGCGCAGGGGGGGGGGGGTTTAACACGGGTCGGGCTGGCCAGGGGGTCAGCCCATCAGTTGTGTTAGGGGTTAGGTTTAGTTTAGTTTTATTTCTGTTTAGGTTAGATTATATAAAAAAAAAATCGGTCCTGTGTCCAGACAGTTAAGGACACAGGTATCCACGTGTCCATGCTATGCACGACACGTACGAGCTCAGTCTCGTGTGTCCGAGCACAGCACTAAGTTCGTCGTGTCCTGGCGAGTCTCGTGCGTGAAAACGAGATACGCACGACACGATTTGAGTCTTGTTACCTACGTGTCCGACTTGCTGGAGGTGTTTCGAAGAGGTTGGACGGCGGCGTAGGCGTTGTGGCGGTGGCGCTCCGGTGGCGCTGGGCGCGGCTCAGCGCGGCGCGTCTGATGGTGGTGGTTGCGGGCGGTGGTGCTCGTCGGTGGGGCTGGGCGGAGTAGATGATCGGAGTTAGGGTTTCGGTTAGGGTTTTGTGGGGGAAAGGCGGAGCTAGGGCGTCGATGGTGGTCGGGGTGATGGGGGTTGGGCAGAGGAGAGTGAGGGGTTTATTTATAGGGGTTTAGGGCGGTCCTAGGTCGGTCGGGGCAGCCGAAAATGGCGGGGGCAGCGGTCGTCGGTCATCGGTCGTCGGGCAGGGGGGTGGGTAGGTATTTAGCACTTAGGTCCCTGGTAGTTAGGTTATTTACAGAAAGGCCCAAAAACTTAAGTAATGCAATTACTAAATTGCACCAACAAATCATAATTTGCAAACTGCTAATTTAACAATTTAACAATTTATATAATGATATTAAAACAATTCTAATAATTGCAAAACTATATAAAAACAATTCTACTTATTACAAAACTATATTAAAATATTTCTAAAAATTACAAAATGATATTTAAACAATTTAGAAAATTACATATTGATATTTTTAGTATTAAAACTCATTTAAAAATTATTTAAAAATTCTAGAAAAATTCCTAAAAAATTCTAATAATTACTTTAAGGCTAAAAAATAACATTAAAAATTAATTAGCACTAATTAAAATGAAATGTGAAAAACAGGGGCTTACACCTACTCTCTGCTACAAATGTGGTGCTTATGGTCATATACAACGGACTTGCAGGGCGACCCCCCAAGAAGTTAATAACTATCACAAGGGGCGTCGGGCCGAAGCAAATATGGTCAACGAGTGCGAAAATCTAAATCTTGAGACCCCTGATTTTGTAGCAGAAATGGAAGAATGAATCTCTATTTTCTCTCTATATTTGATTTAAGTCATAAAACTTTTGGTGGTTTGTATTTTCTATTTTTTCGATAAATTAAAGTTCTATTTCGAGCACTTTCCTCAAACGTGTGACAAACTTTAATTTTTTTTACTTATAGGCATTGACCACGGGGCAGTGGATTGTCTCGTTGATAGTGGAACGACTCACACTATCTTGAGAGATAAATCATACTTTATCTCCTATACGCCTAAAGTAACCTCAGTGACAACCATTTCGGGACCCTCAACCCTTGTTCAAGGTTTTGGCAAAGCCCGTTTTTCGTTGTCCAATGGTACTCCCGTTGAAGTATCAGAGGCCTTATATTCTCCAAGGTCCAGTCGTACCTTACTGAGTTTTAAGGATATTCGAGAAAACGAATTTCATGTTAAAACTGCTCGAGAACATGGCTTCGAGCATCTTTTCATTACCTCCACTCAGTACGGCCAAAAGCGTATCTTGGAGAAGTTGAAATGTCTTTCAAGTGGTTTGTATCTCACTACGATACAACACATCGAGAGTAATCTCATCATTCGCCGAGCGCCAGTTGATGAGAGGACTTTTATGCTATGGCATGACCGGCTGGTTCATCCGGATCAAAATATGATGCTTCGCACTATGAATGCATCGCATGGGCATCCTCTTGGAGGAAAGAATTTGTTATAAATCCGAAAAGCCTATGCCAAGCTTGCTCGATTGGGAAGACGAATCTCAAGCCACTCCATGTGAAACCTACGAGATTGGTTTCCTAATTCCTTGAGAGAATTCATGGAGATATTTGTGGACCAATCCAACCAACATGCGGACCATTTAAATACTTCATGGTTTTGGTTGATGCATCGACTAGATGGTCACACGTAGTGTTGTTGTCCACCCGAAATATAGCGTTTTCTAAACTCCTCGCCCAGATCATTAAGTTAAGGGCTCACCATCCGGATTATCCGATAAAGTCTATTAGACTTGATAATGCCGCAGAGTTACATCGAAGACTTTCGATAACTATTACATGACTTTGGGAATAAATCTTGAACATCCTGTTGCGTATGTTTATACCCAAAATGGCCTAGCAGAAGCTTTTATAAAGCGACTGCAAGTGATAGCGCGGACCTTGGTTATGCGTACCAAACTTTCACTATCTGCATGGGGCTATGCAATTTTGCACGCTGCAAATTTGGTCCGTCTGAGGCCCATGGCCACCCAACCACTTTCCGCGTACCAGCTGGTTACTGGATGTGAGCCTGACATCTCACATTTACGCGTGTTTGGGTGCCTAGTCAATGTTCCAATTGAGCCGATAAGGCGTTCAAAATTTGGACCTCAGAAGCGACGGAGAATATATGTCGGTTATAACTCCCCGTCCATCATTCGCTATTTAGAGCCCTTGACAGGCGATCTCTTTACCGCGAGACACGCAGATTGTGACTTTGATGAGGCAATCTTCTCGTCGTTAGGGGAAGAAATACACGCTAACGTTGATGAGGAACGACGTGAATTAGCGTGGCATGTGCCCGCTGTTGCTCATCATGATCCCTCCTCTGCACATAGTGATAAGAAAGTGCAGAGGATTCTAGGTCTACAAGATATTGCAAATCAAATGCCAGACGCATCTAGCGATCTAGCAAAAGTCACGAGATCAATTATACCTGCTGAAAATGTGCCTGCAAGGATAGACGTCCCTGAGAGACGCCATGTTCCTGTGAAACATGTTGCTCCGGTCGAACCCGCCGAGCAAAGGACGCTGCCATCGGCCGTCCAGTCCGTCGCTATTTCCAAGAAGAAGGGAAGACCGGTTGGTTCCAAAGATGTTCTGCCCCGAAAGCGGAGAAATCTTGTTAAAAACGTATGAGATCATTAAGGATCACGGCGATGTATTAGAAGAGCGCGTTCCAGATGAAACGCCTATTTCTAATCATGCCGATAACCTCAAAATATCCGTCGAGTATGCTAGCTTAGACGATAATTTGAAGCGAAATGAAACTGTCATCGATGATGTGTTCATATACTCAGTGGCCACTGACATTATGAACAATGATGACATGGAACCTCGTAGTGTTGCCGAGTGTCAACGACGAACGGACTGGTCACAATGGAAACAAGCAATCCAGGCTGAACTAGACTCCTTAGCGAAAAGAAGTGTGTTTGGACCCGTTGCTCCAACACCACCCAATGTTAAACCAGTTGGTTACAAATGGGTTTTTCTAAGGAAGCGTAATGAGAGAAATGAGATTGTGCGATACAAGGCTCGCCTTGTGGCGCAAGGCTTCTCACAACGCCCTGAAATTGATTACGAGGAGACGTATTCTCCCGTAATGGACGTTATAACGTTCCGCTGCTTAATCAGTTTAGTAGTTTCCAAAAAACTGAATATGCAGCTCATGGATGTGGTCACAGCCTATCTCTACGGGGATCTGGACACAAAGATATACATGAGAGTCCCTGAAGGACTAAAGATGCCTGAATCAAGTAGTTTCGACCACGGAACGCGTTCTCGATTAGACTGAGACGTTCGCTATATGGATTGAAACAATCCGGGCGAATGTGGTATAACCACCTAAGCGAATACTTGATCGGTTTGGGATACGTTAATAATGAACTTTGTCCATGCGTGTTCATAAAGAAATTCACTTCAGGATACGCAATCATCGCGGTCTATGTAGATGACATGAATCTCATAGGAACTGAAAAAGACTTGTCAGAAACTGCTGATATCCTGAAGAGGGAATTCGAGATGAAGGATCTTGGGAAGATACGGTTTTGCTTCGGCCTGCAGATCGAGCACCGTAAAAATGGAATTCTTGTCCATCAAGCGAACTACACCCAAAAGGTGTTGAGACGCTTTAGTCATTTTGATGTTAAGCCGTCCGCTACTCCCATGATCGTCCGCTCTCTAGACATTACTAAGGACCCATTCCGTCCAAAGGAGGACGACGAAGAGATATTGAGTCATGAGTGCTCTTATCTGGGTGCAATAGGCGCTTTATTGTACTTGGCCCAATGTACTAGACCGGACATCTTGTTTGCTGTGAATTGTCTAGATCGACACAGCACCGCGCCAACACGCCGCCATTGGAATGGCATAAAAGATATTTTCTGCTACCTTAAGGGTACTACGGACTTGGGCTTGTTCTATCCCTACGCGATTTTAAGTGAGTCCAACGCTCTTGGCACTCGAAGCAACGCGACCCTTGTTGGCTACGCCGATGCGGGATACTTATCTGATCCACACAAGGGGCGTTCCCAATCTGGTTATGTCTTTACCATTGGGAACACGGCAATTTCTTGGAGGTCTCGCAAACAGACCTTAGTGGCTACTTCAACGAACCACTCTGAGCTACTCGCGCTTTATGAGGAGACTAGAGAGTGTGTATGGCTTTGAGCTGTTATTGGCCATATTCGAAGTACATGTGATGTTCCATATGACCCAGATGAACCTGTTGTCGTCTATGAGGACAATACCGCTGTTATTGATCAAGCGAAACATGGTTACATCAAAGGGGATGCTACCAAGCACATATCGCCCAAGTTGTCCTTTACACATGAACAACAAGCGCTTCAGAAGATTGAAGTGCAACACATTGGATCGGAGAATAACCGTGCAGACTTGTTCACCAAGTCACTGCTAAAACACTCGTTCCAGAAACATGTCAGAGCGATTGGACTTAGGAAGCTTTCAGAGCTAGCCTAAGTGAAACATGTTTCTCGCACCCTGTTGTGTGCATGTGAGGGGGAGCGCCCCAACGAGCACCTCCAAACGCCCTGTTGTGCGTATATCCCGCGTCCTGTCGAGTGCGAGTGAAAAGGGGAGCATCCTGATGTATGCTTGTGTACTCTTTTTCCCTTAGACCAAGTTTTTTCCCATTGGGTTTTCCTTGGCAAGGTTTTTAACGAGACACATTTCAAATCTCTTATTCACTAAGGACTATTGTGATCAGGGGGAGTATCCAGTGTATACTTCTAAACCATCGTGTACTCTTTTGTCCTTCGATCAGCGGTTTTTCCCACTGGGTTTTCCCTGACAAGGTTTTGATGAGGCACCTTTGCAATGGTTAAGTTTACCCCCATCACACTGACCTGTGTGTACTCTTTTGTCCTTCAACCAAAGTTTTTTTCCCACTGGGTTTTCTTTGGCAAGGTTTTGACGAGGCACAAGTAGATGGTCAAACTTGAAGATGCAAGCTACAGACAGACGAAGAAACTCAGAGATGTTTACAAGCAGAATTTCTGGAGAGCCAAGGGAGAGTGTTGTAACTCATATGGCTTTTCACCTTTCATCTCCTTGTAACTTACATGACCTTTGGCCCTTCATTTCTTCATAACCCCCAACCTCTCTCCCTATATAAAGAGAGGTTGGGATAGCTTGTAAGATGCACTTGTGTGGTTGATAATATACGAGAAAGCTTCGTCTCCGTGTGTTTGAGCTTTTGCCTTACGACAGTTTTTTTGTTTTTGCAAAGAAAACGTCATTCTGAAGGATGCTTTTTATACATAGACATTTATTAACAGACATTAATCCTTTCCGCTCATTTAATATGCAAATAATTAAAAATGTGTAGAAAACATTCTTCTCAAGGATATTTTTCTGACAAATAATTTATTGTTAATTATGCTCAACAATCTAACGGCTATATATTTTTAAACTGTCCATTCGGAAGGATGTTTTTTGTGCACAATTCACCCTTGGAGGACGTATATCTTGATTGAAATTTTTTTAAAAGCTAAATCATTTATTATGTCGTTTCGATAGACGTTTTGGATCTCAAAATGCAATTTAGGGCCTGCTTGGTAAATCGTATTTGGAGTTAAAATTTAGAATTTCATGGTTTTGGAGCTAAATCCATGAATTTCTATGTCTGGTCGGAGTTGGATTTGGATTTGGATATGGAAAGTGGGTACCAAATCCAAATTTTAGATTTGGAAGAAAGGAAGTTGAATTTTTTTTAAATAATTTTATTGTTCTATAAATATTTAATTAATACTAATTAATAAGTAAATAAATAAAAATAATTAATAATTAGTTATTATTACTAAGTAATATTTAATTATTAATTAAATTATTAATAAATATTCTTAATAAATCCAAATTCAAATCCAACTCCAACCAAACATAGGATTTGGTAAACTATAATTATGCTTAATAATTATGATAATAAAATATTAATATTTGAAATTAATCAATTATTAACTATTTTATAATAATCTTAGCTATAAATTAATTAGTAACTATTCTTAACTATAATTTTAATTCATAATTGATTAATTACTAACTTTTCTTAACTATAATTTTAATTAATAATTGATTAATTACTAACTATTCTTAACTATAAATTATTAACAAATAAAATATTAGTAATAATTTAATTAATAATTAATATTTTTATTTTTATATTTTATAATAATCTTAATTATAAACTATTCTTAACTATAATATTAATTAACAATTTATTAGTCTTAATTATAATCTTAATTATAAATTATTTATTATAATCTTAATTAATAATATATTAATCATAATCATCATAGAGATTAATAATTTATTATTTAGTAATTTATTTAATAATTTTACTAATTAATATTTCATCATAATATTATTGATTAATTGATTAATCATAATTATAATTTGATTACTAATTTATTAATTTATAATTTTTCTATATTTTATAACAATCTTAATTAATAATTTCATACTTTTATTAATCATAATTATAATAATATATTAATCATATCTATAATTTTAATTAATAATTTATAACTAAATATTTAATTATAATCTGAATTAATAATGTATTAGTCTTAATTATAAATTATTTATTATAATCTTAGTTAATAATATTTTAATCATAATTATCATCAAGATTAATAATTTATTATTTAATAATTTATTTATAAATTTTATTAATTAATATTTCATCATAATCTTATTTGATAATTGATTTAATTTATTAATCATAATTATAATCTTGATTACTAATTTATTAATTTATAATTTTTTATATTTTATAGTAATCTTAATTAATAATTTTATACTTTTATTAATCATAAATATAATCTTGATTACTAATTTATTAATTATTAATTTTTTTTATTTTATAATAATCTTAATTAATAATTTTATACTTTTATTAATCATAATTATATAATATATTACTCATATCTATAATTTTAATTAATAATTTACAAATAAATATTTAATTATAATCTTAATTAATAATCTATTAGTCTTAATTATAATCTTAATTATAAATTACTAATTATTATTTTATTATAATATTTATTAGTAATATATTAATCATAATTATCATCAAATTTAATAAATTATTATTTAATAATAATAATTAATATATTATTATAATTTTAATTAATAATTTATTAATCGTTATTATAATCATCATCATAATCTTAATTAATAATTTATTAATCATACATATTATCATAATTATAATAATAATTTAATTATTAATCATAACTATAATTATAGTAATTAATTAATAATTTTTTGTTTATTATTTTATTAATTAATATTTTATTATCATAATTATAGTTTTCCAAATCCTATGTTTGGTTGGAGTTGGATTTGGAAATTAATGATTTGGATTTGAATTTGAATTTTGGATTTCCAAATACAAATCCAAACCCAAATCCTTTTTACCAAACGAGCCCTTATGCTCAGAGCAATATCAAGAAACTTTCATCCTCCCTTTGCAATTTTTTTTTTGTTATTTAGTTTTAAGGTCTCGCATAATATTAGAAATTTATGTCTATGTCTCTCTATTGTCCAAAATAGGATTTGGTCTCGTCATAGTACTCACGGTATATTTGATTGACCATTTAAAATGGAGATATAAACGTAAATTTTGAATATTATACGAGACCCAATAACTAAACGAAAATATGTTAGGGTTGTGCGACTTGGGTTTTTTAGTTTTGAATGTTGGAAATTGTGTGACTTGGATTATTTAGTTTTGTCATGACCTCGAAAATATGACTTGTAACACAGTTGTTTGCTTATATCATGATCTCAGTAACCACACAACTCCCACCATTTATAAATAGAATAAATTATTATGCCTCCGTGGCTCGATCTATCGATCTTCTACCATCCAACAAGGGTCTTACGTCTCTCCTTAATAACCACAAGAGTCACTCGAGTTCGATATTAGTGTTTCAATTTTTTACTTGTCAGTGTTTCAGTAAGCAATACACTATCTATAAATAGACGAAAAAAGGGAAAGAATTAGAGGATAGAGAAACAAAGAAAGAAGAGGAAGGGAAGAAGGCACATGAATGAGGAAGATAAGCCAGAGGAATAAACAAAATTCTAGAGGAACTCATGAATTCTTAATTTTTAAAACTCCGTCATTAAAGATTGTGAGATTAGATACATTTCATCGCTTACTTTTTCTAATTTTTTTTTAAAAAAAGTACAATTCTAATGTTAGTATAATCTGCATGTCACATTCATATTCTTATTTTGAGTTATTATTTGAGTTTTTTTAGTTGATTCCAGTTAACCACTTTGCACGCCTAGAAATTGGACACATTACTTGAAAGCCTCCAGCTGCAATAGTTGGACAAAATGGTGCATAACTTCCGACTTTAACGACCAATAAATATACAAAAAATTTACTGTAGAGTAACGAATTATGAAGAAATTGCGGGGAGGATAAGAAGTTTTGAAAAATTACAAATTAGAATACATTCCGACAGAGTGTCTGGCGGAAATTGGGCGCGCCCAATTTTTGACAGACCATCTGGCGGAAATCGAGCGGCCGTTACTGTTTGTTTGCAGGCGCGGGTGGGGGGCAGCATTCACAGCATTCTTTCCAGAGCAGGCACGGGGGGCAGCATTGGGGGCAGCATTCACAGCATTGGAGACCCCCAAAATTTGTTTGTATGTGTTTGAATGGGTGGGTGAAAGAGTCGGCTTTATTGAAAAATGAAAAAGTCGAACACGTTGAAAAATGGGATGAAAGAGATGGGGCAGGAGAGTTATGTTATAAAAGATGTTCGTTTCTTCTCTAGGAACACATTCAGAAGAAGGGGAAGAAGAAGAGAAACAGAAGAGAAGAGAGAAGAACAAGCAGAGAAGAGGAGAAGCAGAGAGACTAGGTAACATTTAGAGAGGTAAAAATATTTTAAAAAAAATGTAATTTTAATTTAATTTGTTTGTGTTTATTATCTTAGAATTTGGTATTAATAACAGATGGATAGTCGAAATGACGGACTTATTCCGGGAGGACCCACCACAGACGAGATTATCCAGCAACGTTTGAGTCATATCTCAAGATTAGTATTTTCTGGAAAGGTATACTTAATTTTAAATGAAAATTTATTATTTTGTATATTTTTGTTATTTTATAGTAATAATGATAATTTTGTAGTAACTCAATTTTTTCTATAGTTATATGATTATCCTGGCGATATTCGAATGCGAGAGCATGGGACATGGCGGTATGAACCGAACGTTGGGTGTTGGAATTTAACTAGCGAACAATATGCTATGTTGGTCATATTCGGATTTAAATACGTTGACGAGATACAGTTTTTACGTCATGATAGAGATTTAATTTTAAGCCTAGTGGAACGTTGGTGGCCTGGCCGAAATACATTTCAATTACCAGTTGGTGAAATGACTATTACTTTAGCTGATGTAGCAAATATTATAGGATTATCTATTACGGGTGAACCTATAATATTTAATGAGTCATTTTCAGCTGATAATGCAATTATGGAGTATCTAGGTGTGGAGCCACCAAAATTAAAAGGAAAAAAGCTTAGTCACATTTTCCTGGCTCCATCGCAATTTCATGCATCTAGATCATATCGATGATGACGAAGAGGTATCTGTTGATGAAAATCGGGTATGTATCACCGATATTATTAATATTTCTCTCGTATCGCTGCTGCTAGTTTAGTACGTATTAATTTTTGCCATTTTTTCGCTATATGTTTAGGTGATTTCTTGCACAAGGGCCTACTTACTCGGCTTAATAAGTGCGGTTGTCTTTCCCGACTCATCAGATATGGTGAACTTACGTTATCTACCATTCTTGGAAGATTTGACCGCACCTACAAGTCATGCATGGGGAGCATCAATGTTGGCATATTTATACGCCTCCATGTCAGATTTTGTACGCGTGCTGGGAGATAATAAAATTATAAAAAATTTAAATGGATGCATGACTTTAATATAGGTATACAAATTATTACTCATTTTATTTAAAGTTATAATTTGTAGAATTGTATCAAGTTATTCTTTTGTTTAATAGGTCTGGTCCTACGAACATTTTCATATCGGGAGACCAGTTACCGGTATTGATTCCAATGCTGGTAAATTTTCGGTAGCTTTACGATGGGTTACAGATGTAGTAGATCCAGCTCATTGTGTTCACTCGAGCGCCCCCCTATATCGGGGGCAGTTTGATACTCTAAAGCATACGGAGGTAAAATACGTTAATTAGTCATTAAATTTTTCAACATTTTTAATCTATTACTTATACTTTTTCCGAAATCGAATAGGTTATATGGCTACCTTATGTGCATGAGCAGTATGAATATGTTCCAGAAATACAAAGAACAGCTTATACCATGAGTCTTCATAGATATTATATAATATATCATGGAGACATCATGTTTCATTCCGCCGATCGTGTTCTGCGACAGTTTGGGATGAAACAGATTATTCCAGATGATCCACCATGTTTGAATCGTGGTAGAGCCAGTGCAGCTGTAAGAGCTAGAAAAATGATTCCCGTATGGAATTCTAGATTTGAGACACATGGTGTGGCAGAACTATCTGAACCGATGTTAGAGTTAGAAGATGGTTAGTTTTCATCTCCTATTTGATTAAAATCATTATTGAATTATATGCTCATATTTGTTGAATTGGTGCAGCATTTGGGAGTAATGCATATAGAACTTGGTGGGGAGCCCCTCGTATAAGTAACAAATTATACTATCATGAGGAGCCTCGATTCCAACCACGAGCTCTAGACGATTCTAGTCTGCGTGAATTTTATCACCATATGATTGGGATGGTACGTATTGCTTAAGACAATCAAATCTTATATTTTAAGTTTTTTTTTGTCTGCACGTTTATAGTACTTACTTATGGACTATCAAATCTTATATTTCAGGCTCCAAGTATTAAGCAAGCAATCGATAATCCAAATCCTGAAACATGGAGAACAAAACTTATTGAAATTTGGAATTATATGCAAGCAGATCCGACTCCCTCGAACCCTTCCATACTTATCCCTGACGACTATCCTGTAGGAGAGGTTGGCATTGTTAGACAGTGACATGCACGTCCCCGATGGGATAGACACAATGTCACGCAACCTGAAGACCTCCCTGATAGTCCACCTCGACATGCTTACGAGGTCCCACATCAACAGGCCGAGGAGAGCTCGGCTCAATGGGGTGGCCAAGGGACATCTCAATGGGGTGGCCAAGGGACATCTCAATGGGCCGACGTAGGGTCTTCTCAATGGGGTGGACAAGGGACTTCTCAATGGGGTGGACAAGGGACTTCTCAATGGGGTGGCGTGGAGACTTCTCAGTTATTTGCTCAAGGGACTTCTCAATGGGGACCAGAACCTACCTCTCAATGGGGACCAGAACCTACCTCTCAATAGGATAACATATTTGCCCCCGGAGTTCTTAGTTACACACAGATCATGACCACTCCATCAGCACCAATGCCTTCTCAACCTGATGATACACGGGAAGAAGGACGTGATGTACCCCCGGAGAATACGGCTGAGAGGAGAGGTCGCCTCAATCTTAGAGAAGTTGAGCGTAGAAATTATCGACGGGATGCCATGGGAGGTAGATGAAATTGTAACAAGATGAAATTATGATAAATTGTAACAAGATGATTAGTACATTTTCTTCTATTATGTCGTAACAAGATAAAATTATTCTCTTGGCTGATTAGTACATTTTCTTCTATTATGTCCTAATCCATTACAATTGCTACATCGAAGATTTCTTGTCTCTGAATCATTGGCAATGATGCGGTTCTTCTTGGGTCTTCCAGCTTTGCGTCGTAATTCTGGTACTCCAATTTTTTCTCTAACTAGGACACTTTGAAGATTGTAAGGAACTGGAATTGGCTCCAAGTGCGACTCGTATACACTTCTCAATGCTTCTTTAGAAAAAATAGCAGGATAATAATGTTCAATATTAATTTTTGAAAAATTACACGCAAAACATGCATGTACACATGGAATGCAAGTATGATACCACCTTAAACATGAACAATATTTTTCTTCTAAACGAACAACATATGTTCTATGTGTTTCATGATCTGCTATTTCAAATATATAACTATCAATACTCAGGACTTGCAAGTAGTGATATTCTCTGTTCATACGAGCCATTGTTTTTAACATCTTCGGACAATAATCTGTTTCAAGCGATTCAGCATGTTTTCGATTTTTGTCCTGAAGTGTTATAATCTTGGCACGGATACCATCAAGTAATGTTGTTATTGGTTTATCACGCAAATTTTTTATCCAGTTATTGAAGCATTCAGCAAGGTTAGATGTGTTAATATCTAATCTAGGACGAGGTGCATAAGCCGTTATCCAGTGTGCTAGAACACGTGTTTCATCACCTTCTACTCCAATGATCCATTTATACACATCAAAATTTTCAGCTTTAATTCTTTCAAAACAATAATTTGCATCAACTTCATTATAACATCTTGCAAGAGAATCTAATCTACATCGAAAATGTTTTAATCTTTCTACTGATTTCAAGTTTTGTTTAAAATGTTGAATGCAGAAAAAATGAGACGATTCTGGAAAAGTGGCACGCATAGCATTTATCAACCCTTTCTGCTTATCAGAAATAAAAAAATTCTATTCCATGCATCAAAATACTGATCAAAAGATGTTCTAAAACAGCCTAAAAACCAGCTCCAAGAATCAGTGCTTTCACTTTCAGCCACGGCATAAGCAATTGGATAAAATTGATAGTTAGGATCATGAGCACAAGCAATAAATAAGATGCCCCGATATTTATATGAGAGAAAAGTAGCATCAGTACTAATCACAGGTAAACATCCCTTTAAAAATCCATCAATGCATGCCTTAAAACATATAAAAATTCTTTCGAAACTATTGCGTTCATTAGTCTTTATAAAACATCTGCTACCTGGATTTGTCTCGATAATTGTGGAAGCATATCGTTCAAGACCACCGTAAGCATCAATATAACTACCATTTATTTCAGATAAAGCAATTTCTCTAGCTTTCGAATATTTGATACGTATTCGATGTTCTCTGTATATATCCTTCACAACATGCGATGGACTATACGACTGGTCATCTCTAATTTATTAAATATCTTATTCTTAATCCATAAAGTAGTAGATAATGGATGACTACCGGTTGTAAGTCCACATAAGCAAGTATATCGATTTTCTAACGTAGTAATAACAAATGTCTCGCTATTACCAATAGATTTAGCGTGTACCCTCCAATTACAACTAGATTCATTACATTTATATATAATCTTGTGAGCATTATTCAAAGTAGTCGAACAAACAAAATTATGCTTAATTGCTATGTCACTAATTAAACTTCTAAATTGAATACGATTTTCAAATTGTCTCCCAACAAATAATTCAGGAGTATCAACATTATCATCAATATTATCAAATACATCATCTACATTTTCAACTAAATCATCGCTACTGGAATCATTGTCATTACCTTCATCTACTCTATTTTCTTCTTCAGTGGCAAAAATAACTTGATGAGAAGAACTAGGACCAGGACCCAGACCCAAATTAGTAGTTTCATTATTAGGAGCACGTCTACTACTTATATGAGGGGGTGCTGGAGTAACAAAAATACTAATATACGGTGATGATACATTAATTTGAAGAATAAATGCCCATGCATGATCACTATTTAAATTTATACAATTAGAAGCAAAAATATGCACTAATATAAATTCATCAAAATCAATAGAAAATTGTTCAGTCAATAAATTAAGTAAACTACTAAACGTAATATTTCTATCCACTATAACAACTTCAGTTAAACCCCCTTCATAAGCTAACCCATTTAGGACGCCTCCAAGCGAGCATAGAAGAGTTATACTTTGACTCATGTTGGTAGGAAAAGAGCTTTCTACTTCTTCCGAAAGAAATGGGAAATAGAAGAGGAAGATAGGAGCCTTCTGCTTCTGAAAGAAATGGGAGATGAAGAGGAAGGTGAAAAAAATTGATAGGGAGACTATCAATTTATAAGTGTAAGAGCCGTTGTAAAAGATATGACCGTTGAAGTAAAATCATTGGAGTAAAATTTATAGCCGTTAGAATAAAGTTTATAGCCGTTCGTATAGCCGTTGGGTGAAAGAAAATCCAAAATACTAAACACCAAACCAAACCGAGCCTGCGCTGCGCCATGTGTCCATAGGCGCTCGATTTCCGCCAGATGGTCTGGCGGACACTCTGTCGGAATGTATTCTAATTTGTAATTTTCCAAAACTTCTTTTCCTCCCCGCAATTTCTTTATAATTCGTTACTCTACAGTGAATTTTCTGATAAATATGACATGCATGAAATTGACAGAGTAATGCTCCAAGGAAAGATGCAGATGTAGTATGATATATATATACTAGTCATATTCACATTATTTTCACGTAAAAAAATATAATATTATTAAAAAAAATTAATTTTAAATTAAATTATATTAAAATATTTATAATATGATTTGAATATATTTTAATTAAAAAAATTTATAGATATATTTTAGAAATTTTGGATATATATTTAATTATATAATATCGTATGCTTAGTTTAAATATAATTTTAATATTAAAAATATTATAATTTATTATATGTTCTGATAGTTAGAAGGTTTTAAAAATTTTATTTCTTTTCTAAATGATGTATGCGCGGTAGTTATTTTTCTAAATTTTTATATTAATTAATAGAAGATATACATACAGCTTAGAGGTACATACGCATACGCGATAGTTAAAAATAATTATTTTTTTAATTTTTTTATACTAATTAATAGAAAATATATATACGACTAAGACCCCTAATTTTTTTTATAAATCAGCAATGGGCAAAGTCTTGTGACAGGATTCAGTGTCATGTCCAGTCCCAAACCAAAGAAAAGCAACTACAGGCAAGAAGAGAGGACCTGCCATATAATATTGACGGTCCAATTGGCAGGAATTAGTCGCTGTTTTAATCCTTTTGTTCTTTTAAGCCTTTTTAATCCTTTCCTTCTTTTAAGCATATTAAGTGCCAATGTCTTTTGTATCGGTAACAAAATTTCTCTACGTACTTCTATTTTAGCATCTAAGTGTTCTCTACTCTTATCAATTTACATAACATCATCACCAAACATCATGCACTGTGAAAGTTCCACTTGAATATGCCTAGTAATTTCATTCATAACTAGCAAAATTGTAAATGTCGATCTTTGATATAAGCTACACTGATACGAAATGGTCTCTTATCTCCCCGAATGGATCCCATGGTCGAAGTAATTCCATCATGCATATCCTTAAGGATCTGCTTGGCAATTGTAAGGGTAGCGGTTATGAGGTGTTTTTAAAGTACTAGTTATGAACGGTTACGAGGGGTCCGGTTTTGGGTGATTTTTAAGTAGCGGCTTTTAAACCAGCCCAATCCATACTTGGTAATTCACTAACGAGCATCTATGAAATTTTTTTACACGAATAAAATTAAATAGGAAAGGGTATTAGTAGTTACAATTATATATTTTTGGTGATGATATAAATGAAATAAAATAATAAAATCGTTCAGAATCCACCGAATTGGGGTGTTTATAAAGCCATCCAAAATTGTATTGCACCGATATTTGAGGGTTTTTGAGCCGATCAAAACCAGTGACTCAAAAAATTTAACAAGCATGAGTTTTCATAAATGGTCGGTTCAAAAACACCCTAGAACGGGGTGAAAGCACCGTTACCAAGCAAACCCTAATAGATTCAAGATACCTAGCACGTACTTGTTTCTTCCTCAAAGCCAACCACAATAAGCAATAATAGATTATAATGTGTAAAAGATGTACCACACAGTCAGACAAATCAGTCGACAAATCATGCAACTTTCATGAAAGGAAAGTGTAATAAACTAAAGATCGAAAATGATATTTAACCTCTCTTTTTTCTTGAAGTTTTCTAACCTGATACCTGCCCAGGTTGTAATATTTCAACTGAGTGGCTCAGAGTATTAAAACTTGGAAGGGTCTGAGTAAGGTTCTTCCGAGTTTATCTGCACTCCTATGTTTTAGTTCCAAAACCACCATTCACAACAAAATACAAATATTTTATCACTGGATATTCTCTTTAAAATGTACTGGGTATATAAACAGAAAAAAGCGAACAATGAAGTTTTCTGATCAATCATTAGCTTTTACCCTTCTTAGAATAGAAGAGACTTATGATTTCAACCTGAAAAGAGTAGAATAACTAGGTAGACAAGACTAACAGTTCTTCAGAAGAACTTTAGCATCCACAAGACTGTTAAACTCTTCTTTATATGGAACTAACCTTAATTTTGTATAGATGCTGAATCATATCAAGCATATATTCAAGGAAAACAAGTGTACATAAAAATAAAAATAAAAATAAAAACCTCCTAGGTTTCGTTGTCTATCATATTCAAGGGTTCGACAATTGAAGGATCGATCGGTTCAATACAACAAACATGTAGAGTGCTAAAGTACTGAAGGACAAACACACAATTGCAAGCTTTATTATTTGTGCATAAAGGAGACTAATTGTTTCAGTTATTACTATATTATCTACTTCCACTTCCAGTGAAGACATTCCTGTGGACGTTCTTTGTAACAAAAGATTTAAGAATTCTCAGTAGCAGCATACGTGACCTGGGCTATAACAGTATTCACTTCTCTCTGGAAAATGGCTATATGTAGCTCATCAAGCAAGCTTCATTGTCAAAGATGATTTGGTTTAGTGTAGGAATCACATTATCTCTATGACACAAGCCAAAAAAAAACCAAAAGGAACGACATTTTCACAATATAGCATTAGTCACAAACTAATTTTACAAAAGAAATATAATCTAATTTAATTCATAATAAATCATAAATATATGTAAATGTATCTTAAGATAATAAGTTCCGCCTATATACTAATAGCATTATCAGATAAGCAGTAATGTTGCTATTATTACGAACGGCAAACCACTTGACATACTGGGGAAGCTTGCAGCCATACCTTGTGAAACCAGTTATCAGTTTGGTCTATTTAAATTTTATGAACGGTCATAATACAGTACGTCGATGATATATTCACAGGGTATGCCCTGAGTTCACGAGGGCCCGAGGCGAACTCCCGAAATGTGGTCCCCATACATAATATGAAGAAAAAAAAACTAAAATAAAAGAAACAAGTTGATTCGAGATCTCGCTATCAACATCTTGCCCTAAAAAAGGTAATCTTTCTCGATGAAGTCGGTTGATTAGGACAAAATTGTATCCCTTAGGAACCATACATGCACCTTTGGATGCATACGGTTCAAAAATAAAATTACGAAAAAAGAATCAAATATCAATGTGTCGATTCTATGTAACAAATTTATGTTTTCTAAAAAAGGGGGGTTTTCCTCCATTTTTCAAAAAAAAAAAAGTTTTGGCCCCTTCCCTAAAAAAATTATTGATAGAATTAACCTTTTATTGATGTATTGCTTTGTCGAGATGAAAATATATAACAAAAAAAACTGTTGCTGTCCGGAATTAAACTAAGAATATCTAGTGTGTAAGTATAACATAATAATCACTACACCATAACTCTTTAGAGTTAAGTATGGTCCAAGTACATCCTAGTTAGATACATCCATGTTGGTATCCCTTTAGTCTTTGAATCATGGGTCGTCGTCCAGTCTGCCCTGGGTTGGGGTTGCCCATGTATATTCATATGATATCACTTGTATTATAACTAGTCATAATCCGTGCCCATAGGGCATGGTTCATTTAAGGTATTCCCCCTCAAAATCTTGGACCCCCAATTTTAAACGAACAATAATAATTTTGAGGCCCCCATCAAAATATTAAATCCCAACCACTGCTGGATGTGAATTTTCTTTGGATTCTCCATAAAACCCCACTCTCAATAATGCTCATCCACAACCATTATGAGGCCCCCATCAAAATATTAAATCCCAACCATCAAAATATTAAATCCCCATCTTTGGATTCCCCATAAAACCTCACTCCCAATAATGCTCTTCCCCATAAAACCCCACTCCCAATAATGCTATTCTCCATAAAATCCCACAACCGTTGATTCACCAAGATTAAATCCCAACCACTCTTTATCTTGGCACAGTCAGCCCTAGGATTCAAAAACCTTTGTGTTTTGTATAATAGATATCAGCATTGCTAACAAGGTCATAGCTGCATCCCTCTACAGCCATCTTGTTTCTCATATTTCTTTCTCCATTTTGCATCACTTGTATGTTCTAATAGCCATCATTATTAGCAGGAAAGACGCTCACAGATTATCATAACTAGTATATATGCCTAGCTGCCCATAGTAACTTTATTGAATAATTTTAATTAGTAAACATATACAAGGGTATATTTGGAAAGAAAGTTTCACACCGAAGCTGAACTTTTCGCATTATATGGTATATAGATTATAGATACAGATATAGATAACAATTAACAAGTATAGTGTTTTATGCTATATATCATATTTGTGCCTCTATATTACTGACTTTTGGCCTTCTTTGTGTTTGATAATTAATAACCCTTAGTATGGTTCACCACTACAAATACTTTCTATGATGCGATCTAATACTTTCTATGATGTGATCTAATAGTGTTGTTTACCCAAATGGTGAAGATGCCCTTGTTATCTTATTGCAGGCACTGTTGACAGTCAAAATGCAGATGATCTTGTGCAAGATTCAGTAACATAAACAACTAAACAATATGTCTAATGCAATAAAAACCAAATATAATCAAGAGCCACTGACAAATATATATGCATATAAATTGAAGTAATAATCACTCAGAATATTTATGCTTCTATGGCTCTTACTGGAGAGGCCACTATCTACGTCTTTTAAGTTATGGGGAAAAAACCCAAACGGAATCTGCACATAACTATGCAGTATGCACATCAACAATGCAAACTACTGGTAAGATACTCGATTCATTTCAACTCGATAAATCACCAAAACTAAATTTACGCTTTAAACACTACAAACACTCTTGAAGATAATTAAAAACATGTAAATAAATTTTCTTCTGAAGAACAGGAATAGAAGTAATAGATTCAAGGGGAAGTGCTCATGTATAACTTCTAAAAAGGGAAAAGCTACACCTCTCATGTTGTGTACAAAGCAGATACAAATTACAGAAAGCTGGATGAGTTGTAGGAACCAGTAACCTCAAAAGATCATGCAGGAAAGCAACCCTTCAATCAGATGAAGCTCCAGCAACATGATACATGTATGCAAAACTCAAGCACAGCTCTCGGTCCCTCTCGTCACCCCACCCTCCCCAGCCCTTAAATCCAGCTCGATAACCAGTTTGCTTCTCGTACACATAGACCGGCCAATCCGACACGATGTTAGATCTTTTATCGATCTCCTCAATTTCGAAACTAAGCTGACCGTTATCAATGCAACCGGTGCTCTTGTCGTTCCCTTGATGCAACCCACACTTGCCGAAATGAACAGCGCTCGTCCTGGGTCCTCTCAGAGAGAAAACCCTGCTTCCGAGCGATGGATAAACAGTAGCCCACATCGTTATATCCCAGTTGTAATCGTCGAACGAGCAGAAGCCCTTGGCCTTCGCATGGATCTTTCTCCAAACAGTTCTATTGAAGGTGTAGCCAACATTACCAATCTTCTCCACGATTAGGCTCTTCCACCCCTCACCCTTTGACTTAACATCCGACGGGGCCAAATTCACGGCATAACAATCGGGACACTTCGAAGGCTTCAACTTTGCAAGTAGCTGAATATTCCGGTATGCATTCGGATAAATGAAATGGTCTTCCTCTATGAACAGAATGTGGCCTGAGTGCCCCTTCGTCTCCACTAGGCCGTCCCACACGGTATTCATCATCCACCACCAGTGGTGCTTCAGGGACACGATCCTCGGAGAGCGGTGGTTGCCGTACTGGTCGGCGTTGCCCCTGCACTTCTTCTCGTCCGGGTCATCCTTACCCCGGCAATCTCCGGGCGAGACGCCAGGGAAACTGTCCGGGTACAGGTGCGGAGAATATGGAGCAAAGATCTGCTTCACTTGGCAAAACTCGATGCCCTGGACGATCCTATCCATCTCTTCGAAGTATCCGTCGTGGCTAACTACCAGCAATGTCTCGCCGATCCCTTCCACATTTAACAGGCTCCGGATTACTAATTCGAGATACTGTGGCCGGTTGTGGACATACAGTACAATCTTGATATGATCCCTCGCTAGGTTCGGAAACCGGTCCCTGTTCCTAGGCGGCAACCGGTTCCTCTTCTCCAGAGAGGTTGCCAAGTCAGTCTTCTCAGGGAGCTCGGGTCTGAAATTGGTGTCCAGTTCAACATGATCTCCACCTCCTACTTCCTGAGAAAGACTCCAACTTTCGACATCTACTCCATCTCTAATCATAAATATGATGACCAAAACCGTGATTACTACTAACAGGACCAGAGGGACGACTCTCCGGAACCCGGTATCTCGGAACCGAGATCTCTTGTATAAAGCCATGATCTCTATCTATGCAGTACTAGAATTAAATCTAAAATCGGTGTCAAAATTGAATCTTTATTCCTCTAATGGAGATTGGAAGGAAGAATAAGCATAACCATCGTTAGGAACACACGGATATCGAAACCAAGATTTCTTTACAAAGCCATGAACTTTTTGCAGTGTTAGAACTGAATATATATGAAATCGGTACCAAAATTGAATCTTTCTTCTTCTAGCAAAGATTAGAAGGAAAACTAAGCATGCCCATCATGAGAAATTTGAAGAAGAGTTCATGGATATTGAAGAAGAGCTGAAGAGATCGAGCAGAGCAGAGGAAACCCACCTGTGGAATGGTCAGAGGAGAGGGAGAGCCGCTTCAAGGTTGAGTCTTGGAGAGGGGTTTTGGAGAAGAAGAAGCCATTGGAGGAAGAAAGGTGGGTTTTTTCTTCTTCTCTTTTTTTGGAGAAGAACAAGAAAATGGACATGGAGGAGGAAATTTTCCAGTTCCAACCACTTGGAGACGAGTACCCTTTCTGGATGCTTTGTCTACAAGACTTGATTCCAAGCTGGTAAAGTAAAATCTTCAGAATTAATGACGGCAGTTCCTATGTGATAATGGGTGACGTGGCATTTTGATTATCTGACCTGCTTCTGCTTTTTTGTTTTAAGAAGCAGTAGAAGTTGGCTGTTTTTTTTTTTTTTTTTTTTTTGGAACGAACCTGTAATTTTTTTATAAGCTAAAATACACTAATTGTCGTAAACGGTTTTGTGGTTAATCATAAATAGTATATATCCTTATCTAGATACACAAACTATAATCTTTTCTTCCCTATATATACATAAAATTTCATATAGAGGGACAATATTTATCTAATTTGCATAGAACAGTATAATTTTGGAATATTTCTAATAAACGGGATCTGGCGTCAGTGCAACTAGCGCCAGTCAAAAAAAAAAATTTTAAAAAAAAAATCAACCGCCAGTCTGGCACCAAAGAAAACATATTTAAAAATATATATTCTCAATCCTGGCGCGCAAAACTCCATTTTTTTGGGGTTTTTGTTTTCGATTTTCTTAGTTTGGTTTGTTTTAGATTAGCTTGATTTACCTTTCAGTTTGATTTTGTTTAATCTTTTATTTTAGTTTAATCTATTAGTTACTTTGTTATTATCTATACCATGAATAATAACAAAATATATCAATTAATATTTTTTATATCTAATAATTTAAATTAACAAATAAATTTTGTTATTATCTGTACTATGGATAATAACAAAATATATCATTTTAATCTATTAGTTACTTTGTTATTAATGTATTATAATTTATATTTATTTGTATACTAATATATTAGTTTGTTATTATCTATACTAATTAGTATATTAATTTGTTATTATCTACCACTATATTTATCTTTGTATGGAATTTGTTATTAATACAAAAAAAATGTACAAATTAATTTGTTTATGTAAAGCCCCTAAAATTTCTACTATTTTTTTTATTAAATTTGGTACTGATTTAAAATTTTGTATTGTACGTCACGTAGTCGTATTTTACGTCGTGTGCGGAAGTTCGTTTTTTTCGAATTTGCTCGACGAGTGCGAATATGTGCGAGCGTACATATTTTAGAAAAATATTTTGTTCTATTTTTATAGTTTCAAAAAATATAATAATTAGTTTTGCTATCATTTCTAAGCTTGTAAAAGTTAATAAAATAATATCTTCGTATACTAGAAAAGCATAATTATGTAAAGAATATTTTTGCATACATATATTTCGTAATTATTTATTGGTCTATTTTAAATAGAAGTATAATTTTCGAGATTTATAATATTAATATTTTATTGTTCAAAAAGAGATTTAAAAATATTATTTTTTTCGAAATTATTATTATTGGTATTTTAAAAATATATTTGGAAGTTATTATGGCCATTTAAATCTTGATTTGAATTTTGAATTTATTTAAATAGTTAAATATTTGAAGTTTGATTTATCCCAATTGATTTAAGCCAAAAGAATTTAATTAGATTTAAATTTGGATTTTGATTTGGATTTGGATTTAATTGATTTCAAATTAAGTAGCAAATTATCTATTGGGGTTTTAAAACTATTTTAATCCCTATCCAACTGGGAATTCCCACCTCCTATAAAAGGAGAGGTATCCTCCAGAAATTTTGCATCCAC